>CM053744.1:40413223-40435847 GCA_028658305.1 Pachyuromys duprasi
ACTTCTTTCTCCAGTGCCAGGGTCTGTGCATGCCAAGCTGACACTCCATGGCTGAGCTCAGGACCAGGAATTATGCGACTCTGTAAAATTAGCCAGTTCATTCTGCTAGTGCTTTTGGCCCTCGGTGCCAAGCCATCTGATCTTAGGCATGTCTACCCCATTTACGTGTTATTTCTGTTTGATAAACTCTCCAGCTTTTACCTTGAGACTGTGTGACTTCAAGCTGGCTCTTGAAAAACAACATGTAGTCGGCCTGGCTTTTTGGCCTTAGCAGAGGTACTTTGTGTTCACCCTGCTCGCTGGCCTCATTGCCTGCACTATGTTTGATTTTACCTTGCTTCTTGTTTTACCTTTCCCTGTTTCTCAAGTGGAATAGCTTTTCTCTTGCTCCTCATCTTTGCTATAGCCCTTCTTTCCCCCCACACCCCATAGATATTTGATTGGAGATCTCCTTCTGTCTGCGAAATCGTAAATGTTTTTCAAGTTAAAAGCATCACTCACACACACGCCAATAACTTCATTTCAGTTCCTCCCAAATCAGGTTTCTGCTTCTGAACAGGAAACCTCTTAAAGTTTTCAAGACTTTTTTTTCTTTGCAGGAGCAGGACCATCTTTGTGAATGATGTATTCCCTAAGTTCTTACACGTTTACAGATGGATAGATAGATAGAACCATTCTTTACCTTCTTATTTTAATGACACTTGGATAGACTTGTGTTATATTCAGATCACAGACACTTCCCCTCAAAAATTCCACCAATATGTTCTAGCATTCACCTTTGTGGGAACATCTGCAGTAGGTCTAATTCCCTTTTTTCTTAGGGAATCTATTATTTTTGTTCCCAAGTCTGAACTTTTCAGTTTCCTCACGCTGCTGGGACATTCAAGGACTATGAGCACACACCCTAACTATTACTATTTTTCATAGTTATGCCCAAATATGAGACACAGTGCTTAACTGTAGCTCAGGGCTTCTTCCTATAAAAAATTTAGTATTATATTTTGTATTACTTCTTCTGTCTTGACATGGTTTCTCAGTAGTAGCTACACACATACACACACCTTCATCTTTTCATAATCATTTTTCTGGTTTATAGAGAATTCAAATTTCCACTTCATATATTTTCAGCTGGTTCTTTTTTCTTCCAGCTTTTGTTTTTGTTTGATTTTCTCTGGCTTTGGCTCATCTATGTTTCACACACACACACACACACACACACACACTCCAGCTGAGGTACAATTGATTTTAGAGTCGCCTACTCAGTTAGAAATGTGGCTGGGTGGAGTCTCAAGCTACCCCCATCCAAGTATTAGATAACCACATCATTCAGGTCGAGCATCATCCTGCTCATATGTGCGTGCACAGGCCCACTCAGTCTGGGTGGTAAGTACTGTAAACACTAGAAAATGGATAGGGGGAAGACACAAGGGGCAAATCCTGAAGTGCCTTCTCTGTCATGCCGAGGACTTTAGATATAGCAAAGGACAAGGAAAACCATGAACCTCTTTCTCCTGGACAGATACTCCATCCGAAAGACCAGTGACAGAGGCCAGTTCTTCCGAATAACCAAACAGGGGGACATCTATAATGAGAAAGAACTGGACAGAGAAACCCACGCCTGGTATAACCTGACCGTAGAGGCCAACGAACTGGATTCCAGAGGTAAGCTGCTCCATCTTCCAGGCTACCTGAGCTCTTCTCTTCCCTCATGCTTTCAAAACTGACATGACATATCCTTCTGGACCTCTAAGGGTATTCTGAGGCCCTGGGGAAGCATTCCCTGACTGGGGCATGTTGACCTTCCATTTCTGAATGTGTTCCTTAGACCAGCATCATACAGAGCACCCACAACAGAACAGTAGAGTGCCAGCCTAGACTGAGTGAGAACCTCACGTTCACCAGAGTGTGAGAAGCACTGTGATGAGACAGACTGTCAGGTGTCTCTGTGATGAGACTCACCGACGGCTACACACAGAGTTTCTGGAGGTTTGGTCCCGAGAACAGAGAGAGACAGGGCTAAGTCTGTGGGTGACCCAAAAGCTGTGTGGTTTTTAGTGTTCAAAACACTTAGCAAACACTCCTGTGTGCATAGAAGTTATATGTACAGTTTAAGAGCCAAGAAGCAGCTCTTAACCATATAGTTAGGTTCTGCAACAATTTGTGTAAATTCTGACAGATGCCTAGGGAGTTGTGACAATCGCCCAGCCAAAAAGTGTTCATTTTCCCACTGCACCCAGATCCCGGGAGATGGGGGCGGGGGAGTTCCTGAGAGGGGACAGCATTATTTAAATAAGTGCATGATTATTTGTTCAATTGCATTATTTTAATCGATTATATTTGTCTGCTTGGTTTACTTATTAATTTAATTACAGCATCTTAAGATGCATTGAGGATGTTTAACTCTTGAATTCTTATAAGAAAATCTGCTCACAGATGAAGGTCTACCTCACTTGTCCTCCTCCTTGTACTCCCTCCATCCACAACACTGTCCTTGTCCTTTTCTCCTGGAAAAAAAAAGTGGCCTTCACTACACAGTGCCCCAGGACTGACCATCCAAACCTCTTCCAGCCCCAGAGGCCAGTATCGACTAGGCCCACTGAGGTGACAAACTGTCTCCCCTGCAGGTAACCCTGTAGGTAAGGAATCCATTGTGCAGGTCTACATTGAAATTTTGGATGAAAATGACAACCCCCCGGAATTTGCCCAGCCCTATGAACCTAAAGTGTGTGAGAATGCAGCCCAGGGCAAGGTGAGTTGGCCTCAAGGTAGGGGGGTGGAAGGAAGAGCAGATGGATGAGGAGAAAACCTTCCTGCCCACCTAGAGTTCCCTACATTTAAAGACTATATAACAGCCCTGAATGCAATGCTAGTCCCATTTTACAGGCAGAGAAATGAAGGCTCTGGGAGTGTTTGAAGAATAATAAGTCAGGGATAAGTGAGATTAGGATAGTGATAAACAAAGTGGCATCGAGGAGACCGTTTATAATAGTGCTGTAGATGACAAGCAGCCATGGTCATGTCTAAACCCATCCTTGAACCCTAAGATACCACCCCAAACCACCCTGATCATTTCCCATCTCTTACATTCCAGCTGGTAGTACAGATCTCTGCAGTAGACAAGGATGTGATGCCGCCAAACACAAAATTCAAGTTTTCCCTGAAGTCTGAGGACAGCAACTTCACCCTCATAAACAACCACGGTAAGCCCCAGGGCAGTTGGTTGGCTCTCAGAAGGCTAGAGGTGTCAGTTAAGAGTCCTGAAGCCCTAAGATCAAGTACTAGACCAACATTGAGTGGCAGGTCTTCAGAAGGTCCTACCAAATACGGGATGTCTTGTACAACTGTCACCATATGCATTGTTCAGTTGCTCTATGCGGTGGTCAAGCCACCGGGCCAGGCTTCATGGTTCATAGAACATGATCCATAGGGTTACCATTACCCTGAAGAGGCTTCATTGAAGAGGAAAGCAAAATGAATACAGGGATGCAGGCAACCAGCTCAGTCCAAACCATCCAAAGGCTCCTTCTAATATTGGAATCTCAGTTTCAACAAAACTGCAAATTTTCATATCATTCCAAAGGGCTCAAATTTGGAAATAGAAAGCCATGAGCCACAACACAATGAGCTTTGCTTCAGTTCAGCTAGAATGAATAGTTACCAAAAAGTACCAAACAGGATCTGGTCCACCAAACACAGCATATCACAGTATGTCTGTTCAGCCAATCAAGGCCCAGAGAGTCTTGTGAGGTCAGTAGTGGCCAGGCAGAGCTTGGGTGAAGATCCTTTTCTTAGAGTGATGATTCTGAGCTGATTTAATTCCATCTGAATGTGGCCGGGCTTCCACGACCTCTACTTCCACAGTCTCTCCAACTTTCTAAGAAAAAATAAACACGCTTAGGTATGAACATAGCAAGTGTTCACCCAAACATGGAAGGAAATCTCCCTGTCTCTAACTGATATCATGTGGGCCCCCGTGATGAAATAGCCCATTGTCATCTTTGGGGAAGACTAGAGAAGAGGGTCCCTGAAAGTAAGGGGCAGGTATAGGGAGTCAGCCACAGACCCACCAGCAAGATGAACACCGTGGCCTGCAGAATGAGGGAGGTGACCATATTGTGCCGACAGTTAACGACACAATTCAACACTCAGAAAACAACACTGCAAAAACGCCCATCAACCCATTCCCAGTGTATACCTCAAATGAACAAAGTAGAATCGGGGGTCCTACAACAGAATGGAGAGTTACCCCCAAATAAACATCCTGTGTGCAACAGGAGGCAAGTCTGTTGGTCTCAGAGTCATTTGTATACAAATGTTCTACATTATCAGCGTCTCTCTATCCCATCCTGTGTCTGTAGCCTGTCATTTGCTCTCAGTTATAGAGGCCTTAAAAACTGAAAGGTAATTATGAATAATGAGGTGAAATTGGCTTTCATTTTAAATTCTTGGCTTTCGGCTGGTTTTGTGTGTGCCCACCCTTTGTGGCTAAGTAAGTCCTACCATTGGTGTTAATAGCCTTCCAGACACCTACGAAAGGCAAATCAGCTGTCCATTGCCCACAGCCACTGAACAGCAGCAGGAGGAGCAGCATCAGCAGCTGTGTGTGTGTGTGTGTGTGTGTGTGTGTGTAAAATGGGAAAAGGGGGTCTGAAAATCAGGTGGTTCAAAAATCTCCTGGGAGGATGGAGGAGCCTTCAGTACAGTAAACTAATGGTTGGCCCTGAGGATGGGGCATATTGGCACAGAAACTGGTTCTCAGCTGCAGAACGCCCAGGGACATCTTCTCCCAATAGCAAATGTAATCTACAGGTGCCACTGGGGACCCAGGCTTGTGTTTACAGTTATAAGCCTCCTTTGCAATGATTCAGTGGCAACAGGAAGAAGTTAGCCCAATGCTCAAAGAAAACGGATTCTTTTCCTGATACTCTTGTGTAAGCTTGAAACAAATCAGCAACTAGCTAAGCAAAAGAGAAAAGTCCCTGTTGTTGGGTTGTGATTGGAGAAGGGGACATGTACCCATTGACCACAGAAACAAACAATTGGGGTTTATATGCTGACTAAGGCTTTGGGTCAAAGCAGCTGCCTAGACTACATCCTCTGCCAAGGGACAAGTCTGTGCACAAGTGGCTGAAACATGAGACAGGGGGCAAAGAGATCAGGGGAATCGAGGCAGGGAAACTGCTCCCCAGCCTCCCATGGGACAAGAGGGCAGGTGCTGCAGGCAGAGCCTCACGTTGTGTTCTTGATGTTTGCAGACAATACCGCCAACATCACAGTCAAGTATGGGCGGTTTGACCGGGAGCGTGCCAAGTTCCACTATCTACCCGTGCTCATCTCAGACAACGGGGTGCCCAACCTGACTGGAACCAGCACGCTAACCATAGCTGTGTGCAAATGCAATGAACAGGGCGAGTTCACCTACTGCGAGGAGATAGCAGCGCAGGCGGGCGTCAGCATCCAGGCACTGGTGGCCATCTTCCTCTGCATCCTCACCATCACAGGTCAGTGCCTCATGGGACAGGGGGGAGACGTTGAGAGGGCCTCTACAGAAGAGAGAGGGTCCCAGCCCAGTTCTGCACCACTCTGGACCTTACAGCTCCGGGTATAAGATACAGAGATAGAAAGGTAAAGTCCCATCAACCTAGTGCTTAAGGGGTGAGGGAAAAGGCAGGAAGAAACACAAGACAATTTTCAAGCTAACTCCATTTCAAAATAACCTGGGACCAGAGGTGTATCTCAGTGAGAGAGCACATATTAGCATGCGACAAGCACCAGGTTCAATAGCCATTGTTTCAAAAAGAAAAAGGAAAAGAACATACACTTGACAGTCGTTCATTTGATTCATATATTTTGAGTGCATACCATATTCTGGGTTTGTTTGGAGCACTGATATACATTAAACATTGACAGACATTATTCATTTATTTTGAGACAAGGTCTCACTGTATATCTGTGACTGGCTTGCAACTCACTTGCCTTTGCCTCCAGAGTGCTAAGATTAAAGGTGTACACCATTCCTGGCTTTAATTGCTTCTAAAATTCCTTCATAATGGAAAGTTTTGAGACTTCTCGCTTGGAATTTCACCAGGGGATTTCTTTTTTTTTATAGAATTCTTCCAGCTTTAGTTTTTGTTTTCGGTTTTGTTTTGTTTGTTTTCTTTTGGTTTTCCTTTGGTTTTTGTTTTTATTTTTTTGCAGGTTTGTTTTTGGTTTGGTTTTGGGTTTGTTTTGAGCCTTGTCACTTTCAGGGGCCCTTTAGAGTTCACCTAGGTCTCGAATTTCCCAGGAAACAGACCTCGGACAAAGTTTTTGAAGGGCAACCTCCCAGGAAAAGTATTTTACCTGTGTTAGCCAGCCTCATGCCCCTGGGGCACCAGGAAGTTTTCCTTTAACATTAGCGCCCAACAGAAAGTATTTTATGATGTACCAGCTCCATGCGATACACTTACAAGCTGGGATGTCCTGAGGCACAGGCAGTCTCTGCTCCTGGCCTCTGAGCTCCCCACTGTGTGTGTCTATCTTCTGGAACCTCTGAGCCAAAGACAGACACCGAATTCCCTTTCATACGTAATAATAAATAATAATGATAAAAACAATGATGTCACCCACAGAATGTCATCATCACCCTCCCCAAATACTAGTGTTACAGAGCAGTCACTGTGCCCACTTTGCAGACAGGAAAAGTGAGGCTTAGGGAAGGGTTTTGTTAGACCACCCTCACATTATGTATGACACAGATAAGTAACTAACTCAAGGCTAGAAACACAGAGGAAATGACTTGAGCCTCATTGAGGGAGCTCTCTGCCACAGTGCAAGATTCAGGGGACCTTCACACACACACACACACACACACACACACACTCACACTTCAGCGGGGTCAGTATTATGCCAGTGACTTAAACTTTGGGCCCAGCCAAATCTGTGCTTGGCCAGTCATGGCAGTGGCCCTGGGAGCCTGGGCTGGCCCCAGGAATTTGTAGGGAGGATGGGGCAGGAGAGCCCAGTCCACGAACCATGTCTGACCCACATCTGCTGCTTTCACTTCTTGGCTGGCAGTAATTACCCTGCTCATCTTCCTGCGGAGGCGGCTCCGGAAGCAGGCGCACGCGCATAGCAAGAGCGCGCTTGAGATTCACGAGCAGCTGGTCACCTATGATGAAGAGGGCGGCGGCGAGATGGACACCACCAGCTACGACGTGTCGGTGCTGAATTCGGTGCGCAGCGGCTCCACGAAGCCGCTGCGGTCCACGATGGACGCCCGACCAGCCGTGTACACACAGGTGCAGAAGCCGCCTCGGCTAGCGACCGGGGCGCACAGCGGGCCCGGGGAGATGGCCACCATGATCGAGGTGAAGAAAGAAGAGGCAGACAATGACGGCGGCGGGCCCCCCTACGACACACTGCACATCTACGGCTACGAGGGCTCCGAGTCCATCGCAGAGTCACTCAGCTCCCTGAGCACCAATTCCTCCGACTCTGACATTGACTATGACTTCCTCAACGACTGGGGACCCAGGTTCAAAATGCTGGCGGAGCTGTATGGCTCGGATCCCCGGGAGGAACTTATCATCTAGGGTTTCTGGTCTCTGGGGTCCCGGGGACCCAGATTCATTGCAGCCTGGATCAGACACCTGACACCACCTTCCCTGATTTCCAACGAGTGGCATGGACTCTCCAGCCTAGCATCCCTTGCCTGTGGGTACCAAAGACTTTTTCCATCGTCAACGTAGCAAATTCCAGGTCCCTTAAATTTGCAGGGACTGAGGCATGTTTTTTTGATGGCCACTCCAAACACTGGGAAAGTGAGGCTCTTGTTCTATCTGGGCTCTTACCCTGTCTTCCTCCCTCCTCCACATACACACTTCCAATCTATCCCAGGCTTATGTTCCCTTCAAAACCACCAAGCAAAGCTGCCTATACTGAACTATGAGGAGCCTTCCCCAAGGGTCCCTGAGTCCCTGGTAGGTCTGTCTGTCTGAAGGCAGAAGACTGGGTGGCATGAGCGATGGGACAGAACTCCGAAGCCCAGTCCCGAGGGAGGCTGTCACTGAGCCATTCTACCTGCTCTGAGGAGCCTTCCTTGTACCTACCACGGGGGCCCGCTATTCGGCAGCCCCTCCCCAGGCCTTCCAGGGAGGAAGGAGGCTGTCAGCAGCTCCTGACCTTGGGTCCTGAGGTGATCCAGAAGGCCTGCAGCCGCATTAACTGCTTTACTGAGCAATGACCTACTCCATCAACTTCAGGGAAACGGCGTTTTGAATTTGAAGCAACTGTGAATTCACCCAGGAAGGACTGTGGAGACCATAGGTGACCAGTCATAGAGCAAGGATAGCCTCCGACCTGTTCATCACAAACACCCTGTAAGAGCTAAGAAACCCATCTGACAGGCAACCCTTCTCCAGGTTGCCTGTGTGAGGCGGCTCACTTGCCTGGTCACCTATGCTTCCTTTTTTCCTCTTGCTGCCTACTTATCTCTTGGAGACACCCAAGATGCAAACTCAGCAAGCATGGCCAATGCCCCAAATCAAACGTAACTGCATCACAGAGCCGCTATGCCATTTGCCTTTTCTCCTGGTTGCCACATCTCAGGGAATGACACCCCACCCCCGCCTGGGCACACCCTGCAGAAGGCAAGGCTCCTGCCCTTTCCAAGAGCAGGGACATCCCTGTGTCTCTCCCTCGGAGGGATTTGAGTAACTTTCCACTGAAGTCTTGGCTGGAGGAGGCAATCCAGACACAAAGTGGTTCCATGGAGGCAGAAACATGCCATCTGCTCACCCTCCATTGCAAACCCCTCCCCCAACAAGGCCTCTCTGCAGGGGCTGTAGATAGCACTGACATTTGTTTAACCAATAATTAGTTTTTCTTTTCTTATTTTTTTTTTACTAATGATGCTTACAAGTGTCTAGTTCTCACAAACATAGCGCAAGTTTATTCTGCATAATAATCAGGTTGTTATTTGGGTTAACAATTTTAATTCGGGAGGGTTGTTTTTGTTTTTGTAGTTAGATAAACAATTCCTGTAAGTTTGTATTTCCTTTTGTAGTAATTGCTGTATGGATAATGACTATACGTGGGTCTCCCTGGTGCATGAGATGTACTGTACCTTTTTATATCTAAATAAAGATATCTTGAAGTTCTTTTTTGGAGCTGAGAGAGCTCATATGAAATGCACACAAGCATGCACGCAAATGCACACGGCTGCATACACACAGACGTGTACACATACACAACCTCATCCGAGGAACTCAGAGGACAAGGCAGCCTGTGAGTCCTCAAGAAAGTGAATCATGGGGCCAGAAAAATGGCTCCTCAGTTAAGTGTGTGTGCTGCTCCTGCAATAGACCCAAGTACAGTTCCCAGCTGCCATGATGGGCACAGGTAGTTGTGACGCCCTCTTCTGGCCTGGGGAAGCACCAGCACTCATGGGCACACACAATTAAAAATAAGTTTATTCTTAAAAAAAGAAAAAAGAAAACTAAAAACTTTCTTTTCTTTAAAAAAAGAGAAGAAAAGAAACAGAAAATGAGGGAGATCCAATTCAGCCTTCTGTCCACTCAGGGTCCCTCTGTGCTCTGTGCATGCCCTACCCCTATCCCTTCAGGCTATATAGCAGTCGGGACTGCTGTTTGAGAGAAGGGTGGGGGGAGCTGCAGCATCATTTGCAACCAGCAAAGAAGCAGGTTCTTTTCCCAGGCAGCTCACAGCCTTGTGCACACGGGGTATCTAGGTTTCAGAAGATATGCCTGTGTTTCTCAAACCCCTCTGCAGGGGTTTCTTCCTCGGCTTGCCCTCTTGGAAGGTTTGGTCAGCTCCAGCTCAGACATCTTTCACATTAAACAATCGGTGGGGATTGTTTCCAACAAGCTCTAATGGGGAAAGGCTGCTCTTGAGTTTCTCAAGTCAAGTCAACTGAGCAAGGCAGGAGAGGTTGTCTGGAGTGCCACCTGGTAAGCTCAGTGTGTCACCTGGGAACAGGCTTTGGAGATGCCCCGGGCTGTCCTTTCAGTGGCTGCCAGTGTTCTCTTCTGTGGTGCCTTGGAAACAGGGCTCCAAGTTCAGGGAGCAGAAGACAGAACGATAGCCAAGTTCCAGTGCCACAGTGAGCAACATTTAGCCTTTTCATTTATTTTACTTGACTAGATATTCCCTCATTGTGACGCCAAAGGAGGGGTAGTCTGTATCCTGCTATTCCCATGGATGTCACCTCCTCGGGCTCAGTCCTACCTGACTGGATGGGGTCCCTGCTCTAAATCAGTCTTCCACGACATCTTTCCCTACCTTGTTTTCTAAGGGGCGCTCAAATCCCTGACTCCCCAATCTCCTCTAGATGAGGTCCTGACCCTCCACCAAAGTCTGACTTACTTGGCCATTCTGCCCACCTCTTCTGCTTGGCTCCTATTCACCGTGAGTCACAAATGACCATTGTAAGGCCGAGCGCCCACCTTGAGGTCTGAGGCCTTCAGTTCACACCATGCTAGGGCATCCACGAAAACCCAATGCTATCTGGAATCTGACTGCCGGCTCCAGAGGCCCTAGGCTCCCAGGATGAGTAGAGAGGAAAGATTCTTGTTTCTGTCTCAGCCCTGCTACGCTCTGGGACCAAATCACAATGGCCCTGTGACCTTCATTTCACAGCAGACCAAGGTGGGAGCTGGAGCTCAGTAAGATGAAGCCAAAGCCACACAATAAGAGGGAGAGTTTCCAATGGCTGGCTCTTCAACCCCTCCCCCCCCAAGGGAGGAGCAGCCTAGCTAGACCCCAGAAGAGGACATTGCAGCCAGCCCTGAAGAAACATGATAAGCTAGGGTCAGATGGAAGGGGAGGAGGTCCTCCCCTATCAATGGACTTGGAGAGGGGCAGGGAGGAGATGAGGGAGGGATGGGGAGAGTGGGAGGGAATGAGGGAGGGGGCTATGACTGGGATACAAAGTACATAACCTGTGATTAATATGAAAATAAATAAATTACTTTTAAAAAAAGAGGCAGAGTTTCCAGAAACTCCAGTTTGCCCCCGGGTTTCCAGAAAGACATGGGTGGGCAGGAGGCTCTTTCCTACCTCCCAGCTGGGCCACAAAAGCACAGGTGCTCCAGCCGCTGGAAAATCAGAAAGTTTCCACCAGGGGGCGCTCTGCATTTACAAATGTTTGGTCCTAAACCAGTATCCCAACTTCTGACACCCTAGCACAGATGGCAAGCCCTGGGTGTTCCTTTCTTTGACAGAGAAGTTGTGTTTAAAAGAATGAACTCCAGGTCTAGCTGAACCACTTCAATAGGCTGTAAAGTCAGGGGCCCAGTCCCACACCCTGCCTAGAGCTAGGCTACGAGCTTCCAGCTACCCAACGTCCTTGCGGTTATAAATATCACAGTGCACCCCGTCACCCCTCTCTACTCCCTCACCCACCCTGGAGGAACATGTGTGAACACGTGTTAATCTGCCCCCACCCAACACACACACACTGGGGCCAGAACCAGTAAGTCCTTACATGTCCTGGTTCTATGACCTCTCAGATCAAAATTCCTTACAAATTATGTTTTCCTGTAGGTGACACGGAGCCTTTGACTCCTTACAACGTCCCAAGTCATCCAGTAAATGTCCCTTCCAAGGATGGGCCCAAAAGATGTGTACCAGATGTATTGATAGCCAGCCTACAGCTAACACCAACCTAAACGGAGAGAAATTCGAAGCATTTCCACTAAAATTAGGAACAAGATAAGGCTGTCCACTCTCTCCATACTTATTCAACATAGTACTTGAAACAATTAGACAACTGAAGGAGAGTAAGGGAATTCAAATAGGAAGAGAAGAAATCAAAGTATCTTGATTTGCAGATAATGTGATTGTGTGTGTGTGTATACATACACCCTGCTGCCCAAATATGTATACACACACACATATCAATGACCCTAAAAACTCCCCCAGAAAACTCCAACAGTTTTTAAACACTTTCAGCAAAATATCAGGATATGAAATTGACACACACAAATAGCCTTCCTACATACAAATAACAAATAGTCTGAGAAAGAAATCAGGAAAAAAATACCTTTCACAATAGCTTCAAAAAATATTGGGGTACATCTAACCAATCAAGCAAAAGACTTGCATTATAAGAGCTTTAAGACATTAAAGAAAAATTGAAAAAGATACCAGAAGATAGAAAGATCTCCCATTTTCATGGGTCAGTAGGATTAATATAGTAAAAATGGCCATCCTACCAAAAGCAATCTACAGATTCATCTCAATCTCCATCAAAATTCAGCACAATTCTTCACAGAACTTATAAAGATAATATTCAGCTTCATAGGGAAACAAACACACACACACACACACACAAACCAATAACAATAACAAAACAGGATTGCTAAAACAATCCTGAACAATAAAAGAACTGTTGGAGGTATCACCATCCCAAATCTCCAATTGTACTACAAAGATACAGTAATTATTTTTTTAAGAAAAGCATGGTATTGGCATAAAAACAGATATGTTGATTGATGGAATTGAAGACCCAGACATAAATCCATACACTTATGGGCATCTGACCTTTCCTAAAAGACAGTATCTTCAACAAATAGAAGTGTTCAAACTGAATGGTTACATATAGAAGAATGCAAATAGACCTATATTTATCATCCTGCATAAAACTCAACTCCAAATGGGCCAAAGATTGCAACATAAGGCCAGGTACCCTGAACCTGATATGAGAGAAAATGAGGAATAGTCTTGAACTCATTGTCACAGATAATGACTTTCTGAAAACACAATTAGCATAGGCACTAAGATCAACAATAAGTGGGACCTCATGAAACTGAAAAGCTTCTGTATGACAAAGGGCACCATCTTCCTGACAAACAGCAGGCTACAGAATTGGAAAAGCTTCTCCCAATTGCACATCCGATAGAAAAGAACACCTGAAATATATGAAGGGCCCAGAAAACTGGACGTCAAGAAAGCCAACAATCCAATTAAAAATGGAGCACAGATCTAAACAGAGAATTCTCTAAAGGTCAAACACAAGTAGCTGAGAAACACTTAAAGAGATGCTCAGCCTCCTCAGCCATCAGGGAAATTCAAATCAAAACCACTCAGATTTCATCTAGTGCCTGTCAGAATGGCCATCATCAAGAAAACAAATGACAGCTCATGCTGGCCAGGATATGGCATAAGGGGAACACTCATCCATTATTAGTGGAAGTGCAGACTTGTACATCTACTATGGAAATCAGTGTGGTAACACCTCAGGAAGATGGAACTAGATCTACATCAAGATCCAGCTATACCACCCTTGGGCATGTTCCCAAAGGACTCTATACCCTACTAGAGAGGCACTTGCTTATCTATATTCATTGCTGCTTTGTTCATAATAGCCAGAGATTGGAAATAGCCTAGATGCGTGTCAGTGGATGAATGGACAATGTGATACATTTACATAATGGAGGATTACTCAGCTGGGTTTTTTTTTGTTTGTTTGTTTCTCAACTTACTGGTTTCTGTGTTTTGATTTTTAAAGAGCTTTTTATTGGTTCTTTGTGAATTTCACATCATGCACCTCCAATCCTGCTCTTCTCCCCTTGCCCGCTTGGCCATCTTTCACCCCTGCAATCTTTCCCACAACAGAGAAAAAAAATTCTGTTGTGGAAGCTGTAATGTGTCACAGTGTGCCCCAGAGTGTACCCTTTGGTCCACACTTCTTTGCTTGCAAATGTTCATTGCAATGACTGGTCTGGTACAAGGCCTCTGGCTTCTAGTGATACTGGACTCTCACTGGGACTCCTCTCAGATGTCCTGTTGTTGCTCTGTGTCAGAGATCCTGTAGTTTTGTATCCATAACACCGGCCCCTTCACACACTCCAGGAGTTCATCGGTGGGGTAGATGTTAGGGTGGGCCAAGAGAGATATCTGAGCTGGTCAGCCTGCCAGCTCCCCTGCACCCACACCACGAGGGCGAGCTCTCCTGCCCTGCCCTGCCCCAGCTGGTCCATCTGGTGCTACAGCCAGCAAGGGTCAGAGCCCACTCTCCTGCTCTCACACCCTCTGAGCCAGCTCACCCTAACCCCAGAGACCCGGGCCAGCTCTACCCTGCTGCCCATGTGAGGTGCAGGGCCTGCTCCCCTGAGTGTTGCAGCTGGTGAAGGACATGACCACCCTCTCTCATGAGGTCAGCTCTCCCACCTGATGCCATTGGTGAGAACAAAATGGAGGGGAAGGCATCTTTCCCGAGTGCTGCAGCTGGTGAGGGGCAGGAACGGCTCTCCTGATCTCATGACACCCAGGGCCAACTCTCTAACTGCCACAGGTGGTGAAGGGTAACTGGGGAAGGAGGGTTTCTCTCCCTCACCATGCCACCACATGGGAGACAAGTGGCAAGGCCAGGTCTCCCACACTCATATGCTCAGGGCTGGCTCACCCACAGCTTCCACAGAGTTACGGTAGCTAAGGGTCAGGTTCAGCTCTGCCGCTCTTACACCCCCAGGGCCTCTTCTCCCATGATGCCTAGGTAAGGGGTGGGGCCAGTTCTGAAGAGCCTTCAGACATTAACCAGGTGGCAGCCCAGACTAGGCTGGTAACAGACACTGGCTGCTGCAGGGCAATGGATCCAGTCATGGCCCTGTTGGCAGCACAGGCCAGGACCTCACCATGTCCCAGATAGCATCAGCAGCTCCTCACATCAGGCCGTTCCTATCTACCCTCGAGCTCTCTTCCTTGTGCCCACATCCTTCTGTTCTCTTTCTCTTCTATTTCTCCACCATTTACTTGCTCCTCTTAGTGGCTCCCAGGTCTATGAGTATCTAGGTTGGCTCAGGAGTGCTATGCCCCATTTGTGCATCATGCCACCCAGCAGGGGTCATCTTGGGCATGGTCTGCCCCCAAACCTACCCCCAGCCCCTGCTGGCCTGCATGGCGCTGGCCTGGTGGTCACCTCAGGCTAGCTAGTTTTCTGTTCAGGCCCCATGGCGCTGGTCTGATGATCAACTTGGGCTTGCACCTCACCCTGCTGCCAGAGTGTCCCCATGTGAAGATTGACTGGACTTACTCCCACCCAGAGCCTGAGGTCCCAGGAGGGCTTCTTCTAGTCTACAGCTCTCTCCCCACTCTGGAAGCCTATCTGGGCCTATGCAAAACCAGCCTGGTGGTCATTTCAGGCTTACTTTTTTCAGGGAATGTCAAGCTACTATCATTCAGATGTTCACAGGTCAGAACACTGAGTTTAGCATGGCCTCTCTCCTCTCTGCCACCCACTGACACACAGAGGACACAGCCACCACACCCGCAATGCCTCTAGGGGGCAGGACTCAGCTGTTTAAAAAAAAAATGAAATTCTCAGGTAAACGGATGAAGCTCAAAAAATAATATCTTGAGTGAAGTAACCCAGACACCAAAAGATAAATATGGTATGTATCGCTTACATGCAGATGTTAACTTTTAAGCCGTTGGTAGGCATACCACTGTCTGGATGATCACAGAAGTTAGATGTCGAGTAAGAGAATCAGGGCGACAATTTCCTGAGGAAGAAGAAGTAGAATATACAACTATGCAGAGACAGGGGTTGGGGATATAGGAATGGGAGGATTTCGCAGAGGAAGAGGGAGCTGAGGAAGGGAATATGGGGAAAGACAGCTACAACTAAGGACCGTTTGAGGTGTCACGGAGATCTACCACACTCAAAGCTTAAAATGTATACATGAAAGACACATATATATTAAAACATACAAACCAGCGAAATCGCCAAATAATGGGGAGACAAATCCCTAACTAGATATCTCTTACCTCCGAATGAAACCTCCAGAGCCAGGAATGAGTTACATTTAATTGAGTTGTGGTGAAATGGACCCCATAGAAACTCCCAAACAGCTCAGGCCATTCCCAAGGCTGTAAGTTTCTCTCCACAAACTGATGGTAAGGTCCCACTGCTGAAGACACCACCTACCTATCTCATTGAACATAGAGAATTTGAACCGGGGCCCAACTAGGGCCTTCACTCTTACTGAACAGCGTTCCTGGTACTAGAAGGCACTCTGCTCACTACAAGAGGAGAAAAATAAACGTCAGCCCAGCTGTAAACCCTTCAGTTCACATGGAAACCCGCCTATGTGACACACTGCTACAATAGTAGCATAAACGTTGTGGGAGTGACCAATCAGTATCTGACTGGATTTAAGACCCACCCATGAGATGAACCCATTCTGAACAATGCTTGGGTGGCCAAGAACCTAATACTAGATATGACGTTGACCTAGGGAAGAGCAAATACTATTGTTCTGCGTCAGGGAAACAGCAATAAAATGACCCCTAATGACATTCCACTATATCGATAAATCAGTGTCTTCCTCAGCTGTCATCAGACTACATGGGAACAAGAGACCCGCAACGAAACAATGTGCACAGAGTGAGGGCGCTTAGACACTCAGTTCTAATGGGATGGCTCCATCACACCTCCCCCCTCAGGGCTCAGGGAACTTTGTGGAAGAAGAGGCAGAAAGATTGTAAGAGCCAGTAGAGACGTAGGCCACGAAGGAAATGATGCCTTCTAGACATGACAGGACAGGCCCACATATGAACTCACAGACATTGCAGCAGTGTGCACAGGTTCAAGCCGGACGGGGACCCAGCACCAAGAGAGGGGAAGTGGACGTGAGCCCCCATCCCTAAGCAAGAAACTATCTCTAACTGACAGCAGCGTGCAAAGGAAAAGTTAATTTCCAGCACTGGAGTCTCATTGTGTATATAAACCACATTGAAGGGAAGGCCCCAGGCCTGGCAGTGGATGGCCAACACAAAATGAACTCCATGATATTTTTGAAGATTCTTGCTGTTGGGTTTTTTTTTTTTTTTTTTTTTTTGGTGGAGGGGTGTCTGGGCATATTTTACTTTGCTGATATTTTGCTTAAAAATTACTGTTTCCAACGTTGTGTTTTTAATGGGTTTTCTGTGTCTGAGTGTGTTTCCTGTGCTTTTTCTTTGTTTTTTTTTTTCTTCCTATTTGTTTTGTTCTATTCTAGCTTGCTTGTTTTATGTTTTCAGTTGGTTGGTTGGTTTGTCTTGCTTGCCTGTTTTTGTTTTTGTTTTCCTAAAGAGAAAGAATGCACAGAATTGGATGGGTAGGGAGGACCTGGGAGGAGATGAGGAAGGGGAAACCATGACCAGAATGTATTGTATGAAATATATCTATTTTCAATTAAAAAAAAAAAAAACCAGCATCAAGCTCCAGCACACAGCAGGACTTGGCAGCTCCGCCTGTGTGCCTCTGGCTTTATGAAGAACAGAGGTGCAAGGGGCTTGCAAAATCTTCCAACTAAGGAAAGCAGCTGAGGCCAGGAATGTGGCACAGGAGTCCCTGTATGGAGGCCCAGAGAAGCCACCGCCTCAAGTTGTGACAGTGAAGCCTGGATTGTGTTGGGGAGCCCACGATGTGGGCGGTGCCAGAGCCATGGATGTCTGCTGAGGAGAGCTGCAAACAGAACATGGAACCAGCCCAGGAACATGCAGCAGTCGACAAAGCTAGAAGCAGTTGGGGGAGGGGGGCGGGAATCTAAGGAACTATGTAGGTCCTTTGACACCAGGCGTGGACATTCAGGGTCCAGATGGTTCCCTGCTCCGGTCCTGTCTTGCTCTGGTTTCAGTTTCCCCTTGTTATGTCCCCTTTCCCCCCACCCTTTTGGAATGGTAACGTAATATTCTATACCACTGTGTGCTGGAGGTTTGTAGCTGGCTTTTGCTGTTGGTTTTACAGGGGGTTACAGCTAAGAGATTGCCTTGAGTGGCAGTAGAGACTCTGGAGTTTTGCACTGGAAGACTAATGGGGACTTCTGAAGTTAACGTTGATGGTATGCTGCAAGTCTGTGGGAGCCAGGGAGTGGGGCACAGTGGTTTGAATGAGATAGCCCCCCCATAGGTTCATATATTTAAATGCTTGGTCCAAAATTGGTGGAACTGTTTGGGAAGGACTAGGATGCATGGCCTTGTTGGAGGAAGTGTGGGTATGTCACTGAGTTCTCTCTCTCTCTCTCTCTCCCTCTCTCTCTCTCTCTGTCTCTCTCTGTCTGTCTCTGTCTGTCTCTGCCACATGCTCGTGGATCAGTTACTGCTCCAATACCATGCCTACCTGCCTGTTGGTATGTCCCCACCATGATAGTATGGACTAACCATCTGAAACTGTAAGCAAGCAAGCTCCCAATTAAGTGCTTTCCTTTATAAGTTGCCTTGGGCATGGGGTTTCTTCACAGCAACAGAAAAGTACCTAAGACACTCGGAGTTAACAGGAAGGAAGGGAGGGTGGGGAAACAAAAGTTACGTAAAAAACTTCCCACTTTATTTTAGATAGCTATTTTTTTCACTACCACTGTGCTCTCCTCACTTCTCCTTCTATCTCATCTCTATCTCCTAACCAGTTCTCATCCTGTAACTCAGAAGGACCTGAAATACTCTAAGTAGCCCAATCTGACTGCAAACTCCTGATCTCCCTGCTTTGGCCTCCCAGATGCTGGGGTTACAGGAGAACCGCCATCCTGGTTCTACTGCTTCATTGCTAATTTTATAGCTTTCCTACATCTGTGGCTCTGTGGACTGAAGTGATTCTCTAAAATAGCGACCATCGACTACACAAGCTCCTACATCTTTTGCAATTTCTCTTTGTAGTAAGCACTCTGCAGTAAGTGTTCAGTACTATGTTAGACATTACCAAGAAAGAGAGACAGGTGTTGGCCCAGAAGAGAAGGTAGGTTATATATAGAAGATTATAATTTTATAAAGTGAAATTCTTAAGCTTTATAAATAGAAAATATGTGCAAAATCCGTATGCTCAAAAGTATAAAATACCAATGAAAAATGAACAAGGATACAGACAAAGGAACAGTAGTATACCACATTCATAAATTAGGAAGGTTCAAAATAATGAAGCACAAGGCTTGGGCGCACTGACTTCCGTATCTGTTCTCTCTAAAACCTCTTTTGAGTGACATGCTAGCTCATCCCTTAGATCTTACTCCCTCTTCTTCTCTACTGGCCCAGCCTTAGTTCAGACCCACTTCCTCATCTCTCCTATAATGTTTCAGCATATTATCTGTTGTCATAACAAAATACCTAT
The DNA here is from genome assembly GCA_028658305.1 of Pachyuromys duprasi. Taxonomy (NCBI): domain Eukaryota; kingdom Metazoa; phylum Chordata; class Mammalia; order Rodentia; family Muridae; genus Pachyuromys; species Pachyuromys duprasi. The sequence goes on from CM053744.1 coordinate 40,432,308, forward strand.
GGCTGAGTAATGTGTTTCTGCTAGAGATCAGCTCCAGTACACAGGGTGAACCAAGGTGGGTTGCAGTTTTGGCAAGGACCAGCTGATGGCTGGTGTTGCTCTCTATAACTCTTAAACTCTTGGACTGGTAGCCTTGCTATTTGGGGCTCTCCATATATACAGTTTAACCATACACAGTTTGACTCTATACATTTTAACTCCCAGGGGCCGCTGGTCACGAGAGTCTCTGAAGGAAAAGAGATGTAGCAAGGACTTGAACCCTGAACTTTCAGGCTCAGGATCTGAAGCTTTAGCCAGGCCTTTTGGTTTCTCCGCCACCAAAACAGCTTTCTAACTAAAAACTTTTTCTTGTTTAACAGCAGAGGTCTTAATCCGTTAAGCCAGGTGGCTCCTTTAACTCAGACAAGCAGCAGCAGAGGTCTTAATCAGTTAAGCCAGGTGGCTCCTTTAATTCAGAGGACAAGCAGCAGCAGCCCTGACAGTTTCTTGCTGTAAATACAAGTGGCTGTAAAAAGGAAAACCTTAGTTCCTTTTAACTTAATGGCTCAGCAGTGAACAGAGGCTAGAGTCCTAATTACGAAGGCCAATAAAACACTCTGGACTGCTTATCACTTACTAAACTTTCTAAACTGAGAAGCATGCAAAAATGTATACATTTGACAGAAAAAGCAGGCAGATACTTACTAACCTCACATACCTATAAACACAGACAATAAATAGATCAATAGACAAAACGAGGGAGCTCCCAAAACACCATTCATATATGTAAACATACAGATATAAATATATATACATATATACAATATAAACAGACAGACACATTTTTCGGAGGAAGCAGGTGACCTCAACAAATGTTTCATTCTGTCTTGAGCTTTTATACTATTTAATACAAAGTTTCTCTATGTATGGAAAAAAATTCATCATTCAAAAATACATACAATCGTTACATAAAAGGGGAGTTACAGTAGGACTATTGATCCTAATATATAACTAGATACTTTGTTTATCATAAGCTTAAAGCAGTGGTTTTATCTATATGTTCTTATTAGTCCAAAGCAGAAGTTCTATCTTCTTATTTCAAATGTATATTATATGTTCAAAGCAAGTTTTTATGTTAAGGTTTTTTGAAGAAACTGGTGTCTGTCTTGTCTTGTATATAACCATTTATACTTTGCTTCTATATTCAAATAGTCTCTCTTATCATGGTGTGCATGTGGGCCTTATCCTTGGCCTAAACCTAGTGTGAATTGATCTCCTTGATTATTTATTTCAATCTTGTTTTCCTTCTTGGTATCATTTAAATGCTTGACATATCTCCGTATATCCACAAAGCTCCTAGTAATTTTCACTATACTGGATGAGGATTTTAAAATTACTTGAATCATCATCAGGGATTATGAAATCATCAATTCATTTAAACAGCACTATGTCATGAAGGTACATCTTCAAAATAATCTGCAGGAAATCTGCCCAATAGAGTGATGCTCTGCCATGCTAGATATGAGACAAGCATGGAAAGGCAGTATAGCAACAATAAGCAGTCTTGAGGCAAAATCCTTAGGGCCTAGCCTACACCATAGATACACCCATTCGTCGGCCGTACAAAAATGAGTGGGCTGCCTTCAGGAAGCTCGCTTGCGTCTGCCAGTCCAGTGTGCAATTGCTCCCAGCATGTTTCTAAAAGTTTTATTTTAGCCCACAGTTTAGAAGGCTGCAAGTTCAAGATTTAAGTAGTCCCATCTGTTGGCCTCTGGTGAAAGACCCACAGCTATGTCACAATGTAACAAAGGAGAATGGGAAAAAGCTGTATAACCAAGGGGGCAAAGTGCATGGGGTAGTCACATTTTACCATTAACCATCCTCCTGGGAACTAACAGGGTCCCCACTAATCACTTCTAAAAGTGATACCTGCAATAATGACTTAATAATATTCTATTAGGCACCACCTCTTTTTTTAATTTTTATATATTTATTTATTCCCTTTACATTCCAATCATAGGCCTCTCCCTCCTTTCCTCCCTGTCCCACCCTCCCTCTCTCTTTCCTATCTCCCCCCCTTACTCCTCAGAGAAGGGGAACCCCACCACCACTACCAACCCACCCAGCACATCAAGTCACATCAGGATTGAATGTATCCTCTTCCCCTGTGGCCTGCTGAGGCAGGTCCCTCCAGGGGAAGTGATCAAAAAGCAGGCAACAGAATCCATGTCAGAGACAGCCCCAAGGGGACCTACATGAAAGACTGAACTGCCCATCTGTGTAGGGTACCAAGGTCCAGTCCATGCATGGTATTTGGTTAGTGCTTCAGTCTCCACAAGCACCCCTGAGCCCTAGTTAATTGGCTCTGTTGGTCTTCTATCTTCTCTGGGTCCTTCTATCCTTCCCCCAACTTTTCTACAAGGCTCTCTGCACTCTGCTCGATGTTTGGCTGTGAGCCTCAGCATCCATCTTGATTCATTGTGTGGGGCCTCTCAGAGGACAGCTATGTTAGGCTCCCATCTACAAGCATAGCAGAGTGTCGTTAATAGTATCAGGGGTTAGCTCTCTCACATGGGGTGGATCTCAGGTTGGTCCAGGAATTAGTTGGACATTCCCTCATTTTCTGCTCTATTTTCATCCCTGCACATCTTGTAGGCAGGGTAAATTTTCAGTCGAAGTTTTTGTGGGTAGGTTGGTGTTCTGTCCAGTTAGATGATGTTCTCTTCAGACTCCATGACCCCTGCTATTAGGAGTCTTGACTAGAGTCACCCCCATATCCTCCCAGGAGGACGTCATGAAATTTGCAGGCAAATGGATGGAACTAGAAAATATCATCCAGAGTGAGGTAATCCAGACCCAGAAAGACACATATGGTACGTCCTCACTTATTAAGCATATTTTAGCCACATAGTACAGGATAACCACACTACAATTCACAGACTGAAAGAATATAAGTAACAAGAAGGACCTACAAGAGGATGCTTCAGTCTCACTCAGCCAGGGAAATAAACTAGACAACAGAATCTGTTGAAGAGAGGGAACAGGGTAGGAGAGGGAGTGCAGAGAGAAATGAGGGTGGAGATCAAACCTGGGGAGAGCACGGGCAGGGAGAACAGAGGGCTTGCAGAGAGAAGAGAAACCATGGGCAGGGGTATCGCTATGACAAGCTGGAGACCTCGGCACCACATCTTCAGAGATCCATAGTGGGAACCTAGTTTCCAATACAAACCCTTAAGAGACAGTGAACCATATCCAAACTATGGTATCCCTGGCTCCTCAGTCATTTCTCTCTTTCTCTGCACAACCCCTTCCAAGCCATGTTGCTGCCACTGATGCGCCTTCCAATGTGGAAATCACATTTTGTGTCCATTGGCTTACAACTCAACTAATACCATTAGCTGCTTCCTACTGCCAATCAATAGAGCCCAAACTCTCAACCTGGTAACCAAGGCCTATGTTACCTCGCTTCTCCTTGACATTTTTCTCTTTCTTTGGTCATGTCTACCCTCATGCCATGCATTCTAGTCACACTGAGCTCTTTACCTCCCTCAAACATAAGTT
>CM053744.1:40435947-40448819 GCA_028658305.1 Pachyuromys duprasi
AGAAAACCCATGGTACACCCCACCTCCAATCCCCCCACCCATCTCTAGTGGATCTCACAGATCTTCTCTCCCAACTCCTCGCCTTCCACTCTTGTGCTACCCCAGCCTCTAACCCAGCAGGCACTCAATGGGAACCCGCAGGCCATTTCTGCCAAGGAAGCAGAACTAACTGGCTAACTGCAGATCTTCACCTCTTCTCCATTCCTCCAAGTCCACTCCCCCAACTCCCATGTCCAACTCTGTAACAGACCTTCTGTTGGGGCCTCTCCTCACACTCTGCCCCTATTTCCAGGGAACTGAACAGATCCTGGTGGACCACCCTGCTTTCCTCCCCTTTGTGAAGCCTCTCTACTGCCCTCAGCCAATCCCATTCCTAAGTCTCGGGATCCAACATCTAGAAACACATTTTACCTGGAACCTCGAGTGCAACATCTATCTGGATTACAGAAGCTGTTCCTACCAAGCAACACACAGCCATCATGCTTTGCTAAGAACCAGAGAGGAACCAGAAACCAAAGAATTAAACACCCACCCAACAAAGACAAGACCAGATATCTGTACCTAGAATTATAATCTTTCCAATCCTAGATGCCTACATGCCAATGTAAAAACAACTGGACAATATGTCTTCACTAGAGCCCAGCAACCCTACCATATCGGGCCCAGCAACCCTACTGTAGCAGGCTCTGAATATTCCAACATAGTTAAAGTACCAGAAAAATACCTTTAAAAAGCCTTTATTAATATGATACAGGTCTTTACAGAATAAGTGAATAAGTCCCTTAAAGAAATATATGAAAACACAAACAGCAGAAGAAAATGAATAAACTATTTCAAGACATAAAAGAGGAAATAAAATCAATAAAGAAAACTCAGACTGAGAGAAACCTGGAAATTTTAAGAACTCAAACAGGAACCGCAGAGGCAGAATACAAGCTTCGTCAACAGAATACAAGACATGGAAGAGAGACTCTCAGGCACTGAAGACACAATAGAAGACATGGATATATCGCTCAAAGAAAATTTTGAATTAAAAAAACTCCTGGCACAAAACATCCAGAATATCTGGGACATGACGTAAAGACCAAATCTAAGAATAATAGGACTAGAAGAAGGAGAAAAAAAACACAGGTCAAAGGCACAGGAAATATTTTCAACAAAATCATAGAAGAAAATTTCCCTAACCTAAAGAAGGAAATGCATATCAAAATGCAAGAAGCACAAAGAACACCAAATAGACTGGACCAGAAAAGAAAATACCCTTGGCACATAATAATCAAAACATTAAATGTACAGAATAAAGAAAGAATATTAAAAGCTGTAAGGGGAAAATATCAAGTAACATATAATTACACCTGACTTCTCAATGGAAACTCTAAAAGCCAGAAGGGCCTGGACAGATGTGTTGCAGACTCTGAGAAACCACAGATGCCAGGCCAGCCTTTCAATCACCATAGATGAAGAAAATAAAACATTCAGTGATAAAACTGAATTTAAGCACTATCAACAAATCTAGATCTATGGAATATGCTAAAAGGTAAACTCCAACCCAAAGAAGTTTACTACATCCAAGAAAACACAAGGAAAAAATAATTCCAGACCAACAATGTAAAAAATAGGAGAGAGAACAACAAAGTTAAAAAAAAAAAAAGCAAAAAGAAAGAGAACTACATCACCACCAACAACAACAGCAAAATAACAAGAATCAACATCATTGGTCATTAATGTCTCTCAACATCAATGGTCCTCCATAAAAAGACAGACTAACAAAATGGACTGGAAAACAGGATCCATCCTTCTGCTGCATCCAAGAAACATACCTTACCATCAATGATAAATATCACCTCCCAGTAAAGGGTTGTAAAAAATATTCCAAGTAAGTGGACGCACAAAGCAAGCTGATGGAACCATTTTAATATCGGACACAGTAGACTTTAAACCAGAACTGGCCAGAAGAGACAGAGAAGGGACCCTATAAATTCATCAAAGGAAAAGTCTACCAAGAGGACATTCCAATCCTTAACACCAATGCCCCAAGCACAAGGGCACCCAAGTCTGTAAAAGAAACACTACTACAGCTTTAATCACATATTGATCCTCACACATTGATCGTGGGAGACTTCAGTACCTCACTTTCACCAATAGACAGGTCATCAAGACAGAAACTTAACCAAGAAATGCTCTAGCTAACTGATGTTATAAACCAAATGGGCCTAACAGATATTTACAGAATATTCTACCTAACCACAAAATCATACAAACTATCAGCAGTTCATGGAACTTTCTCCATATACTCAGACACAAAGCAAGTCTCAACAGATACAAGAAAATCAAAATAATACCCCGCATCCTAACTGACTACCACAGAATAAAGCTTTATGTCAACAACAGTAAAATTAACAGAAAGTTTACAAGTCATGGAAACTGAATAACTCTCTACTGAATGAAAATTGGGTCAAGACAGAAATTAAGAAAGGAGGGTTACCAAAAGAGAAATGCAGACATCACTCTAGCCACAAAACCTTTGGTCTACAATACAAGATACACCAGGGGAATGGCGGCACAAAGGTGGTGAGAACTGATTTGACTTAAGGCCAGTCCCACAAGATGGGACCCATACCCAGTGCTGCTTGGGTTACCAAGAACCAGAGACTAGATAGGACAGGGACCTAGCATAAAACAAAATAAGACTGGTCTTTAAAAAAAAAATGAGTAGTGATAGAATGACTCCTGATAATGTTCTGGTATAATTCATAGATCAGTGCCTTATTCAGCCCTCATCAGAGAGGCTTCCTCCTGAAGCAGATGGAAATGAATGCAAAGACCCATTGTATAAATGTACCACAATTTCTGTATCCATTCCTCAACTGAGGGGCATCGGGTTGTTTCCAGATTCTGGCTATTACAAATAAAGCTGCTACAAACATGGTTGAGCAAATGTCCTTGTTGTATACTTGAGCATCTTTTGGATATATGCTTAGAAGTAGTAGAGCTGGATCTTGAAGAAGCACTATTCCTAATTGTTTGAGAAAACGCCAGATTGATTTCCAAGGAAATCATGAGATTTGCAGGCAAATGGTGGGAACTAGAAAAGATCAACCTAAGTGAAGTATCCCAGAAGCAGAAAGACACACAGGGTGTATACTCACTCATAAGTGAATATTAGATATATAATATAAGATAAACATACTAAAATCTGTACACCTAAAGAAACTAATCAAGATGGAGAACTCTGGCTAAGTTGCTCAATTCCCATTCAGAAAGGCAAAGAGGATGGACATCAGAAGAGAGAGAAAACAGGGAACAGGACAGAAGCCTACCACAGAGGGCCTCTGAAAGGCTCTGCCCTGCAGACTATCAGAGCAGATGCTGAGACTTATGGTCAACCTTTGGTCAGAGTGCAGGGAATCTTATGAAAGAATGGGGAGATAGTAAGACCTGGAGAGGACAGGAGTTCCACAAGGAGAGCAACAGAACCAAAACACCTGTGCACAGAGTCTTTTCTGAGACTGATACTCCAACCAAGGACCACTTACGGAGATAACCTAGAACCCCTGCATGGATGTAGCCCATAGCAGCTCAGTGTCCAAGTGGGTTCCATAGTAATGGGAACAGGGACTGTCTCTGACATGAACTGACTGGCCTGCTCTTTGATCACCTCCCCCTGAGGGGGGAGCAGCCTTACCAGGCCACAGAGGAAGACAATGCAGCCAGTCATGATGACACCTGATAGTCTAGGAACAGAAGGAAGGAGAGGAGGACCTCCCCTATCAGTGGACTTGGGGAGGGACATGGGTGGAGAAGGGGGAGGGAAGATAGGATTGGGAGGGGAGGGGGAAGGGAGCTACAGGGGGATATAAAGTAAATAAACTGCAATTAATAAAAAGAAAAAAAGAAACAATGCATTGACCCACAACCAGACATTATACAGAGAGTAAGAGACCTTGGAGCACTCAGCCTAAATTTGGTGACTGTCCATCAAATCTCTCCCCCTCAGAGCTCAGGGAACCCTGTAGAAGAGGAGGTAGAATGTAAGAGCCAGAAGGGATGGAGGGCACCAAGAAAACAGGGCCCTCCAAGTCAACATGATCAGTGTATGTATGCACTCACAGAGACTGAAGCAGCATGAACAGGGCCTGCAAGGGTCTGCACTAAGTCCCCTGGGATTATGGCTTCAGTTTAGTGTTTTTAATAGGATTCCTGAGTGGGTGAACAAGCGGGTCCCTGATTCTTGTGCCTTCTCTAGGGCTCTTTTCCATCTGTTGGTTTCTCTTGACCAACTCTAGTATATATAATAGTTCTTGTTTTGTGTTATTATATTTTTTGAATGGATAAATGGATGAATGAAAACCTAGCCACGAGGGTAAAGGTTAACAACTAAAATGTCATTTGTACCTGCTGGGAGAGGGAAAAATGAATGATACTGTCTATAATAATGGAGTGATGCTAGGTATAATATAATCAAGGGCTAGCTTCATGTCAAGAGTAGTTGTCTAACACATAATGAACTCCACAGGGTTTGTGTGTGTGTGTGTGTGTGTGTGTGTGTGTGTGCTTTTGTGCTTTTATTTGGTTACAATTTGATGGTGTTTTGTTTGTTTGCTTGCTTGCTTTTTGAGTATTGTTTTGGTTTGGTTTGGGGTACTTGTTTGTTTGGGGGCTTTGCTGTTGAAATGGGTTTTTATTTGTCTGTTTGAGAAAGAACTTCAAGTTGAGTGGGTACAGGGGGAAGGATCTGAAATGACTTGGGGGAGGGGAAGAATATGATCAAAATATATTTAAATTGAGATCTGTGTTAAAAATTAAAAGGGGGGAAGAAGAACTAACAGGTGGAGACTAGAGAGATGGCTAACGAGCATTCCTTAGCTCATTAGCTAAGAATGTCCCTTCCCCTGTCTTATAAACTCCTCCAAGAGCCTGTGTCACATTAGGCTCTGTGATGGCCGACCTCCTGACATGAACACCCTGAGGGCAGGGCCTTCATCAGATTCACCCCATCACTAACAGTTAACAATAAGAACAACAATAAAAATCGGCTGTGGCTTGCTTGGGTCAAATGAATGGGAATATGTTCTAGCATCTTTTTTTCATCCTCCCTCAGGAAAACCCAGATGTATCATGGGAAGCTGAATTTCTGAACTGTGACGAGTAAGGCTGTGTTGATTGGCATCTTGTCACCAAGGCTGAGCCCCATCCCAGATGACTCTATGAGCCTCATAACCCCACCAGTGAGTACCTCGTGCCCTGACATGACTCAGCACATAGTGTCCCTCCTTCCCAACCCAGTACCCACCCCCTCAGCAGGCCTGGCAAGTTGTCTTAGTTCATGACCTCTGGAAAGTGTGTGGTCCTAGCCTGCCAGACCTGGGGTTCCCTCCCAGTCTGTTGCCAAGAGGAACAAGGAAAAAAATAATGGGGAAAGATAGGCAGAACAAGGAGAGGATCAAGAAGGCATCCACGTTCATCACAAGGACATCGTGCGTGGCTAATTGCGTAATCAACCGCAGATGCGGCTAGAGTCTGCTAGATCAGAACAAATGTCCAAGGTCAAGAAATAGTAATCACCTCCCTCTGACTCTAGAAAATCCCAGGGGAAGCAAGGAGGAGAGGAGAAAAGAGAAAAGAGCTCTTTTCCAGAGCCTGCCTTAACAGCAAACTTCCGGAAGCTTCAGTCATCTGGAAGCCGACCAGGAATTGGAAAGAAAGAAATAAAAGGCTTCTGTAATAGTGATCAATATTTATCAGAGGAGTCAAGGCCATGACAGCAAGGGACAAAAAAAAGGAACTGTCAGAAATCAAAAGGGCCTGAAGAAGATACAACAGCTGTGAGTGGTTTGGGATCCTGAAATGAATTCCGGAACAGAAAATAACATTCTAGAAAAATTGGTACAACACCCTGTTAACTTCCAGATTTTATGATTACATATGTTGTTGACATCACATGTTGTTGACATTGGAGGAAGCTGGGTAAAGGGTATACTTGAACTCTTTGTCTTGATCTGATGGCTTTTCTCTAAGTCTAAAAATATTAAAGTTAGAACGGTATTTTGTATGCAGGCAGCAATATCCTGGCAAGGATGATGACATTATCCCCACCAAACCTAGTTTTGCTGGTTGTCCATGAACTCTGGCTTGCTAGTTTATTTAGTTAGTTAATTTGTGATTTTGCAAAGGGTCTCACAATGTAGACCAGGCTGACCTAAAATTCACAGAGATCCTCCTACCTCTGCTTCCCAAGTTCTGGGATTAAAGGCATGTGTCACCACCAGACCTGGCTGGCCCTTATTTTCCGATTTTATTTCCTGTTGTTCTCTTAAGAAACCCACAATTCTCTGTGAAAGACCCCAAGCTGGGACTGGAGGAGCAGGCCTGGGAGTCAAGGGCATATACAAGCAAACCTCACCTGCTAAAGAGAAGATCTATTTCACCCCAGGGGAAAATGAGGCCAGATCTGTCTCCAAATGGGCCATTTGGATGTCTATTGTGTCCAAGGTACAGAGGTAAGATTGACAGGGGCTAGGAGAGAACCTGGACAGGTGGGAAGGGCCCTCCTCAGAAAGGACCTGGACCCTGCAGACACAGAAGGGACAGAAGCCCTAAGCAGAGAGACCTGAAGGGCCTTGGCAAGGCAAGGCTGGATGGAAGGATGTTCCTGAGTCTGCAGTTGGGCAAGCAGCATTCCTTCAAGAGTTTGAGTTGTGGAGACCTTATGTGAAGACCAGTCTGGTACCCTGCCTTTCTCCAGCCCCACCCATAGGGTCTCACTAATTCATCTAGAGTATCCTTGAACCGTTTGTGTAGGCCACACAGTCCTCACACCTTGTGATCCTCCTGCATCAGCATCCTGGGATGCTACAGCATATACAGCACTAAAAAGGACCAAGGTAACAGATAGTCCATGCAGAGATGCTGAGAAAACAGCTCCTCAGCCGTAGGCCAAATGCACAAGCCTCCATCTCCCCACCTAAAGACATTCAACTACTACTCCAGCCAGGATGTAAATTGTTTCTGCAGAATGTTGCATTTGGGGTACACGTGCCAGGAGATACATTCTCACAGCACCATTTCAAGTTCATCACAGACAGCTTAAAACGACTCGTAATCAGAACCACCCACAGTACCCCACAAGCACGTATAGTCACGGTCAGTTAAAGAAATAAAAATGACTGGCAGGTAGACTGGGACCTACCTTCTGGGGCCTGTCAAATAGGAAGGGCCCAACTCCCTTGGTGCTGGGCTCTGATATTCCCTCTTCTGAGTGTCATGGATGAGTACACGTGACTAGAAACTTTCCTGAATCCCCATGAATCGGCAGAAGCTACGGAAGAGAAGGCTGTGGCACCAGAGCAGCAGAGCGAAACTCGCCCTTCCCAACGGCCACTCCAACAAGAATCCACTGAAAATACGAGTGGTTTGTCCCAAGATACAAGTAAACGGGAGAGAAGGGATTTGAAGTTGGGTCTCCTGGTTCCAGCTCCCAAGAGCCAGAGGCTGACAGAATGTCTGTAACTTCTTAGGCTCCTGCTGGCCAGGGCCATGTACAGGCACTGGACACCCTCTGTGTGCCAGGCAAGCTGCACTTCTCCCTGAACATGACCCTTTTTCATTTTCTTATGTATCCTCTGAGATATCATTGCAAAGCATAGACACATACACACAGACACAGACTCATAGGCACCCATGTATACACACACACATAGTAGAGTTTTCCCATAGAAAATAATGTTTTCTTTACTATTATTTATTCATATTTCATCTCTTTCAGAAAGAATCAAACCCACTTAAAAGCATCCACGTTGTATGTTTTCTCTAACAAGTGGGTACCTTATGGTCCCAGGAAGCACATGCCTATCTCTGTTTTTCTATATCAGGGAATGACTCAGGGTAAGAGGAAACGTGACTTTTTTAAGTGAGCAAATTGGAGAGAAGAAAAAAATATAGACAGGAAATAAAGAGCCCAGAAATGACACAGAAATGTACAATTCCCATACTTGTCTGAGATGAAATTGCCACACCCCCAACCCCCAACTCTCCACCCCCACCCCCACCAGAACTGACTGAGCAGTAGCAGTTGCAGAGGGAAGCGTTCTGTGGCAAGATCTGCAATATTCAAGAGGTATCTCCGAGTCAATGAAAAGATAGGGAAAACTGCTGTTCAAAAGAAAGACAACTATTTCTGTAACCTGGAAATTCTTGCACAGATGGAATAAATATTATTTCCTCTGCCTCTGCCGTTTGGAATTTCATGACTACACCCAACTCACCCCACCCCGTCCATCTTCAAGCCCAACTCTCTTGGCTGAAGCTGGACATGCACATGAAAACCAGATACATTATTATTTAGTATTAGTTAGAGTTTCTGCTGTTATTATTGTTATTATTACAGACTAGTATTAAAATGCATATCACCTTGCCATTCAGAGAACCTGCACAAAGGAAATGCCGTAGCATACCCAGCACCCAGGGCAGGAAACAGCACTGTGAGACCACCCAAAACTCTCACCCAGTCCCAACATTGCCCCCATAGAAACTACCTAGACTCCCAGCCCTGCAGGTCTCCTTCTTGCTTTGGATCGCTATATAAATAGAGGCATCTGGTGTCTGTCTTCTTTGACACTGTCTGTTGTCCATTCTGTACTACCCTCTTTCTGTGGCTGGATTCTGTCATGTGGCTCTACTACAAATTGCTCTCTCTTGGGTGGGAAGGAAAATGAAGATGATCATGGGTTGTACACTGTGCCCGGAGTTCTGGCTTTATAATTCCTTAAATGTCTAAGTTCAGGGGATGTCAATATTGTTTTTCTAAGATTTTCGATTAGACTCAAATGCAGTCTCTGAAAACTGTGTGTCTGGCAGCTGATATTATTTTAAACACTGAAATCTATTTTGGTAACTAAAGATACTTCTGTCCTTGGGCCAGCAGAGAAAGAAAAAAAAAACAGAAACAATCAAACAAACAAAAGCTTATAGAAAAGCTGTAAGAGACATGTTTTTCTTTGTTCTCTCAGGCAAGTTAACACTCAACATTGGTGTGTAACATTTATTGAGACTTTACTATGAGGCAGGAACTCACAGTACTCAACACTTTGTGAATATTATCAATGGGTATTACTCCTGACAACAACCCTGGAAAATAGCTTTGCTTTTCCACTAATTTATGTATTGTCTGTTCATCCTTCATCCTTAGGTTTTACTCAATAAACCCTTTGTGGCCATCAATGTCGCTCTCCCTGGAAGCCCTCCAGGGCTAATCCAACCCACATTAGTTTCCTTCTGTTCTCAGGACTCAAGACCCAAGTGTGTGCAATTAAAGGAAAAATATGTGACATAAGACAGACCCATCTTAATACCAAACTTACGACTGTAAATGGATAAAGAATTAAAAGATAAATATCATGAATCATACAAACATAAAGTGAATGCATTCTGGATTTTTTATTTAACTTATCAGTGAAGGACTCATAAAAGCTGTATGTATTGCTTTTTCTCACACAGAACCTAGATTTAAAAAAATATATGAAGCCAGGTGGGATGGCACAAACCTGTAACCCCAACACTTGGGAGGTGGAAATTGGAGGATCAAGAGTTCAGGATCAGGATGGAGAGTTAAGAACACTGGCTGTTCTTCCAGAGGACCTGGGTTCAATTCCCAGCACCCACATGAAGGCTCATAAGCATTTGTAACTTTAGTCCTAAGGGATCTGATGCCCACATACACAGACATACATTACAGGCAAGACATTCACACACATAAAATAAAAATAATAATTTTACAAAAAGTTCAATGTCATTCTTGAATACATACAAAGTTCTAGGGTAGAATGGGCTGCATGAAATACTGTCAAAAAGAAAGAAAGAGAAAATGTACAGACTGCTCAGGGGTTAAGAGTGCTTACTGTACCCATGTCAGCCAGCTCATAACTGCTTATGACCCCAGGCCCAATCTAGTGGCGTCTTCTGATGTTCTAAAGCACCTGCACACAGGTGGCATACACAAATACACACACACAAATACAAACTCTAAAAAGAAAATAATTTCTCTGCAATAAAAGGAAGAAAGAAGGAATGGGGACTATTGGGGATCAGTAAGAGGGACAAGGGAGAGAGGGAAAGCAATGAGGGTGTATAAGCCAAGTACAATAACACATGTGTGAAAATACCATAAAGAAACTAATTGTTTTGGATTACCACTCTTTTTTTTTTTAATTTTAAAAAGATGTTATCCCCTATTCTAATGGAGACTCCAAAGAATGTGTGTTGATGGACAAATGTAGCCTGGCTCCCACAGACCTCAATTTACAGGACGCCTGGCACCTTTTGGGGGGAGGCTATTTTAAAAAGAAAAAACAACAGCAAAAAAAGCAAACTTCACACACACACACCTTCATGGTCTTCCCTGGTGCTGCCTACCTAGCTGCGCATCACTGGAGAGTCACTAAATGTTGAGGGCCTTGATCTCTCCATCTGTGCATATCTGTGTGTAGTGGAGGGAAGGCCAGAAAACTGCCCAAGGTCTCAGAGCCCTCCCCTAGGAGTGCGGATGTTTCCCCACTCTGTCAGCTGTCACCACCAGCCATGAGCCACATTGTACCTTGCTTCATGGGCCCCTAGTGGCACCAGAACAGGTTCCAGGGCACCGACAACATACTTTATATGGAAAGAGGGAAGTTCTTCACCAAAATGGCAGAAGAGGTTTTCTGGCCTCTCTGCCCCTACCCTCAAGGACAAGGCCATGTAGAGATTCAGGTCCTTTATGATAGCTCAAGATGAAAAAGCATTGTACCACACTTCTATAAAAGTGTACCAAACAGCTTAAGGGACCTGTTCTTTACAAAACGACGTTGCTTTGGGGAAAGAGGTAGTTCCCTGTTAGTGACTGAGGTAGCATGAAGTCACTCTTCGGTAAGTCTCAGCAGCCTTCGGGGGCTCTCAGTGTGCTGTTGTAGAAAGTCCCCTTAGTCTTCTATGTAATGGGATGCAGCAGACTGGTGATTTACAATGGACAGAAATGCATTTGGCTTGTGTCCCTAAAGGCTCAGAAGTCCAAGATCAAGAGCTACACTTTGGGATGAGCCTTCATACAGTATCAGCCCATATTTATAGGTACCCCACGGGTGAAGAGATTGAGGCAGGAGAACTCTAAGGAAGCCACTTCCTCCATAGCAGCTCAGTTAGCTCTTAAAGTTATCCATCTTCCAGTCCTGCTGCACTGAATTCTGACACATGGACCCTGGGCACACGTTCAGACCTTACTGTAACCACATGAATTCCCACTCTGCAACCTTCCTTCCTGGTTCTTGATGGAGCAGGTGCCAGGAACCACTGTGCATCCTTGATGTCCATGAGGTGCACTGACATGGACACTGAACACGAATACTCATAGATGTGCACAAACTCACCCATCAGGATATCTACTGAGGTGAAAAAAGGGAAAGAAACTAGATGTCCAGCAATAGGAAAACAAACAAAATACAGCAAAGCCCTCGAGAACAGTGGTAGGCAGCTATTCAAACTGACACAAGTGAGGAAAGAGGCCACACTCAGCAAGCTCATTCTATTTGAGGCTGTTTGAAGAGTTATACAACTTTTTTTTTTAGGGAGAAAGAAAATACAGTATTCGAGTGGGTAGTTTTACTTTCCTCTTTCTCTGTTTGGTGTTTTCCTCACATCCTACCCTAGTATGCATCCATGGATGGACAGAGATAGAGATGGCAGCCAAGCGGTCACAATCCAGCTCCTTTAAGCTCGGCCCAGCCTCACCGAGCCCACTTGAAACTGCCCTTGGATCTGTGACACAGGTTTCTCAGGCCAGAGATACTAAGACAAGAGGGTGGGAGTACAAAGCAATGGATTCTTTAGGTCTGTGCCTTTCCACTCAACATGAAACACACACACAATCACGCTTGCCCAAGAGAGACTACTCAACAACCAGAACATCTATCTGGATCAACTGATGTCTGTTCAGGGTGTCACTGCTGGTCTGTATGCACTGGGCAGAGCTGTGGCCTAAGGGTCCACTCCCAGTCCTGGCTCTCTGGTTTGGTCCTATCTTCTCTTTTCCTGGTGTTTCATTTGTTCCTCCACAAGATAAACGAAATGTTTGGGTTTGGACAGAGAACCCACACAGGCCTTTTCTTAGGATCCTTCATTCTGACCCCATCGCTCATACTTCTCAGCAACCCCACCCCCACCCCAAGAGAGCCCCCAATGAGCTGAGATGAATCTCTCTAGATGTGGGGAGGAACTAAAGGCCCAGTCACGGAGGCAGAGTCCCAAATGGAAAGTTTGCCCAGGGAGGTTGGGAGGGTCTCTAAACTGGACTTCCCACATGGAAACAGGAGCCAAGGTGCCTAACAGGGCTTCGGTGCCAAGACATTTGTTTTCTCCTGAAGGCTGCTCGGGGCCACACCTCCCAGCTGGGGCCTGCAGCTGGCTCACTTCTCTTTCACAAGGTCTCCAGGGCTCCAATGCTTTCCCCAAGGATGTATCATCAACATGTTCGGCTCTTTGTCATCATGTCTTATTTTTGAGAACTGCCTTCCAGCCAATGGCAGACGTAAGGGTTTCGGGTGTCCTTGCTTCTTCAAACCTCAGCTCCCTCATCAATAAAATAAGGGTTTGGAGAGGGTTGGCAACAACTCAATGTGTGGATTCGCTGGTTTCGCCCTATGCAGACGCCTACAGTCCCACCCAGGTGTAGTCCCCTTTAAGGGACTCTCCTAGGCAAATAAATATTCAAAATGATTTTACCAGGGCTGGAGATTAACTGTAGAGCACCCCAACATATTCAAGTGCGTAATAAACAGAGACCTTGTGGCAATGCTGGGAAAAGGCCTGGGGATGGGCTGGGGCATGCCTGAGGCTCATGAGAA
>CM053744.1:40448919-40480208 GCA_028658305.1 Pachyuromys duprasi
GCTGTGTGGGTGTCGAACTGACTGTGCGCAGAGGGGCGCGGCTCGGCGCTCCCACCTCCCCCGCGTCCCCATCTCAGCAATGACCCGGGCCGCGGCGCCGCTGAGCTGAGACCCAGGAACCGCGCCGCCGCCGTGGAGGACCCGGGAGGGTGACGGTGGCCCGAGCGGCGGCGCGGGGACGGCGACGGGCGGACGGGCGGGGCTGCGGCAGGGCAGGGCAGGGCAGGGCAGGGCCCCGGAGACCGCCGCCAGCGGCTCGCTGCGGGATCGCGGGCGCGGGTCCACTCGCCGGGCCCCGCCGGTGCGCCCCGCCCCTGCACGCACAGCAGGCCCAGGCGGAGCAGCGCGACGCCCCAGCTCAGCCCGAGCGCCGCGGCATCCGAGCGGGAGCCCGAGCGGGACCGGAGCTGGAGCCGAAGCTGGAGCCGGCACTGAGGCGCACGGAGAGGAGCGCCGCAACCAAGCCGAGTAAGGGGCGCGGGGCGCGGGGAGGGCCGCAGAGGGGGGTCCCTAAGGTCCCGGGGACGCGCTGGGCGGTGGGGGACGCGGTCCCGAGGGGAACATTAGCGCGCGCGGTACTGAGTGGCTTCCCGGGACTCCCGCCGTTCCTGCTCCCGCATCCCAGAGAGAGGGTCACCAGCCCCCCCTCCCCCGCGCACCTCCGGGAAACGCGAGAAATCCGGGATCTCCCGCCTGCCTAAGTCTCAGATGAGTACCCTCCCGGGGTGGACGCCCAAGAGTGGGTCCCCAGCCCTGCCCCCTGGGTTTGGAGGGTCGCGGACCAGCCCACTTAAGAAAAGACACTAGGGCACACTCTTGTCTGGAATGAGAGAGAAGAGGGACTGCGGTTCTATGGAGTTTGAGCCTGAACCCTCTCCCACCTCTTTAAGCCAGAAGTTTGACGCTCCAACGGGCGGGTCACCTGGGCCATGTCCCTGCTCTTGTAGCATCTAGGACACCTAGATCTTTCCCCTTATATTGCAGCGCCGCCCCCCTCCACGCCCCCAGGTAAGGCAGACTTTTCTTTTGGAAAAGACCCCGAAACTGAATCCGAGGTGGCAGTTCCGCTGACTGCGCAGCACTGTGTGGCACTGCCCACCTCTCTCCAGATTCCTTCCCAAGCTGGGCAATGCCCACTCTGCCCCTAGCTGACTCCCTTCCTGGTTGTCCTTCGGACTCTGCTGTCTGGGAACAGGTTCATAGTGCCGACCCTGCTCTACCTTCCTCACCCACTCCAGTGCCAGCATGGGCAGGCAAAACCAGGCGAGGAAGGAGAGAGCACCAGTGACCTAGCAGAGAAGCAGGTCTTGAATCTCAGAGTCCAAGTGCACCTGAGGGCCAACAGAGGGCCCTCTAGACTCTGCTCCATTATAACGACGGTTTACTAGAACCACTGACTTCACCACCGCGTGCCTCAGTTTCCCTCCTTGAAAAGTATGCATGATTCTGTCAGTGGAGTGCGCGGGAACTTTAGAGCCACGAGGCAACCTTGACTGCTTTCCCAGCTGTGTGATGTTTAGATGATTCTTCTGCGGCACCTGAAGAATGATCAGCAGGTAGTGCACGTCCACCCTTGACGGCATTTGGCCACAGGTGTCATTCTCTGACGGGAAGGAACCTGATACTGCCCCCTTTCCCGCCCTCTAAGAAAGCCTTTGGCTCCCTGGGGGCCTGCTGATATCTCATTGCAAAACAAGACTTCTCTTTAGCCTCTCTCTTTCTCAGATGCTTGCTGGCATCCTCTGCCCTGCCTACACCTTGCACCTCTGTCCAGGTTGCCTGACTACAAGGGTTATTTTGCCTTTTTTTTTTTTTGCCTTTGGCTGGCACGTGCCACCCCAGGCTGAGACCCCCACACAGTGTTCATACTCAGTACAAAGGAATTTGCACCCCTGGATCCTTTCTGGTTGAGGTAAAGAGAGGATTGCTTTCCATAGTTGACTTAGATGAGCCGCAGGTGATGATGGTTCCAACAGGTAACAAGAAGCTCAGTAGTGGGGCAGTAAGATTATCATGAGCCAGAAGGGTAGCCACTGTGGTTCCTTGCCGACCGTGATGTGTCGTCCAGGCCAGGAGGTCACAGTATCCCATGAAGAGGACCCCATGGTGAGCATAATGAAGGAATTGGAGCTAGTGACTGACAGCATGATTTGAACTTGAGAGCTGGCCTGATTTCTGGAAAGGAGCTCCCTGAGTCTGGGCTGCTTGGACCTTAGGACCAGAGCAGACTGGTTGCCCAGGGCTTAGGGAGAATATGAGCATCCAGAGGGTGTAGGAGGCCAGGAGCATTGGTGGAAAGAAAGCAGAGGACACCCGTGTTCATGCCACCTAGAACTGGAATGAAGTCAGGAAATGTGTCCACTTGTTGCTGGGCATAGTGGCTGCTCCCTTGAGTTTCTTCTCTCCAGAAGTCCCTCTCTCCTTCCTTTGTAGCTTTCTCCAACCCTCCCCCATTCAGCCACTAGGGTGGCCCATTCCCTCCACCTCCTATAATCCTCGTCCCAAAGGAGTTCATCAGAAGCTAATTAGGCTTGTTCTGCTGCTTCGCTCAGTATCTGGAGTACAGCTGCCAGAAGCGTGATGGGGAGGCGGAATGGTCTTTGGCAATAATGCGCTGGACACCTTCGGGGGGCATCACTGTCTCTTGAAACCCTAGTGCCAAACATGGGGTAGCAGAGCAGGAAAGCACTGATCTGTTCACACGGTCCTAAAAGAGAAACTGAGGCCAATGAGGCTTGCCCCTTGAGAAATGAGCACAAGATAGAATTATGGCTGCCAGCCCAGCTCCTGGAGCTAGTGGTTGAATTTACAGCATGATTCTGAGCAGGTGGCCTCCCTTTCACAGCCTCAGTGTTGTCTTGAAAATGGAATGGGTACTGATTGAACACCTGCCATGACAGTCGTGAAGACTGGAGAAATAATGCAGAAGAGGCATATGACCACATCCAGTGAACCTTGGCCAGGGACCCTGCCATGTCGGAGTTGTAAACACCCCTCACATGTGATCTTGCAAGCACAAGCGTTTTTGCTTTGACCTCAGACGACAGCATTCTGGTAGAGTGGGGTCGGGGAGGAGCGTCAGGGAGAACACTGTGGCTCCAGAAAGGTTAGGAACCGAAGCTGGGTATAGAATACAAAGCATCACCGTGATTCATCGTAATTTTTACACGCGTTTGTGAAATTGATAATTAGCACATTTTTACTTCAGCGACATGCAATTAGTTATCAAGATTCCTCCATGGAGATCTTTAGTCATTTTGTGTCTGAGAGCTGAAAATGAAGGTGCTTACTGTCCATGGCCTATCACATTTTTAGACACTTCTTTTTTTTTCTACTCAAACAATTATCAAACTCATTTAGTCAAATCGACTTAAAAGAGCAGCCTCCCACTTGTTATCTCCTCTCTCCAGTTTTCTCCAAAGCATTTATCACCTTCAACATCTGTAGCCCTTATTTATCCATTACCTTGCCTCAGTGATATCACTCACTGTGATGTCTCCTGAGTCTAGAATGACACTCAACATTTAGCATGCTTTTGCAAGATCACAAGGTGTCTTGTAAAACGGGAAGTCTGCTATTTTTATTATTCTTGCCAAGTGTGCAGAACGATTAAAAACAAAATGTTACAGTAAGGGAGACACTATTCCCTCGAATATTTGGCAAATGACTTGCTTCAGGAGCCCAAAGAGATGGCTCAGTGGTTAGGAGTGGTTGCTGCTGTTCTGGCAGAAGACCAGCGTTTGGTTGGCAACACCCACACTGGGTGGCTCAAAGCCACCCTTAACTCCTGCTCCAGGGCATCTGATGCCCTCTTCTGACCTCCAAGGAGCACAGACACACACACACATGCACAAAAGAAATCTCTTTAAAGGATTTGCTTTAGTATCATGGATACTCTATTACTGTTAAGCCTTTTCAGTAATGAGAGTTCAAAGGCAAATTAGTCTTAGTCTTTTCTAGTGAACTGGCACTGACTTTTTCAACCAGTTGACTTCTACCACAAAAGGTTCTTCTCTTGAGTCTTCATTTCTATGATGTTTCAGATTATAAAATCAATACATTTCACTGTAGAAAATTTTGGATAGCATAAAAAATATGAAATACATTAAAAGCTCCCCTTAATCCCTCCAGTGTATTCTATTTTTGTCATAATCTTTTGCTGTATGTGAATGTTTTCACTAGGATTTTCTTCTACAAAATAAAGATCATGCACAGTTCTATAGCCTGTTTTTATTTTTCCCCAAAATATTTAGGATTCTTTTTACATGTAACATTATACTGAGGGTCCATATGTCATTAAACTTTTGAAAAACATGGTTTCATGTTTACATAAAATCCCACTATAAATGAGTACCATCATTGGCTCAGCCTGTCCTTTCATGGGTGGCCACGTTGGGGTCATGTCATATTTCACTGTTATACATAATGCCTACCTGGGTATCTTCTGATGTTGCTCAGCCCTGAGTCAAGCTTCAACACACTCTTGGTCAAGACCTGCCCAGCTGGCAGATGGCCTAGCTCATGACGATGCATAGAACATAGACCTCTATGTTTTGGTCACAGTGGTGGGAGTTTACCTGTGGATTGGGACCCCTTTGACAAACCTCTGTCTGGCAAACCTCTATCTAAAAAAAAATATTTACATTATAGTCGATAACAGTAGCCAACACAAAACCAAAAGCAAAACCCCTTCTTACAAAAATATTTACATTACAGTTGATAACAATGGCAAAATTACAGTTATGAAGTAGCAACGAAAACAATTTTATGGTTGGGGAGGTCACCACCACATGAAGGCCTGTATTAAGGGGTCGAAGCATTAGGAAGGCTGAAAGCGAGGTATAGAGAAACAATTCTGGTAAGTTATGGCAAGCAGAGACCCCCAAACCTCCAGACAGATCTTGCGAAGTCCAGTACAGCACATGTGTGGCCAGATGTTGCCTACAGCGAGAAGCAGAGGCTCTCGAAGGCATCTGCCAGTGAGCTTCAGGGCTCTTACCCACCCCTGTGGCCATTGTCTTCTCTGCTCTTTCTTGCCCCCACTCCTGAGTTTATTCTCCGGCCTTCACTCACACAATAGTGTGTGACTTAGCAGCACTTACCAAGGCATGGGTCTCCCCACTGAGGAAGTCCCCAGCTGGGTCCCTTCCTGTGACAGGACAAAGTCCTGCTGGTGGTGTTAGACCAGTGGGGGTGAGGTGCAAGAGCCCAGGGAAATTTCTCACTTCCTTCCTGCTCAGAGTGCTCACAAGCCCACACATAGACCCAGGGAACAAAAGCCCTGTGAGATGATGTCATTCATTCACTGGGCACTTCCTATGGGCCAGGCAGGGTGCTAGGTTATCTATGTCTCTCACACCCAGTCTGCCGTCCTCCCCTCTGCACCTGAGCAGGCTGGGGACCATCATCACCACCTCCCCTTTCCCACCCTCTATCTCAGATCCACGTGTCCATCGAACTCCCCCGCGCCTTCCTGCCCAGAGCATTTGAGCGCTGCTCCTTTCACCCAGGGTCTCCCCACCCAGCTGGCTGACTTTCTCTTAACTCTGCTCACCTGTCACCGTCCTACCAAAGCCGGATAGAGTTGCTTTATTTAAGTGTGCCCCACTTCCTCACCTGTCTCTATCCTGCCTCACCTGTCACCTAACATACATGACCATTGCTACCGTAGCTCCGCCTTTAGCGGGAAAGTTGTGTGTGTGCACAGACCCTCAAAGATTGGCTCCATTGGCCTCGACCTAGACCCGGCACACACAGACTTCGCACGGCTAGTATCTGAACCAGTGAGAGGCCCCTCATCCGTCACCTGTCGTTCGGTGTCATCCTAAGGCCAGAGATGTCTTCCAGAAATGGTAAGAGCTGACCCTGTGGCCGCCCAGCTATGACTCTTCCTAGGAGCCCGCGGCGTAAGCTAGCTTGCCACCTCGACAGGTCGCTTTCTGTTTCTGGATCTCAGAACTGGCGTCT
This sequence comes from Pachyuromys duprasi, assembly GCA_028658305.1. Taxonomy (NCBI): domain Eukaryota; kingdom Metazoa; phylum Chordata; class Mammalia; order Rodentia; family Muridae; genus Pachyuromys; species Pachyuromys duprasi. Next base: position 40,454,887 of record CM053744.1, read on the forward strand.
GTAAAATGTGAGGTTCATATTGAGCACCTGGTGAGCTGACAGCATGGGGCAGCAGCGGAGCAGGTGTGTCACATGGCCTCCAAGACATGACTAGAGTCCCAGCCCATTCCGGAACACCTTCCCTGTCTCTGATCCCCTCTGGTGTGAGGCAGGTGGCTCCTAGATCCAGCTCCAGTCTGGACACAAAGTCTTCCCTAGCACTATTTCCCAGTAGGCCCCACACCCTTTCCCTTTATGCAGGTCTGAGTGTCCCACAAGCCCAGAGTGGAGGTATGGCGGGAGTAGGAACATAAAGAGATGTACAAATGACGTGGTCTCGCCACACGCACTATTCAGCCACTTCAAAGCCTGGAGAGCTGCCCGCCCACCATCCCCTGCATTCCCAGCCAGACAATCCAGTCAGAGATGAGTCACAGCAGGAAAAAGCTGAAACTCTGGTGCTCAGCTCGGAGAGAGACAGGGTAATAGTAACCTGGAATGGGCCCACGCTGGCCAGGACAGATGGGGTGTACTCCCTACAAATAAAAAAAAAAAACTATGGTCTCAGCCCATCTGAGCCAGGCTTGTTCAAAGCTCTCACCACTACTTCACAGATGTGTTCACATACAGGGTCCCCGGGTGGATACTGTACAAGTCCTGGGGACTACAACAGAATTTTGCCCAAACAGGGTCTGATGCAACCAGGAAGTGATTTTCCTGTGGGTCGTTTGGACGCCCTCTAGTGGGCAGAGAGAGGAGAAAATAGACTGAGAGACTGAATATCTGCTGCTTCCTTAGAGTCCAGAGAAACCCCATTAAAGGCTAGGGATGCATATCAGGAATAGTTTGCTTGCTGGTCATGCATAGGGCCCAAGGTGTGGTGATGCATGTCTGTAACCCAGTGCTCAAAAGGCTGAAGTAGGAGGATTTTTAGTTCAAGGCCAGCATGGACGCCATAGCAAGACCTGGTCTAAAAACAACAGCAAAGCAAACAAGAAAAGAAAATTTTCAAGGAAAGCCACTCTTTATGTTGCTGAGGATCTAAGGGTACCCCTTGCAAGTCCAAATGGGGTGGGTGCTGGGAGAGTACAGCCAGAGGCTATGTGCAAAGTGCTATCTGGGATACACAGTGCAGGGAATGGTGGCCCTGGCCACGGTAAACACCAGTGTCACCATCAGCAACAGGATGTATGGCGATACAACTCTACAGAAAAGGCCTGCTTCTTGGCATTATTTGAAGGCTGGCTCTGCAGAGTACCGTATGTTGGGATAAGCCTAAAGTTGACTTACTCCAACATTCCTGCTATTTTTCAGAGTGTCCTCTAAACTGAGCCCCAAGCTAGTGTGCATAGATCATGCTGACCCTCCATGCTCCCAAGATGCTCTGCATCTAGGATCATTTAGAGTTGTTTTCCAGGATGTCCACATGCTGGGGAAAGCACCCACCATTGAGACTGATCTGTCACCAGCACTCAAGGGGGCTTCACAAAGATCCCTAAAGCTGAGGTTTGATGGAGCCATAGGAGTTCTCTAAGTAGATAGGCCAAGGAGACCCACTGTAGCCTGACAGTGGGGCTAGCCAGAACACCAAGGGCAGCAGATCTCCAGGGATGCCACAGGCAGTAACTGAGGGACCCCAGGAGTGGCAGTGTCCCTATGTACATATCTCTGCCTTGATCTCTTTTCTGTGACCTTGAGCAAGTGACCACGTTGGGCCTCACTTTCCTCATCTGCAAAACTGAGATGATATTCCTCACCACCAAGGTCCTGTCCCAACAGGGCAGGTGGTTTCCACGGCACTTACCAAGCGTTTGGCTGATGTGAACCATATCTATAGAGCCAAGTGTCCCCACATAAGACATGAGCTGCTGACCACATGTAATACGAGAGTTCTTAGGCCCTGCACAGTGAGACAGCCATCCTCCCCTTGCCCTGAGAATCACCTCAGAGTCTCTGGCTCCAGTGAGAGGGACGGGTGTCCCCAAAGAGGCAGCAACCTAAGAAGAGCCTCTCAAGAGAAGGTAAGCTGCACCATGGCAGCTGGTGTCCCCAAGAGCAGCACTATAGGAAGTACCTTCATCCTGCATTTACTAAACCCCGACATGCCAGTGCACTGGAGAGTTAGGAAGGCCCAAGGGTGGTGGATGCTGGAGTGAGGAAATGGACATTTTCCTAAAGGCAGGGGAGCTGCGGAAGGGGTTTGTGTAAGCGATCAACACATCTATTTTGCCTTTAAGGGAGATTTCTCAGGGACTGGAGAAATGGCTCAGTAGACAAGAGGCTTTCTCTGTAATCAGGAGGATCTGAATTAGGATCCCAGACCCATCCTTTAAAAAATGTCAGGAGTGACCATGTCTACCTATAACCCCAAAGCTGGGGGTGGGGGCGGGGACAGAGACAGGATCTCTGGGGCTTGCTGGATCCAGGTTCAGTGAGAGACCATGCTTAAGGGGAATAAGGTAGAGAATGCTAGAGCAGGACACCTGGTGCCTTCACACACATACAGGCATGCACAGAGGTGTGCATACACATACACACACAGAGAAAGAGAGAGAGAGAGCTGCCCATAACATACACCTGTATGTACATATACTGCACATCCCCAAATGTGAATACAGACATCAGTTCTCATGTGTAATCTTCGAAAGCGTGGAGTCACGGGCCTTAACCTCCTTCTTGAATCTTATGGTGTTAAATTGGTTTTCTTAGAGCCTGGGAGAACACATCCTACCCTCCCTCCCACCAGGTCAAAACTCTCCCTTGGTTTCTGGAGAGATTAGGAGTGGATGTCAGGCCAGCCTAGGGTTCACATGGGGAAAGCTGAACAATCTTGAGGGGTGAGTGGCAAGTCACTACTTAGAGAGGTGTCCCCGGGTCAGCTACATTTCTCCTGCCCACACAGAGAACAGAAGTGAGGCCTGTGAGGCCTGTGGCAACACCTGGTGCCCCTAAAGCCTGTTCCGAGCTTATCCCCCCTTCCCTAGGATAATAGGTTCAGGGAGGTGAAACACTTCGTCTAGAGACAATGTCAGGAAGTGGCTGCAGTGACGTTAGTATTAAGGGATCAGGGAGAAAAGCAGGGCAGCCCAAACACAGTTCTCTCGTTCACTGACTAAATAGAAAAGCCAGCGTTGCCGCTGCAGTGTGCTCGGCCAGTGGACACCATCCAAACTCGGTGCCTGTTTGGAGCAGAAAACACATATGAAAAAGTGCTCCCAAGTGAGGCCAGGTTGAGAGCCTCTTGGGTCTGACTCTCACAGGTAAATTCTGGCCACATGATGCAATCCCCAGTGTCACAAAAGCTGGTGGCCTTCGAGACAGAGGGAGAAGGGGCAGGCTGGTCCCCACCAAGGAGGACCTGGACTAGCATCCATGGTCCTACTTGATCACCCCCAGAAGTGCATTTTAGTACCCTGGAGAGATGGCGCAGCAGTTAGTAGCCCCGGCTGCTCTTCCAGAGGGCCCTGGTTCAGTTCCCAGCACCTATATGGTAGCTTACAACTATTTGAAACTCTAGTTTCAAGAAACTAAAAGTCCTCTTCTGGCCTCTAAGGGCACCAGGTACATAAGTGGACATAGACACATATATAGACAAAATGCCCATACACGTATAATAATAATAACTATTATTATATTATTATTATTAAAGTGGATTTTAGTTTCTGAAGTCAAGTGTGCCACTCCCTAAGAAGTAAGAGCCCATGCTGTGTCCTCTGGGGACACACAAGGAGAGACTGGCTGGGTCCAGCTCTTTAGTGGCATGAGAGGGTGTTACCTTGAAAATATTTCCCCTTCTAAAGCAGGGTTTAAAGTGACCTGGCATAGCCTAGCTGCACTGAAAATCCAGGTTACACCAAGTTCACGAGGGGATTAGAGGCAGAAAAGAGGCATTTTCCTTCCACTTGCCTTTATTTCTAAATCGGTGATCTAATACATTTGGTGCCCTCTAAAGGATGTGCTGGCTGGCCGGGGGCTTGAGATGGAAACAGATGACCTGGAGTCTCACTTCAGCCTGCGGTTGGCAGCTGTGTGATCTTGGCCAGGCTGCAGGACTTCTCTGAGCCTCAATTTCCGTATTTACCAAGTGAGGAGGAAAGGATCACTCTCAGTCCTTAGAGCAATAGTCATAACACAGTTGGAGCTGGGAGTCGAGGAACACCCTCCCAAAGCCAGCCAGGAAGCTGTGAGCAAGCTTATCTTTTTCTCCAGGTCTGTTTCTCCCCCAATAAATGAGGACTCTGGGCCAGTTTTTAAGACTCACCCCAGCCCCTTACAGCCTCCAGTCACTCAGGATGCTATAGTCTATGGAAGATAGAACTCTGGGCCATCACGCTCTCATCCTAGGGTCAACCCAAGAGAGAGACTTGCACATTACTGTGACCACAGCGCCCATTCAACCTACCCCTGTACTTTGTAGCCCAGGAATCCGAGACTTCATAAGACCCACCTCCCAAAGTGATGGTTCAGGTGATGTCAGCACCCAGCCAAGGAGGAGGCTGTAGGCATCCCATCACCTGCCTGTTTGTGTCTCCACAGGTGAGTGGAGGAGCCTCCCCTCAAGAAGCTGTGCTCGTGGGCAGGCTGGCTCCGCTGTTCTGCTCCAAGGATTACATGTCCTTCAAACGCCCTTGCCCCTGTAAGTCTCTTCCTTGTCCATCACTGTTGGGGTCCAACTACTGTAGAGATAAAGGGTAAAACTGTAAGGATGGCGCTGGAATGTTTGGCCAAGGCACTGAGGGGAGTATAACCAGGGCTAGTGTGGAGGGACTGAAGCTGGGGTTCGGGGACAGGGACATAGACCATCCAGCATCCGCAGTGGGCGCCCTGGAAATTGAAAGTCACACTTTGTCCTGTTCCCAAAATGCGGGTCAAAGTTTCTCTGAAGCGCACTGATGCATTCTCCACCCACCCACAACCCCATGGGCAAGTAAGTGTGAGAAGTGCTGGATGGGACATGTTAGAGGCATGTTTGCCACTGCCAGGCCATTCAGGGCTTTTAGCATGATGGCGCGGTACAGCATGATGTGTGGTTTCTGTGGGAAACAAAAGCCTTAAGTTCTTTCAACACTTACATGCCAGCAAACACTGAATGGACTTGGGTCCTACAGAATATGTTCCTTGGAGCTGACTCCCTAAGGAAATCCATCCCATAGCTCTCAACAGAAAGCCTCCCTCCCCCACTGACTGAAGGAAATACACTCTAATACACTATTTTGCCTTTAAGAGTCTCTTCTCATGAATTGCCAGCGTGAGGTGTTCAGGCACTAGAGTAGCCAGGTGCGGACTCAAGATAACAGCCTCCATAGACCCTCCAGGTTGGTCCCACCCACTCCTGTCACCTTCATGGCTCCATAGCAGAACCTGCTTCCCCTCACTACAGCCCTGGGATCCCCCTTGTAATGTGGGGAGCAGGCCTAACCACTTCCTCCTTGTCGAGAAGTCGTGGCCGTGTGTTAAGGTGACATCAAAGGACACCACCTGATGCCTTGGTGTCCACACATACTGACTCTTCCCTCATCTCTCACTAAGGTCTGTGCCATCCTGGGATGAGGACATGTGTCTCACATAGTCACAGCCGCAGATGCTAACTCCTGAGAGAATTCCAGTGAAGGAGAGGGTGAGGGGGGAGCCTGCATGTTCCACATGGATGGGATTCAGTCAGAATCATGGCAGGGTCCTCACCATTTATGCAGGGAAGAGGCTGGCTCTGGGCTCATCTGTCAAGAGTATATTGAGATGTGGTGAAGCTCAGCCAGGTGTTGGTCACTCAGGGGAGGGGAGGGGCAAGGGAGGGAAAGGGGCTAATGCCCTGATTGTTTCTGATAGACTGTGATTTGTAAACGCAGAATGTCCAGGTCACTGTTGTTTCAGCTGCCAGGGCAGACCAAGAAAACACAAGCTCCTGTCCCAGGTCAACTGCTACTCAAGGCCTGGTGATACCTGTCCTGCAGAGGACCAACAGAGGAGTGTTCTTACTCCTCTCTACTGGTGAGACAAGGGAGCTGGGAAACAAGGACGCTAGGAATGCTGGGTATGGTGGGCTTTCTAGAACTTAAAAACCTAGCCTCTTGTGCTAGTAGAAGCCATGGCCACCAGCCAGCTCAGCCTCCTCCTGAGGACCCAAGCTTGTAGTCACGGATACTGTAGGCCACCCACGAGGAAGCCATTCCTGAATGTTTCTGGTCCACTTCTCCCACCTGCCACCCTGACAGGCCTAATGCCTGGTACACAGTAGGAAGTGCATATCGTAGGGATAGTTCCATAATCGAGCACCGTGGATGAGGAGGAGCTGCGGGCAACTATAGGGAGCAGAAGGTCTCAAATCTCCCCCAGCTTGTCAGGGACACACAGCACAGCCCTAACTGTGCTCCTAGAAGAAGGGGTGTCTAAGCACCTGGACCTCCAAGAGCTCAGAATACTGTGGGGCTCTCGGGGAGCCTCTTTGCCTCAATTATCCAATCAACTCCTTCCTTTTCTCTAAAGTCACCTGAGAATTGGCCCATCTTCTCCAACACACTCAGTTTGCTTCACCGCGGCATCTGTCTACTTCCCTAGGCCGACGCCCCACACATTTCCGTATTGCTCAGTCTTTTCTGCGGTCTTCCGGATCTCAGTTGTATCTGATGGAGTTGGCTTCTACCTTCCTGACCCCTGACCCCTCCGAGGTTCTTCCGGCCACTCTGTTCACCCATCCTGTCCACTGTAGCCCCTTCGGCAGAGGAGAGGAGAAACTGCACCTGTCCCTGTTGCTCAGCCCCAGGGTCCAGCCCAGCCCCCTCCTTATTCCGGACAGCCAGGCTTCATTCTTACTCCGCTCTGGCTGCAGCTTCTGGGCCTGCACTTCCCCGGCTGTCTGTCCCAGCCTCTTCTTGGGTCCCTCTGCTTTCTACTGCACCCCACCCCACCTCATACTCAACCTGCCGCAAACCAAACCATCCTTACTTATATTGATTTGGGTACCACCGTTGACTTTAGCCCTCGGGCCAGAAATATAGAGTGACACCCCCCCCCCAATCTCCCTGTTGTACATACACCGATTAGTGCTGACTGTCCAAGGGAATCCTGGGGTTTCTGAGTGAGGTCAACAATTCACCGTTGGATCCCCTTGCTTCCATTTTCAGATACAGTCTAGAAGTTGCTCACTTACCTTTATGCTTGCTTGCCTGTTCACATCCCAGTAGAAGGAGAGATTCTAGAAAGCAGGTCTCCTCTGGCCTTGCCCTCTGGTTGTCCTCGGCACCCGAGCTCACTGCCCAGCACCTAGTAGGTAGTAAGTGTTGGTTGAGCAAATGAGCAAGTGAATGAAGCCAGTGCCCTCTGGACTCTGCTACCCCATGCAGACTGAAGGTTCTCACTTGGGTCCTGGGAGGTATGGCGGAGCCAGGGTACTTCAAAACCCCAGAGAGCCACCCCCCACAGAGGCTCTCTGGAGCCAGACATATGAGGCACACTGTAACCCTGGCACTTGGGGGTGGTCATCACTACTTCAAGGCCAGCCTGGGCTATACAGTGAGTTTGAGGCCGACCTGGACTACAGAATGAGACTCTGTCTCAAAATTTTTTAAACTTAAAAATAATAGAGAAAAGAATTACTTAGGAACCCCAGGAGTGCCCATCAGGGGCCACACACCCCTTCTTTTTAACAGCCCTTTTCCAGTCTAGAGCTGCTCTGTGCCGTGAGAAACCTGGCAGAGATCACGGAGCAAGCTCACCTGATGATCTTGCCAGGTTGGGCAAAGATGCTTCGGCCATGGAACAGAGTAGGGGACAGCTTGTTCCCATTCATATCTCTGAGCCCCTGGTCCCTGTGGTTTACAAGTGCAACCCACAGAAGGAAACCCAAGCCCAAAGGTTTCTCAAAGGAAGACCTCCGTGTTGGAGTCAGAGCTTGTGAAGCCTGCAGAGTGGACGGATCATGTCAACCTGGCACAAAGGGCAGGGTGGCTGGTCAAATGATGCTAAGCTGCCTCTGACACCAGATATGCCAGCACCTGCAGACGCTGGGAATGTGGCATGCTTCTCTGGCCTCCTGGAAGTAGGGAAGACATCAGCCACAAAAGGCTGGGCCGTAGGTCTGTTAACTTCCAACCCCATTTTGCCTTCAGACACCTATACCTGTCTCTGCCCCTTGTAGGGGACCTCGCATAGCTCTCATCAGCAACCCCCCCCCGGAAAATGAGAAGACGAGGCAGACAGGAAACAAGAACAAGAAAGAAGAGGACAGGAAAACCTTGTCAGGGAAGCCTGGAAGCTTTTGGGCCATGTGGCTGCAAAGGGAAAGGGGGTTCCTCTACTTGAAGTGACGTCTGGGGGTCTTTCCCAGCCTGCCAAGGTCTTATCTGGAGCTGTGAGTGTGGAGGAGGTCTAGTGTTCCTCAGGAAGGCTGTGGGGGGAGGAATGGTTCCATCTGGCCCCTGCTGGGCAGAACAGCCTAGGAGTCCCTAGGGACCCAGGCTCTAAGCACAGATGCCACACAGCCTCTTCATTGTCATCTAGCAGATGGCAGTGCCACATAGCTCCCTGTGCAGTAGGGGAAGGCTGCTTCCCTATGGCCTCTAGGGACAGATCTGAAGAAGGGGAGCTTGTGGGGGGTGAGGAAAGGAGACTAATCATGTAGCAAAGCGAAATGAAGGAGGGGCAGACATGCCCTACATATGGAGAAAACAAGTGGATGCATCACTGTCAAATTCATGCTGGTTGCCAGAGGCCTGGCAGAAATCACAGCCTGGCATCCCATACGCCGATGGTCCTCTTCAGAGTAAGGGCAATGTTGGGTTGGAGTATGGGAACACCCTAGCACTGATATTTGTCAGCTGTATGAACTAGGGCAAGCTACTCACCATCCCAAACCTTCAGTTTGATCATCTATACAATGGAAATGGTAGAACCTTACAGTTTGCTGCTTGAGGTGCCACGGGGAGAATTGAGTGTGGTATCAATCAGGCTATGAAAAGATGCTCAGGAAACTGTCCATCTGCCTTACTCAGTATTAGTGATGTCTTTAATGGTAGAGATGGGAAAACAGAGAGTCGAGGCTGTAGGGGTAGATTTGTTACTTGGACCATGTGTTAGCTTCCTGGTGTTGTGACAAAACGCCTGAGGTAATTAACTTTAGGAGGATGTGGTTATTCAGTCATTATGCTTTTGGGCCCATGATTAGGCGGAACATCATAGCAAAGAGCATGTGATAGAAGAAGTCTGTTTGTCTCATAACCCAAAGGAAATACTTGGATGCCCAGTATTCTCTCCAAGGGCACAACCCTAGCGATCTAACTTCTCTGGCATGGCCCCACCATTTAAGAACGGTGCCACTTCCCAGTGGTTCTTGGCTCTGCTTGCTGTCACAGTTAACATCTGCTACCATCAGCAGAAGGACGGATTTGAGGGCAAGAGGGGAAAATAATGAAGCACATTCAATCCACTATTTCTGGGCCCAGAGCAGGCATCACTAATCAATCTTTCCCAGTGGACCTGGATCTAAATTCAGAGTCCCTCTAAATGCATGCTGGTCCTACCCAAAGATCACTAGTCTGTACCTTGGTGAAGCAAGGGACTAGAGGGGAAGGGACTTTAATTGTTCACCCCTGGGTCTCAGTTGCCTCACTTATAAAATGGGATTTGGTAAGAGAATGCACATCAGAGCTGTTGTGAGGACCCAATGAGGTAGCATGGGGAAACCTTTATAAAACCTTAGGATCCATATTTTCTGTGGCTGCCACGCTTGCTTGAAGAAGTTCTACAAAGAAGGGTTAACATGCCCATTCCACATGTGAGAAAACTGAGGCTTGAAGAGGTAAAGGAATTAGTTGCGGTGCTACCGCTAGAAGACAGTGGGGTCAGGCCAGAGTGAGGGTTATCAGGTCTCAGTTTTAACTGAATGACAGCTGGATCTGTAATCCTAGCCCTGGAGAGGTGGCTACAAGAAAATCCCTGGAGTTTTCTGACCAGCCAATCAGTGAGATCAAGTTCAGTGAGACACCTTATCTCAAAAAAGAAAAAGAAAAAGACAAAAAGATAGAAAGGGATAGAGGAGACACGCAGGGCCAACCTCTGGCTTGCACACACATGTGCGCATAAACTGTGTGTTTATTTATAATGTGGTGGATGGTATGAATCAAATACAGCAGGATGAGGTGGCAGGCAAAAAAAAAAAAAAGTGAGTTAAGACAATTCTGGGCTGGAGAGATGGCTCAGCTGGTAAGAGCTGAGCTCCTCTTGAAGAGAGCCCACGTTCATTCCCCTGCACCCGCATGATGGCCACCCGCTTTAATTCCACTTCCAAGGGATCCCATGTCCTCTTCCGGCCTCCACAGGTGGGCAGGCATGTGCTATACCCAACAGATACCTGCAGGCAAAACAGCCATATACATAAAGTTGTCAAAAGTATGAACATTGTTGGAGGTGGTGGTGGAACAGGGGCTTTCCGCGGGGAGACTGAGTCATGCAGGGGTCTTGAGCTTGCTCTGAGTAGAAGGACAAAGAGAGGGACAGGCTGGAAAGTGAAGCCGTGCAGGCATAGAGCAGATGGGAAGAAAGGCCTCCCAAGTGGCAGTGCTTAGGGCTAGGCTTGTGGGAAACTGGCTGAGCTGGGGAAACTCCTGGAACAGCTGGCCACCTGACTGAGCTGGCTTTTAAGGCACGCTGCGTCCGAGATGCTGTGTAGACACCAGGGTGGAGATGCAGGCAGATGGTTAGATATATGAGCCTGGAGTTCGGGGATGAGTCTGGAGCTGGAGCTGTAAATTGGGGAGCTGTCAGTGTATGGGTGCAGAGAGTCTGGATGAGCTCACTGACGGGACAAGTGTGGGAAGGTGGGGAAGAGAAGGAACTTGATGGTGAGCATTGCGTTGGTGCGGGGCTAATGGTTTCCACACCTAGTGATCTTGCCAAGAGAAGTATGATCCCTCGAGCTGTCACCCGAAGCCAAGTTTATAGAGAGGATGGCGTGCTCTCCAGCCAGGGTGTGAGTGAGCACACTGCTGTTCCTCTGCCAAGGGCTGCCATGACTTAGCCACCCTGGCACTCGGCTCTGCCTGCATCTGGAACTGCGCAAGGGGCTCCAGAGAGACTGCTCATCCTCTGTGATGCCACCACAGAAAAGAGCAGCCTGTCTGCTTCAGAAACAAGAGAGCAGGCACTGGAGGGGGAAAAACACCGGCCCAGGCGCCCTGTGTCCCCGTGTGTGCCCAAACCATCAGCTTCTAGAGGCTGCTCTTTGAGCTCACTCCTCTTCCTTAAGACTTGAGGGTACCTCCATCGGCAGGTGTTGACGAACTGATCCTTCTGCCCAGTGCCCCTCCACATGCCTCACTCTGGTACCTCTCACACCCCAGCCTCCAACCAGCCTTCTGGCATCTTCAGCAGGAAAGGGTTGAAGGGTGGGATGGGTGAGGAGGCCTGCCCTGATGCAGTGGCAGCGCATAGGTCTGAAGGAGCCAGGCTCAGCCAACCCTGGAACAAACCTAGTTAGCTCACCTGAACCTCTACTTAGCCACGTGAAATGGGATAATTAAGACCAGTTTACAGTGTGACCTGAGGGTTTGGTGAACACACCAAGTTCACCAAACCCTCAATAAAGTTGATTCTCTCTCTCTCCCCCACCCTCCCTCTCCTTTCTTTCTTTTTTGAGTGTACTCAATATGGTTGATTCCTCCCCCTCTCTCTCAACTCTTTCTCTCACTGTGTCTCCCTCTCCTTTCTTTCTTTCTATTTATTTATTTTTTGAAACAGGGTTTCTGTGTGTAGCTTCAGCTGTCCTGGAACTCACTCTGTAGACCAGGCTGGCCTTGAACTCACAGAGGTCTGCCAGCCTCAGCCTCCTTAGTGCTGGGAGTAAAGACATGTGCCACCACTGTCCAGCCCATCCTGACTTTTTAATCCCACAGTGATAGCAGTAGACCTACACTCGGATTTCCATGTAGGGTCCTTCTAAGACTGCCCCTCCCCGAAAAGAAGACTCTTCTCTCCCTTCCCATCAGCCCCAGCTTGGCACCGTGACTGTCTTGCAATTTTGACCAGCTGTCATCAGGACCTCTCCCTCCCCCACTGACTTCCTCTTGCCCAGACATAAAGCAGCTCCCTCAGCCTTGTAATGTAAGGCTGGATATAAGCCCTCTGCAGGAACTGTTCCTCTGGGGCCCTGTCCCAACCCCCTCTCACCACACATGTGGAAAGTGAGTGCAGAGAAGGATCTGGATCCATGTCACAGAGCGTGTGAGTTGATGTCACCCCAGCCTCCTGCTTTCCAGTTAAGTCTGGCTGCCACACAAAAAGTCAGAAAGTGCCCTAGGCCAGAGGCTCCACTCTGATTTCTGGAGAAAACAAGAGTTCTTTGAAGATGTAGCAGAGCTGCTTCAAGGGACAAAGGTTGCCATAGCAAGATCCCTACCCCTACCCTACATGCCCCTACCCATGTGACCCCCACCCCAACACATACACATAGCCCATTCTCACCAAGGACAGTCAGAGAAGCCCACCTTCCACTCCAGGCAGGAGCAGCCCTCACCCCACTTCAAGCTTCAGTTACAGGGAGTCTCCTCCGCCTCTGGAGGGCATGCTGACCCTCTCCTACCCTGCTCAGTCTCTAGGGATTTTCTTTTTCTTTTTTCTTCTTTTTTCTTTTTCTTTTTTTAAGCAGAAATGTCAGCCCACAAGAACCAATAATTACAAATATTTAGGGGTTTTATGAGCAAATGGTTAAACTATTGGTAGCTTTAAAATCACCGTGGTGGGGGTATTTACATTATGGAAACTGGCAAACTACATATCTGAGATCCTTCTGTCTCCCCTGTCTTTTATTTTTCTCCTTCAGACTTTCTTCTTCCCACCCTTCTCCTGCTCTTTCTTCAGTCACCCCTCCTTTTCTCCTTCCTTTCTCTGCTCCTTTTTTTCCTTCTTCCCCTCCCTCCCTCTTCTTTCTTTCATTCTTGCTTTCCTTTCGTTTCTTTTATGAAAGCTGTGTTACCAGCCCTCCACTGAATTTTATGTGCATACGAAAAGGTACCCATCACCAGGGTACAGCTCAAAGAGTTCTCACAAACTGAGCGTGCTCCTGCTGGGAAATACGATCCTACCTGCACCCAGAACTCTTTCATATGCTTCTTCACTCACTAACCTATGCCTATGGCAACCACAAATTGGTGTAGCCTATATGTCAGACTTTATTGGCGTCATGCAACATGTTCTTTTGCTCAACATTGTACCTTGTTGAGCATAATGTAGATCATGTGTTCACTTCACCATATAGTATTCCTTTGTGAAACTCACCCATTCTACTCTAATGGGCATCTGGGTATTCTCTATTTTGAGATGACGAGTGAATAGCCATTCTGTGGGTATTCTAGTACAGTGATGTTCAAGAGAATCTTCTCCAGTAATGAAAATGGTCTCTATCGTCATTGTTTGGTATAATCAGCCCGGGCCACATGTGGCTACTGAGCATTCAGAAATGTGGCTAGTGCAACTGAAGAGCTGGATTTTAATTTCTTTAGTTAGTTTGTATTTAGTGTCTGCCCATGGTCATCACACTATATGGCTCAGTTCCAGTGAATATATGGAAAAGACATCCCACCTCGGAGTTGGAGCTTGGATGGTAGATATACATATATTTAGCTTTCACAGGTGAAAGCGCTTCCAACGTGGCTGGTCCAACCTGACCTCTCATCAGCAAATCTGAGATTTCTAACGGCTGGATACCCTGACAGCAGTGAGTGTGATCTAAGTTTTTCATCATAACCATTCAAGTAAGAATAGATAGAGTGTATGGTTGTTTTAGTTTTGATTTCTATGGTAACTTAGTACAGTGCTTTGAACAGTCTCTTGTTAAAGCACCTCTCAAGTCTTTTGCTCATTTATGGTGTGCTTTTATTTTCCAGGTACTCTTTTATATTGTGAATGATTCATCAGCTCAACATATTATTGCAAAAATCTTCCTGTGGGGATAGCCTCTGTTTTCCATCTTGGTATCTTTGGATTAATAAAATATGCCTACTTTTTTGTCCATAAAATATGTGTTAATTTTCATATTTACAACTATTTGGCTTATTCATGCTTAACTAAACATGAGGTTATGAAATACCTTATTGTACTCCTTGGGTGTAGAGGGGTTTATCATTGCCATTGCAAGAATAAAATCTTACAGATTTGAAAACCACGTTGAGCACTTTCAATCACATAGCAATCTTGTGGAAGAGATCTTATCTATTGCTACTGACATTTCAGATTTCAGTACATGCATGTAAGAGAGCACTCATGAAATGATTTAAGCTTTTCTGGAAACTTTCCTTTCTTTTCAAGGTAAAGAGAGATCCCCAATACTTTAAAACCTGTATAGAGGTCCTGACATTTTGAGGATACTAGAGTACTTATGGCTATTACAGACGAATAGTATGCCATCATCACACCGTCAAGAGTGGGACAGTGGCATCGTGGAGGAGTGGGGTGATCAATGATACCTGCAGTCATGATACGCTGGCCTGTCTGCCAAGCGTAAAATCCAATTATCTACATCAATATGGCTATCAGCAACCCAGACAGTGTGCAGTTTACAGCTGGACTCGTATCGGCACGTGTTCTTTAAGTTCTCTTAAAATATAGATGATGCTGAGTGTTAAGGAAAAACATTGAACCTTGTAGAACGGTCAGACTGGTGCTCCCAGCATGGCAGCAAGTATTTAGCTGCCATTCCCCTGTCAGGTTTTGTTGCATCTTAGCTCATGAACTGGGGTTTAAGAAATCAACTGTCCAGCTGTGCACAGTTGTCCTCTCACAGATGCTGCAGGTGCGGCACAGTGATTCAGAACAAAGGGACACACGGTACCTTCCCTCCCTTCCACAAAGACATATGAGGGCCAAGTGAAGGTCTGTTCGTCGGTATAAGTTAGTGCCCAAGAAGATGCATTTCAGCTACAGAAGTGGGGTCTGACGGTGACTCAGTCAACCCTGAAACAGGTGGTGGGAGGTACCAGACGCACTGATGATGGGAGCCATCATTCAAAGATGAACACACTCTGGGTGAACAGCACACACTTCCTGTCAGCTGTGGCTGGGGACTGCATATTGCTGTCTGAAAAGCATTCCTGTGGGGCTTCTCGCTTCTATCATTTGAAGAAAGGCAGGCTGACTTGGGTTCTCTTGATGAACATGAAGCCCAGGTTTTAAAATTGGTTTTCCTGCGTTGTCACAGATGGGCTTGGCAGTTAATGCCGTTTGACACTGAGCCACCGTAATGGATGGCATGACTAATCACTTGTGTATCCAGCGAAGAGCAAGTCTGTTAGAGGAAAAAGCTAATCATGGAGAAGGGATGCTTCTTTGAAGATGAGTGAAAGGATTGTTTTGTACGTCCGTGGACAAACAGCTCATGGAGGTGTTCTGCGGCATCCTGGCACACATTGTTAATGATGGCATATATTTGAGAAGTCTTTTCTCAGCATCCCTGCCTACTTCAGATATGACCTTGACCCTTTTCACATCTCAACCCCTTGAGCAATCCTTCAACCCTCTCACTATCCTACTCACCCCACTGTGTGGCCCAAATTCCCATCAGAGTTCTTTACCTCAATGTAGACCCATTGTACATTTTCAATTGTTAGAACCTTTTGTGTCCTATTTAAAGGTTCTAAAGTCATGAAGATATTTGTGGATTTTTCCTTTTCAAGTGTGATGGTTTTGCCCTTCACATTCATTTTTGTTTGGTTTTGCTGCTGTTGCTGCTGCTGCTGCTGTTTTTGTTTTCAAGACAGTGTTTCTCTGTGTAACCTTGACTGACCTGGAAATCACTATGTACATCAGGCTAGCTCAAAATTCAGAGATCCACCTGCCTCTGCCTCCTGGGTGCTGGGATTCAAGGTACATACCACCATGTCTGATAGCCCTTTCACATCTAGATCCGCGTCTAAGAAATATCTTCAGGGTTTTAAGGTTTGATTCCATATATTGAGCACCTGTTACAAGCCAGGCATCGTGTTAGCCAATGCGTTTTGATTAGCTTGTATCAGAGGACAGTGCTCCAATTTTACAGATGAGACAAAGAGGCTTAAAGAGCTCAATGGCCCCAAGTAACCAGAGACACAGGCAGGATTTGAACCCATGACTTTTGATCTTGCGCTGTAACTTGGGTTGGCGTAGTTCTCTTCCTACTAACGATATCTTCAGTACACAGCTAACCTTTGTGTGGTTGATTCTGGATACTGGGGAAACTTCAATAGACACAGAGACAAAATTTTACCACCTTTAACGTGTCCAAGACATGTTCCAGGTCAGAACATCAGGGGCAGCAACCATGGAGCTGTAGTTCCTCCTCTTGTCTCAGGGTGTACAGAGCTTAGAGGAGACAGTGTGACATTTTTCCATGTAGCTTCTATTGTGGGTGTCCACTTTAATTGCACTATAGCCAAAGAACATACTTTATACTTTCCAATCCTTCTGAGTTTATTGCTCGTGCTGTGACCCACACATCCCAAAGTGTCTCACATGTGCTTGGATAGTCCTGCAATCTTCAGCTGGTAAAAGGTTCCATAAGGATTAACTCTGGCTGGCTGGTTGCTAGTGTGCTTCAAGCCTTCCCGATACTTGCTGAGTTTCCAGATAGCTGTTGTGTTTGTTACTTCCTGAGGTTGCAGCACTGCTATCCCTGTGACTTTTCAGTTCTGACGGTGTTCTTGTTCATGTTTTGGGAGACTCACTGTTTGGTACATGTGCCCAACAATTATATCTTCCTGATATACCATTGACTTGGCACTAGGAAATGCCCTTGTCCCCAATAATACTTCTTGCCTTGAATTAAATTAAATTGAATTAAATTTTGTCTGAAATTAACATAATTATGCCACCTAAGGCCAATAAGATGGCTCAGTGAGTAAAGGTTCTTGCCACCAAGGCTGACATTCTGAGCCCCATCCCTGGGACTCACATGGAGGAAGGAGAGGGCCTATTCCCACAGGTTGTATTCTGACCTCAACATGAATGCTGTGGTGCACGTATGTGTGCGCACACACAGAGAGACTAAATCTTTGTTTAATTCACTAAAAATGTGCAAACAAGTGCCAACTACTTACACGCTATTTCTTTTCCCATTCTTTTCTTTCCACCCGTTTTGTTTTTAATCTACCTAAAATGTGTTTCTTGTGGACAGTGTATAGTTAGTCTTGCCTTTTTACTCACTATGATACTCCCAGTTGCTTAGTAAATTAATCCACACATATATTTCTACAAACACAAATTAATGAAAATATAAATAATGGACTAGTACAAGGACCTTTTTAATATGTGTTTTCCTTTTGTCTCATGTCTCTTTTCTCCATGTATTCCTCCTTTACCTGTTTGGCATTAAGTAAACATGTTTAATTTACTGGTTGTATTCTTTTGGGATTTTTAAAACTTCTGTTAGTAATTGCTCTGAGGGTTATACATGTCTCTTCTTGTATCACGATCCATTTCAGAATAGTAGTAACTCTATCCAGTAAACTAGGGAAACTTTGATCTAATGCACACACCCTCCATTTTGTGCTTTTATTATCATATTCAGTGCATCCATAAATAATGTGAACATAACAAAATGGCATTATAATTATTATTGTAGAACCTTATGTCTTTTAAAGAAGCTAGGGAAAGAAATGAGGGGACTGGAGAGATGGTTCAGCAAGTAAGAGCACTTGCAAAGGACTGGCTCAGTTCCCAGCACTCGCATCAGGTGGTTCATCACCTCCTGTAACCCCAGCTCCGAGGGACCCAAGGCCTTCTTCTGCCCTCTATAGGCACCCACATGCACATCAGTTTACTTACACAAAAACACACATACATGCACACCAACAAACCAGTTTAAAGAGAATAAATGAGAAAGAATATACTTACAAAATCTTGTCTAATTATCTATTTTCCCTGGCCAGAGCTTTGCATTTCCCCCTGTGGAATCAAGCTAACACCTGCTGTCACTTCTTCTTCAACTTTAGAGTCTCTCTCTTAAGACAAATCTGCCAGCAGCAACATCTCTCACTCTTGTTTATCTGGAAATTCATTGATTTGTTTTCAGTTTTGAGGGAGTTTTGCTAATACAGAGCTCTAAAGTAATGGTTAGCTTGACTGTGCCGCTCCTCTCCCTCGGGTGCTCCATGGTTTCTTACTAGACTGTGAATCATAACAGTGAGTCGCATGTACTTTTACATTTTCTGTGTTTGGCCTTCAGTAGTGTGACTGATGTGTTGAAGTGTGGGTCTCTTTGTGTTTATTCTACTTGGGGTTTGCCGAGTTTCTGAGATGTGTGGAGCAGGTTACCAAATTGGGGCAAATTTGATGTAAGTTTCTGAGGCTCTGTTTCTCTCTCTCTCTCTCTCTCTCTCTCTCTCTCTCTCTCTCTCTCTCTCTCTCTCTCTCTCTCTCTCTCTCTCTCTCTCAGCTGTGCTCTTTACATTCGGTGACATTCTGTTGATTTCTTTTCAAGTTTACCAGTTCTCTGGCATTCATCTGCTGATGAGTTTTGCTAATGGATTCTTACTATCTTTTCTCGCCTCTGGCTGGCTTTGAACTCACTATATAGCTGAGCGTCCTTGTTAGCTTTACCTGTCCACTTGACACAACCTAAAATCATCTGAGAAGGGAGTTCTAACTGAGGAAAGTTCTCAGATCAGATTGGCCTATGGATTTGCCTATGGGGGACTGTATTGTTAGTTGAAGTAGAAGGACGCAGCCCACTGTGGGCGGCACCATTCCCTTGGCAAGCAGTCCTGGGCAATATGGGGAAGCTAGCCGAGCATGAGCTTGGGAGTAAGCAAGCAACATTCCTCAGGCTTCTGCTTCCAGTTCCTGTTGAGTTTCTACCCTGACCTCCCTCAATAATAGATTGTAAACTTTAACCTGAAATTAACCATTTCCTCCCTAAGTTGCTTTTGGTCAGTGTTTTGTCACAACAAGAGAGAGGAATCTAGAACACTGAGGATGGCATGAAACTCCCGGTCCTGCCGGCTTTAATTCCCAAGCACTGGGACTGCAGATGTGTATTACCCTGCCTGGCTTCATCTAGGAGCATTGTGCTCATACTTTCCTTAAACTCTTAACACATAACTTCCCTGTTGAGTTACACATATTTCTAATTCCTTAAAGCTCTTGTTCATCTAGTCTGATATCTGAAAACACAGACATTTCATTGGCTGGTTTGTTTTTATTTAATATTTTCTGACTATACATTGTAGTTCCCTGTTTCTTTGTGCATGTTTTTGTTGCCCGTTGAACGTTTTAGATAATGTACTAACTATAGAGTCTTACTTCTTATGCCACAGGAGCTGTTGTTTGCCCAGTTGTTTAGGACATAGTTGGAGCTGAGGCTGCAAAAATCAGTTTCTACCACAACATACAGTTGCTGATGTTTCTACTTGCGCTTTTCTTTCTTGGTTGTAGTCAAAAGATTTCCTTAATTCTAGTTGGCTGATGTCTGCACAGCCCCAGCATTCACTCAAAGAGCAGTCAGAGGTTGTACTCAAATGCCTGGTGATAATAAAGCTTCCTTACCCTCTCTGCTGAGGAATTTGTAGTGTGAGGCCCAGGGAAACATTGACTCCCCAGGCAGACTGTTTCCCAGTTGGCTCTCATTTTCAGTTCTCAGTAAGATTACATCTGTTTACATCTGTTTAAGTCTGCATTAGCCTAAGACAGAAGTTCTCAGCCTGTGGGTGGAGACCTCTTCAGGGAGGGGATGTCAACCCTTTCACAGGGGTTGCCTAAGGGCATCAAAAAACACAGATGTTTATATTATGATTCATAACAGTAACAAAATTATAGTTATGATGCAGCAATGAAAGTACTTTCTTGGTTGGGAGTTACCACAACATGAGGAACTGTATTAAAGGAATGCAACATTAGGAAGGTTGAGAACCACTGACCTAAGAGATCTGGGCTCTTCTCCACTGGATGCCAGACAGTAGTCAACCTCAGGATATTTGGAGAGCTTCTCAGGCCCTTGAAGCCGACTCCCCCAACCCTGCCCCTGTTCAGGTGCCAGCTAGCCCACTAAGCTATTTCTTGCTACACTCAGAGCCACAACTTGAGGCTGGTGTAGCAGCTAGCCTGTTTATTCACCATTGCAACTGCTGCTTAAATAATAGCATCCTAAGTAAACTGTACTGCCTCTTACCCACAGTATCAGGATCTGCTGGCTTCCACAACCTGTCCCATTGAGGCCGACAGAGTTGGTAGGGGGCAATCCCAGGGAAGAACTCCACAGATTCTCACTGTTCTTTCCTCAAGTGGAATTGAAATGGTATTCTGATAGTCATATCCAGCTTTGTGATTGCATTTATGGATTGTTTATATAATCTACCTACATGGTTTTGTGCAATTCACACAAACACCTTCAAGCATAATTACCTTATTTGGGTGATGAGGACCAACTCTAGATGGAGATGAAAGAGAAAAGAGCAGGAAACACTTTTGAGGCCAGTGATGAGTCTAGCAAAGAACAGAGAGCTGCTGTGGGTTCTAGAAAACTGTATCTTTCAACCACAGTGCTGGGCTGTAATAGCAGCTGGATCAGAAATAGGGAATGTGGCTTGTGAAACTGGTTCACTGGACTTCAAGTCCAGTGAATATTTCTGCAAGCCAGAAATAAAATAGTAGTGAATGATGGCCAAATGGCAACGATGTGGGATTGAGGTGGCTAGAGGTACATCTGAGCTCACTTTACTGAGTTTATTTGAGAGGCTGGATGTGCATAAATAGTAGAATAAATCACTTTGGGTTTATATTTGTAGGATCACTAACAGCTTGTGGGTGATCCTATTTATTTTCCCAGATATCTTTGAACATGGTGGTTGAAAATGTTTTCGTTGGTAATGGGCATGCTCTCCTGTTAACTCTGACTTGTTGACCAGATGGAAGCAGAGTTGCTCTGCTGATGTGGGACCAGAAAGCTCCATGACACACTGAACTTTCCCCCTCTATGTGAGACATCTGTTGGGGGATTTCTTGCTGTCCAGCTTCTTGCTGAGAGGTTCATTTCAGTCTGATTCATAGTTACTTTGCAAGCCTAGAATGTGAGTGGAATTAGCACTTAGTGGGGAATGGTGAGGGATGCATGAATGAATGGAAAATGGATGAGTAGGTGAGTGGATGATGGATGGATAAATCTGGGTAGATGGATAGGTAAATGAATGGGTGAAGGGACGGGTAGATATATAAATGGATGGTGGATGAATGGATGATATGTAGGTGTGTGGATGAATTGACTGATAGACATATGATAGGTGGGTGGATGAATGACTGATGAGTGAATAGCTCAGTAGATAAATAGACAAGCGAATGGTGGGTAGGTGGGAGAAGGGATGTGTTTATAGATGGACAGAGAGATGAATCGATTGATGAACGGATGGATGGTGGCTAAATGAATACACAGATTAAGTAGATGCTGAGAGGTTGCCTGCATTGATAACGCCTGAGAGGGGGGATAATTTGCTAGTTGTGTCAATTAATAGAGAGTTGGTGAATAAGTAGACAAGTTTATACTTCATTCCTTTCTTCCATAATACGCTCCACTCCTGATGTCACAAACAGACCTTGAGATGGCATTAGTTAAATTCCTGTAGAGGTACATCCCTATTGTAAGAAGAATCCTAAGCAGCAAGTAGCCTTACCTCACACCTGTGGGCGGAGGCAACACTCCCGCCTGGAGTATACCATCTTCCCTGAGCTCTTCTAGGACCTAACTCCTCATGGTTTTGTCCGTGGTCCTCTTGCCTCTCCTCCTGTCCTGTGTGTTGCCCATTGCGTCCTCTCCAAGACGTTTCTGACCTGCCACGCCCTTTGGTAGCCTCATGTCAATCTCTTGAAACATCTATTCCATATCAGCAAGTGAGCTGAGATGTCTTTCAAGACAGCAGGGGAGGAGATGTAAAAGAGTCCAAGTCAACAACCTCTGTCCTTTACGCCTTCTCTGAGTCCCCTCAGGAAGCTGGGACCTTTCTGTCAGTGGAGAGTAGAGGAAGATGGTGCCTGTATCACATTCCCTCCATCCCTTCTACTGACTGCATGGCTATCCTGTCCATTTCTGCTGTGAAAGAAAAACGCCCTGCTGAGTCTAGACCTAAGTGCACTTGTGACAAATGCTTTAGGAATTTTTGTGACAGGAGCCATCAGTCAGATCGATGTCCTTACTTCCTCCTTTCTTTTTCTCACCAGCATCTTTGGGAGAATGGGCAGGAGGATAGTAAAAAAAATGTTGACTCAGCACCATGGTGTCACATCCCTGAGCTCAGCTAGCTGGGGGCTATAAGGAGAATTGCCTGTACTTCTTGAGACCCTTGGGCTTCCCAAATGCTGTACTCAGCAAGGATTCAGTAGCAATAGTCTGCTACAGTTCTCCATACTAGAGCCAACCTTGCCCTCAGCTACCTACCAGGGAGCTTGAATCTCGTTACCTCCTTTTTATGGTTGCCAAACCCTCTCTTCCCTCTTAACCCCATTCACCTACCATGCAGGGAGAACAGTTCACAGCAGACAGCAGGTCCAGGGAGGAATATGTCCAAAGTACATAGTAGAGCCAGGATAAAACAGACACTGCCCAACCCTTACCCAGCCACTGTGCTCTTTTCCTGATGTCTTAATCTGTTTATTGCTTTTTAAAAGTGAGGTTGATTACTTTATAATTGTTTTGGCTCATGGGTTTCAGGCTGTAGATGTAGGGCACAAGTGTTGGCTTCTAAGAACCTTGAGAGAGAAGGATGGAGGGATGGTGGGAGATATGGGGGAGGGAGAGGTAGAGGAAGGAAGGAAGGGAGTGGCACTTGAGGGAGGCCATATAACAACCATACAACCCACTCCCACATGACCTAACTTGCTCCAAGACCCTCCCAAGGGTGGCATTCCATGACCTGTCTCCCTTCCATTGAGCCCCACTTCTTAAAGACCACTACTGCTCACTGCTGTTACTTTGGGGCCCAACTTTCAGCACATAAACTTCTGAGGGAAAATCCACACCCATAGCTCAATGGCCGGTGCTGTATACCACTGCTTCATGAACTTCCAGGCAAACCTTGGTTTAGATCCTAGACCGTAGATATATAATCTTAAGCACAGTACTTCAGGCCCAGGGTAAAGCATCTTGATCGGTAAATGGGGTGACAGTGGCATCCACACAGATCATTTAAGACCTTCTGAGTTAGTATGTGTCCTAGACCATCTGTGGACCATCAACGCAGAAGCACCAGAGCTGGCTTCTGCTTGACACACTAGTTGCCCATGGATCTAGGCAGCAGCCCAGCCCTGTGGGCCCTCGGAACCCCATCTACAGAATAGAATAATACTAGCATGTCTCCAAAGCTTGCCCCGAGGACAGGTTAATGGAGCCAAGAAAGTTTCTGCAGTGTTAGGCTGTGGCCTCGAGTGCATCTGCCTGAGCCAAGGTCTGTGCTCTAGCCTGCATGGTGTGCTCAGCATCCTGTGTTCCCAGCTCTGTGCTTATATGGACACTGCCCCGCCCCAGTATCAGATACAATAGCCTCTTCACGAGTCTCCCATCTCCCATCATGCCCATCTGCCTCCAATTTTGCAGCCCACCAGCTCCCTTAGAACACTCTGACCATGGTACTCTTTGCCCTTGGGCAAAGCACAGCCTCTTAATTTGACTTTTAAAAGCCCTCATGGTCTGTCTCTGCCGTTATCTCCAAGGCCACTCTCCATCAGTCTTCCCTGTTGCCTCTACCTCCCATGATTCCTCACTGACCTCATTGGGGCCCCAAAGCACTTGTGCAGTGCAATTTGCCAGACCAGTTTTATCATGAACTGGTGATCTTCCCTGTATTTAGACTTCTTCCTCAGGACTTGATCTTCATTTGGGCATGGTGGTACATGCCTGTGATCTCAGCACTTGGGAGGCTGAAGCTGAAGGACCATAAGTTCCAAGCCAGCCTGGTCTACACAGTAAGACACTACACAGTGTCTCGAAAGAGAAACAAAGTAAAACCAAACAAAAATCCTACAGGAACCTAATGAACTGTGTTCATCAGAGATGTGCATCCTCCACCTAGCTTGTGCATATCTGTGGGCCTTATAAACAGAGTTGGAGAGTTGGGGGAGTGATGGACAGGAGGATAAGCCAATGGGTGAGTGAGAATGACACTCCTTCATCCTCCTCCAAGGCACACAGAGCAAGTGAGTCACTGATTACTCTTGGTGCCACCCAGGTGTTCCCTGAGCTTCCTTTCTGAGCTAGCCCTGGGCAGAGGTGAGTGACAGATAGAAGGGGTATGTACCCACCCTCCAGAGATGTCAAACCAAGGCCTCTGAGATCACAGGGTCCTGAACTGCCCCAAGCCCTGGCTCCACCCCTTCGACCAGCCCTGCACACCTGCTTTTTTATCTGAAGTTTGTACTTCTGGGTGTCAGAGCACAGATTAAGTGAGCTAAACCATAGGAGATGCTCATCCTATGAAAGCTACATACAGCACAATCAGCAATTGCAGGTCACCCAAGAGTCCCACCCTGCAGTCCAGAATGTCTCCGGATGTTCTGGAAACAATCCAGAGGTACAACATCCTCAGCACAGTGGCCCATGGCCCAGCCCTAGGCAGCTTTCTCTTCCATGTGTACCTGCCTGAAACAAGTGAGCTCCCACCTCTAGAAACTTGGTATCTCACCAGCAATGTTCTGCTAACTTAGCCTGAGTAAGCCTAGTTGGCGGCCTGACAACACAGAAAATGGCCCCAAAACCAGGCATCATTTTAGGAGAAATTTCCCTTTCACAGGAAGCTATGGGCTTCCAGAGTTCAGCACCCCATGTCCACAGACCTTCATCCGAATGTAGAGCAAGGGAACTTTGGCTTCCCATGGGCTCTGATGCCTTTCTGTGGTGCTCTGTGACCTTGGGGAAATTCCTTAACCTCCTCCCTGTAGTTGTTTCCTTACCTCTTACCTGGGGATACCATCATTGAATGAAATTATTTCATAGACAGCCGCCTGCTGGCTCTGAGGGGTGGTAGCATTATCAGGGAATTGTGTGCACCTTTGGAGAAGTTGCCTGGAGAAGCCAGGGACTGAGACAAAGTTTGCTTCTTCCTCTGTCCTTGCTGCATCTGGTGCAGGGGACAGGGAGGCTGGGGTCTGAAGGGAGCTGTCATGTTATTGCTCTGCAGTCAAATTTATCTTCTTGATAAAATGGCCCTGAGTTTGAAATTGCAAGAGTTGCTCTCATAATTTAAAGCAAGCCTCCTCTCTGGGTGATGGTGACTGGGAGATTAATTTCCCAGCCAGCCATGCAGGAGACACTGGCGCCAACTGCCTTCATCTGCAGGCAATGAAGATGCCATCTCCCACCCAACCTGTAATGAGCCTGGAGTCCGCAGACAAGGCCAGACTTTCAT
>CM053744.1:40490187-40515501 GCA_028658305.1 Pachyuromys duprasi
CTCCAATGAAGGGCTAAGAAAATTCAGCAATCCCTTTCTTGAGCAGAGGGATGGCAAGGATGGCTAACTTGAATTTTATTTTCTACAGAAATGGCATTTATTCTAATGCAGAGCTGAAAGGGGCCCCGCCCACAGGTTCTGTAGCATCCTGCAAGCACTCTAGAGTCACAGGCTCTGCCTGAGGGAGGGAACCTTGTTTACAAGCAGTTTGGCCACCTTTGTGGTGTTCTGCTTTCTAGGCAAAAACGTCTGTTTGCTGTACTGTATAGCCTTTAAAATGCAGCCCAGGGATGAGAAACACAGCTTGTTTCTATAGCTCTGGAAAGTGCTAGGGGCAGAAAAACATCCCTGCCTACTCATGTTGGAGGGTTCTACAGAACAGCTTTCCTCCTCCCTAGATTAGGCTGAATAAGCAGCAATGTATCTTTTCTGTATTCAAAATAAATACATCATATCAACAAACGTGTAGAAAGAAGTAACACTTTAAAGGAATGCATGGGGCCTCCGGGGGGCTGCAAACTGAGAGGAAAGGAACCTTCTGAACCGAAGCAGTCTTAAATCTGCCTCTGCACATTGACATGCCCAGTTTGGCCATTTCTCAGGTTTGAGCCCTGAGGCTTCTCTCCTACAGAGAGGGACATCTGCAATGTCAGTCTCATAGGACTTCCTTTTTTGCTTCTCTGCTTTTATTTGGGTTTTGGAAACAATATGTTGCTATGTAGCCCAGTTCCCAATCCTCCTGCCTCTGCTCCCATAGTTCCTGGAGACTGGCTGACCACGCAAGTCTCTAAAACCTCCTGTCTCCACCCCACCCCGAGCCGATGCTACTGCGCTTGGCTTTTTCTGTGGTCCTGGGGATCTGAACTCAGGTCTTCCTGCTTTACAGCAGGTGCCTTACCTACTAAGTCACCTCCCCTGGCCCCTTACGTTTCTCTGTGCCTCACTGAAACATGGTGCCACTTCTCCGAGACCTGTCTGATGTCACTGAGAATATGGTGAGCCACCAACTTCAGGACTTGACTCAGTGTATACAAGGTACCCACCACCTTTTGGCCTTCAGTACTCCAAAGGCTTATCCTTCCAAGAAAAATAGGAAATGGTATCCAGTCAGAGATATGCCTCTTGCTCCCCTCCACAGAAACACATCTCTTTCCTAGAGCCCTTCAGACAGAGAGTTTGCCTGGTGACCTCTTTACACACGGAGCCTAACTTCTTTTCTAGGACACATATTCCTTCTACTAAAACTCCAGTGCACCAGCATAGGCCTAGACCCCCTGCAAGATCACACCTTAAAATGGGGGTGTGATTGTGAGACAAGGACCCACAGGCTCCTTCTGGAAATCGAATGTTCCTGCTGGAGAAATGGCCAACTGTCCAGCACTGTCCATGCTCAAGCACACACTGCCACCTGCTGGCTCTCCTCTGTCACTGCTCATGGTCACAGAGTCCATCCTAGAATCCCTTCTTTTACTATAATCCCACAGCCTTGGGACACTCAGAACTGTATGCCGAGTCTGACGCTTGGACCCTGGGCTTACGTCCTACTGCTGAGATGCTCTGTGAGGTTGAACTTGTTTGTGCACTTTCTAGAGGAGACTCTGTCCCTCAGTCTCGCTTTCTGTGAATTCCTGTCAGCCATGCTCTCCTCTCTTTCTGCAAAATACTTGTCCCTCTGTTCTACATACTATGCTCCACTCTGGGGGATCTTCCTCCTTCATGGTGGCGGTGTCCAGCCATGTGCTGACTCCCACCCAGACCACTTACAATGACACTCATTCTAAACACTTAAAACTCCAGGTAATATCAGCCTCTTGGTTCTCCCTGTCTCTTCCATCCACACACTCCTTGGGCTGTGGGCATCATGCTTAAGATTGCATGGTCCTACAAGGAGTCTGACTTCTCTCTTTGCCGGGAAACCAGACCCAAGGAAAACAGCTGGGTGCCTAGAATCCCCAGGAAATGGCGTGTAGCGGTATGCAGGAGGAAGCCTGAGCAGCCCCTGGAATGTCGTCAAAAGGCTGGTCAGGGAAATGGCCTCAGGGAAGTAAAAAAAGGGGAAGGAAGCCTGGGAGGATATGGAACAAAACTCTCCCACTGGTAAGATGGGAGACACCATGCCTGGAAGGCCTCAGTGTCGGGCTTCCAGAGGTGACAGATGTGTGTCACTCATACCTGGCATCTGCGGCGCTGTTTGGAGGTTTCCCTCTACAGAGTGTTGATTCCCGCCATGCAGGCTCTTCTGATCAGAGGAGGACTTCACACAGGGAAGCCACAGCTTCCTTGTCTGGCAGACAAAGTCGTACAGTGGCTGATTCATTATGGATGGACACAGAAAGTCCCAGGCTTTGGATAGCACCGAAGGCCTCAAGCAAAGGGGGAAGGAGCAAGACGCTAGTGACGCTACAAAAGTCTATGGCTACCTCATGCAACATCTACCATCATCGGGTTAAGCCTGCATCCATACACAAACCAAGTTTGTATAGCTAGGTATCC
The DNA here is from genome assembly GCA_028658305.1 of Pachyuromys duprasi. Lineage (NCBI taxonomy): Eukaryota > Metazoa > Chordata > Mammalia > Rodentia > Muridae > Pachyuromys > Pachyuromys duprasi. The sequence continues at coordinate 40,492,681 of CM053744.1, forward strand.
CCGCCCCCACATGCACACATGCATGCATACATGCACACACCCGTATACATGCACATATGGTACCAATGCTTAACTCCCTCCTCCTATGGCTTCAAACACATTTATTCGGACAGCCTCGGTGCCCACATCAGCATCCCTTGGGTGCAGTGCCCCCAGCTGTAGCCCAGGTGTTGCACATGGATGTGGCCCACACTCACGCTCAGGTGCCCCCGGTGCTCCCCTCTGCATCCTCTGACACTAACACGATTGCCCAGAGACTGGGTATGAGTCGAACGGCCACAGCCTTATCAGCACAGCGAGAAGATCCGTTGTCCTGGGTTCTGTTCTGCTTAGCTACATGGTACTTCCCAAGCCCAAGACAACTCTCTGGAGCCCTATTAGGCAAATCTAGTAGGTCTGAGCTTGGAGGCTAGGCACACCTTTGACCACCCAGCTGTGCCACAGCTGTGTCTGCCCAGCACAACTCCAAGAAATCCCAAGGTGGCAGCCCTGTTATCACAGCCTCAGCCACGAAACCACCACACTCATCACTGTGACTCCTTGGGTCATAGGGAGGGGCTACAGGGTAGCATAGGTTGGTTTCTATTGAAAGGGAGAACTTGGCCCTCTGACAGGCTCTAAGCCCCAACCGTCACCCTCCCCTTTACTCAACTGCAAGAGACACGAAATACTTAACGGTTCACGTAACTAAACTGCCCAAGTGATAAATCAGACTCTCGGTAGAGCTAGATCCAGGAAATCCAAGTGCATGGCTTGGTACACTGTTTCTCTGGACTCTGACCACCCTACTGTCTCCAGTCTCCTGTTGGGAAAATGGCAGTAATTGTCTCATGTCTGAGTTGGTTGTTTCCTGGCCCAGAATGAAGAGAGACCCTCTCTCTGCCAGAAAGCAAATATCAGATCTCACAGAAATCTGACTGGCCTGTACAGGACTCTCCCAGAGTCCCTAAGTGGTTGTGGTTGGGGGCAGGGCAAGGGGGTCTCTGATTATCTCTGGCCTGAGGACATATACCACTCTGGGGAAGGTAAGCCAAATATTCTATCCTATGATGGGTTTTCCAGAAGACAGGAAGAGGCAAAGAGGACTGTATACTTACAGAGCATCAGGCTCTAGCCTATTTCCTCTATCCTACCCATAACCCTACACGCCATGCCCAACGTACCACACTCTACCCACCTTGGCCCTCTCCATTATACCGTATCCATCCTGGTTCTACCTACCAACCATCAGTCTCAATGACTGCCAACCAGAGGTAGATGGTGACCATGTGGTAATGACAGATGCCCGGGAAGGCAAGGCAGGAGGCAATTGCTGAGCAAGGCCCAAGGCTGACGGAGAAGTCAGAACTGGCCTCCAGCTAGAATGGACTCACTGGGCAACATCTTGAATCCATCTCGACTCTTACCGCCAAGGTTTCTCTGTTGGGGAAGTGGGTACACCGTGCCCAGAGAGGGTGTGCCCATTGGAGCTGTCTCCAATGTCCATCAGGGCCCAGCTGCAGACTCCATCCTAAAACCATTCTATGAGTTTTGGAAGTGCAAGACCCTCACAAGAAATACAGCCACGTCCAGTTAGTATACAGGCTTTGCTTCTGAAGAGAAACATAAGTTTGGGCAAAGGTCTAAGGAATATCCATTCCTGTGACATCACGTAGGGCCTGAGGCCAGAGGCCAGAGACTGTCTTCTCCCTCAGAAGGATCTCAATGAGACTCTTGTCTCTCCTCCAAGCCTCTTCCTTCCTGGGTTGTTCCCAGGTGTCTTCCTGAGGCTGCATGGTCCTACAAGGAGTCTGACTCCTCTCTTTCCCAGGAAACAAGAACCAAAGAGAACAGCTGGGTGCCTAGAATCCCCAGGAAATGGCATGTGGTGGTCCATTACTCAGGTGGTATGCAGGAGGAAGCACGAGCACCCCCTGGAATATCGTCAAAAGGCTGGTCAGGGAAATGGCCTCGGGGAAGTAAGAAGGGTCTGTGCTGGTTACTGGGAGGCAGTTCAGCAGAGCTCAAAAGGGGCGAATGGGGCTTTGGAATAGAAAACCTGTAACAGTATAGTTCTGTTCTGACAGAAAACAGCCCTTCCCCTGGTGTTATGCGTGAGTTTGCTGACAGTTAAGTGGGCAGCACCTTTAACTGGCTCTCCCTCCCTTATAAGCCCAAGTTCACAGATGATACAGGGACCTCAGGAGCTGCTGAAAATGAAGGTCCCCCACTCTACTGAGACCAAAGCAGTCCTTGAATATCCCTTGTCCCAACTCCCTACTGATCTCCATTGTTCCCCCAAAGCTAAGCATCTGGGCAGGTAGTGGTTTCTCTCTGAGGGTCCAAAAAGTATAACTGGTTCTCTGGACAACAAATAAACAGGCTGCAGCAGGCCAATGTAGAGCCAGGTATCAGGCCAGAAAGATGCCATGGAGAAGCAGGACAGATTCAAGCACGTGAAGGGAGACTTCAGGAACCGCACCTGACATTTTCACTCTCCCTTTGAGAATTAGGAGAGGCCGGTGACTCTGAGGCATGACCAGTTCCAAGTGCTAGGGACTAAGATGACTAGGGAAACATCCGTGGGGGAAAATGACCAACTTAGTAAGAAATCAAAAGCAAACAGAAGACTCATACAGAAGGGAGGAAACTGAGTCTGCCAATTTGTGAGATCTATGCTAGTGGAAAAAGGAGACCACTCCAAGAAACAAATCTGCCCACAACCACGGAATGAAAGAGACATGAAGCCAAACGTGGTGTAAATGCATCGGGAGATGGAGGCCAGAGAATCAGTCCAAAACCAGGCTCAGCTCCACACTGAGTGTGAAACCAGTCTCAGTGACATGAAACCCTCTCTTAAAAAACAAGTGAGAGCTAAGACTCCTTTTAGTATGTGCATGTGAAGGAGCTAGTTGTTATTAGGAGAGGGAGGTATGCCTAACCTAACCCAGAAGAGCCCCAAGTTACTGAACAAGATTGAGTGGCTCACCTTACCTAGCAAAAGAAGTCTGAAAAAGGATTATACAGTGAACCCAAACTGATTCCCAGCATCCATGTCCAGCGGCTCACAACCATATATAACTACAGCTCCAGGGCATCCAAGGTCCTCTTCCAGACTACATGTACACATGTATGTATGTCGGTACCACACAGTCACACTGGAATACATATAATTCAAAATAAAAATAAATAATGTTTTATTTAGGAAGCCAGAGTCCCAGAGGTTGGGAAATACCATCTATTTCTCTCCCTCCAAGAAGTCTAGATCCCACTAGCCTGCTAGCCAGCCTGAGAAATCCTGGAAACTAGAAGCAAGGGGGCCTTGCTTAGCAAAGTGTTTTCCAAATTTATTTGGCCACATTCTTTAAAAACAAACAAACAAACAAACAAAAACTGCGAAGTGACCCTCCAAATTGTATTTTGTGAAATCTGACCCAGATGGAAGGAAGGAGTGGTCTTAAGAGTCAGAACAAGAACACTGACTCTTCAGGGGTGACAACCTCTGCCACACTCTACCAACCACTCAGGGACAGGGAGTGATGCCCAGTGTCTAAGAACTAGGCATTAGGAATAGCCGTGGGCTACCTGCCCTCTTCTGGCCAGGAGATGTTAGTACTGGTACTTGCTCCATAACCATTGTCCCTACCTGGTCTGCTTGATGGGCAGCAGCCCTTGTGAAAGCTGGCTCTGGCTGTTTCAGGAGTGATCTCTGAGCTACAAGGTTTCTCCAAATCCTAGCCACTCCTACAGATGGTCTCCTATCTGCAGTGTAGAGGTGCGAGGAGGGCAGGCTCTTTCTGAATCATGCACACTACGTTAGGAGACATGGTACTTAAAAAATGTACACATAGGGCTCAGCAGTTAAAAGTACTGGCTGTTCTTCTAGGTTCAATTCCTAGCACCCACATAGCAACCCACAACTGTAACTCCAGTCCCAAAAGATCCAATGCCCTCTTCTAGTCTCCGCGGTCCACCAGGTACACATGTACATTCAGGAACATAAAAATAAACAAAGAATAAGAAAATCATATTTAAATAAAAATGAACACACAAGCCAGACATGGTGCCACATGCCTGTAACCCCAGAAATCAATAGGCTAAGGCAAAAACACTGCTGAGAGTTCAAGGCCAGCCTGGCCTATAAAGTATGACTTTGATCAAAAAAAGAAAAGAAAAAGAGAAAGTTGACATCAGGACTGAGATGTAGAGTTTATTGGCCACAGAGCAAGAGAAACATCACATCTCTCCCCACACAGGTGCTCTGGTTGAGCAGAGGGGCAAGCACTAGACTGTTCATTTGCAAAAGATGTCCCTATGTCAGGACTGCCTTTCTCAAGTTTATGGTTTATGCCTCACTGGACTGCAGGTACTGATGGACAGTCTCCTTAGGTGCTATCCTTCATACTATAGAAAGGGCCCAAGAACTGGTCCAAACCGTAAGGAAGAAGAGCTGGACTCTTGGCCCTCTCTCTGGCCACCAGGCACAGCCAGCACTTACGGAGAGGCAGAGCAGGCCCAGCTGGCACACTCCTCTGCAGCCCACTGCGCTGTTTCTCCAGAGTCCACCTCAGCCAGTCTTCTCCTGAGGCACCCCGTCCACTCCAGAATGTTAAGAGCAGCCAGGCTTTAAATGCCTTTGTTGGCAAGCCCTGACTGTCCAGTTCCACTGGCCCCGAGGAATGGTCTTTCTTTCTCTTGGTCTCAATTGGTTCAAGCAGCAGCTACACCTTCAGTGCAGTTATGGCCAAGCAAAGCTAAGATAGTTTCTGATCTAACAGAGATGGCTTCATGCTCTGTGGTCCAAGACATCCGCTCAGACGGAAAAACACTTCAAGGGCGTTACGGTCACCATGTCTCTCTCCCTGGAGCACAAACACTCAGTAATTCCAAGGGCACTGCTCCTCACACAAGGACAGGAGAAAGCGATGGGCCTGGGAAGCCCAGCTGGCTGCCTTTGGCCTCACTCAGCACAGGGCAAAGTGTCCAGATCCCAAAAGCCTTTTTTTCCTGACACAGAATGACGCGAAACTGGCAGCAGTCTGGGAAGGACCTTCATCCTCAAGGACGCTGGCACCATCCAAAGGCCAGTGCAGGATTCTGCTATGGACCCTGAGGTCCAGATGACAGAGGGGAGAGGCCACGGTACTGTCACACAAGGAAACACTGGGCTCGTGCCAATTGACAGAGGTGTGCCAAAGACTAGTGATTTCTATTCTCCTTGAAACTTGCCCAGTAGTGAAATATGATGGAATCCACATACTGCCAGCTCTTCTCATGGGCTGGAGCTCAGAGCAGCAGTGCTGTGGGGAATTGGCTCAAGAGGAGGCAGCCCAAGTCAGGTGTCTAAATGGTGCCAGCTCTGCTATGCACTCGCTGTGTGACCTTGAAGAGTCCTGTGCCTCTCTGAGCTTCAAATTCTTGCCTGGGATAGAAGCCTGATCTCTCACCCTACCAGGTGGCCTGATACACAGAACCAAGAACAATACCAGGGCCACAGCAACTATTTTTCACAAAGGGCTTCAGTGTCAGAAAGCTGCCAGGGTGGGCATCAGGGGGAATGTGTGCTGCAAGGGACTGACAGAAAAAGCCTTTTGTCCCATAATGAAAAGACTATTACAAGAAAAGATCTGACCAAATAACAGACTCTCCTGAGAGAAGACTCTTCCAAATGCTCCCAGCAGCTGACCAGGCCCTGCTGGGCTGCTCCCGCCACTGTCTTGTAGACTGCTCTGGTCCTACGGGCCATGCTTCCAATTCTCTGGAGTTAATATTCGGGCTCGGTTTTGTTCAAAGAGTTCTAACATTTTCTCCAAGTTGTGGTCAGCCTCAATCACCTGGAAATAAAACAAACAGGTCACAGGCTGCCCTAACCAACTCCATGCCTGCTGGGGAGGCAATAGAGGCTGGGAGGGCCAAGAAGGTCAGAGCCACACAGCTCCAAGCTCAGGCAGTCTACACCCTCAGCTGAATTTTCACAGAAGAATCCACCCTATCATCGACACCATTTCTTTTCACTAGAACTGGAAGTCAGGGCTGTGCTAGGGCTACACCCAGGGACTCGATGTCTAGACAAACTCTCCGCCAACTCTGCTACCTCCAAGCCCCTCAGGTTTTCTTTTCATAGTGAAGGAAACAATAAACTCTGGAAGTTTACTGTAAAGTGAAGATGTCTCTTGACACCTGCCTGTCATGGCCAGAATGTCTATGTGGCCCACAGCCCAAGGCCACAAACAGAAGCTCCTGACCCCCTACCGGATATGTGACAGCCTCAAGTAGTATCTGTCTGCCCAAGGAAACTTAGGAAGAGCAAACTGAACACAAGGCATACGCAGTGGGACATATGGACGGGGAGGACACATCAACACACTGCTCTGAGGAAGCACTACAGTCGGCCCAGGAGTGCAGAGGCAGCAGGAGAGGAGTGTGGCACCTGTACACCACTCAGCACCTCCTCAGGGTGCCATTGTGTGACAACTAAGGACAGCCACTAACATGCCTCCTGAAGACACTGATGAATGGCTCTATGTTACCCTCTAAAGGATGGGGACCATGATCACCAAAGGTCCAAACTCAAACCCAGGTCCAGAGCAGCTGAGGTTCTTCTTTGCAGTGATGCCATGTGTATGACGTGTCACTAAAATAACTAGCCTTTTCTCCAGTCTGTCCCTCTGAGCCTCTGTGAGTGGGGGCAATGAGAGAAAGAGCTCTTCTCTGTGGCATGGGTGACATTCTCTGGGCCTTCCTCCTCATAGAAAAGTCTCCACTCTGGGAGGGTCACTACTTACCAGAACAGGGGCTGCCGCTGGGAAAAGGCTACCGTTGACCAGCCACTCCTCGTAGAGGTGGTGAATAGCACTGAGGTATTCCTGTCATGGAAACGCAAAGGCTGTGGGAAGCAGGAGGGGAGGAAATACCACCCCCAAGTATCTCGCATGGGTAAGGCAGGGCAGAATTCTCAAGGACTATTAGGAAGTGGTATGAAAAAAGGACCCTGTAACAACCAACCTGTGGGAACAGCCTGTGATTTAAATGCTCAGCGCACCCCCGACCACCCACTGGTCTTCCCCAGCTGAGCTGAAAAGCACACCTCCCCACCCTGAAGCTCCCATTTCATGCCACTTCTCCAGCAGGAGGCCCAGTTCCAGCCTGTGGGAATGTAGAGCTGTTACTGACAGGTGTCCCAGTGCTGAGCAGCCCCTACAGCCTCCCCCTGGCTTGTTACCAGAAGAGTCGAACCTCTCCTCTCACTAAACTCCTCCTGTAGAACACTCATCAGAAACTGCCCAGGCCATGAGGACCACTCCTGTGGAAAGCCTGATGTGGGGCAGCACAAGGGAAAGGAGAGAGATGCCACCACACCATTGTTACTTCCATGCTGGGAAGCCCTGCCCACATGCACTCAGGCACTCAGCCAGTGTATGCTGGCTGCCTAGGCACCTTCTCCAGCAACTGTCTGCCCTCCATCCCAGAAGCTGGCTCACAAACCATGCTGCTGCTTTCTTACCGACCAATGGACTCCCCCTGGGTACTAGGAGGCAAGATTGTCCTAAAGACCTTGTCAATATCATTAGGTCAACCCCTTGGATAATAAATAGCTTAGAAGGATTCTAGACATGGCATTTCTTGGGAACATCTGAGTCACTGAATAGAGCACAGGAATGCCAAGCCCCATCACAGCACAGCCATCTAAGCTCCTCGATGCTCTATCCTCTACCACTGTCTCCGAGGTTTCAAAGGAAGTGCTCAGAGCAAGGCTGGGCCTTCATGGCTGGGATGTGCCTTGCGGTCCAAAACAAAACTTGGCTGGGCTTTAGGGACCAGACAGGTCTTTCAGGGCTCCTAGCCCATCTTGAGCATCCAGAACAGCATGATGTCCCAGAAAAGCTTGCCAAGCCCTTGTCTATCCTTCAAAGACAACTGTGCACATAAGGAACTCAGTCCAATATTAACCAAGAAACAGCGGTGCCAGGCCCCAGGTCACATGTTGAAGACAGGAAATAAAACCAAATTTAGAAGTGCTCACAGTGTAAAGAGAATTGGAAGCAAACACTGTACTGTCCTGAGGGCTATCACTATAGGAGGCCTAGGGGCAGTGGTGTAAGGAAGGTCAGGGACATGACATCACAGCTGAGACACAGACACTACACTACAAAGACAAATTTGTGTAAATCCATGGTGTGTGCATTCACACACACACACACGTGTGTGTGTGTGTGTGTGTGTGTGCGTGTGTGTGTGTGTGTGTGTGTGTGTATGGCATGCACGCACTTGTGTACATACGTGGGAGTACAGAAGCCTGAGTCAGGAACTACAGGAAGTAAAGTAGCCCTGGTACCTACAAGGGCTCCAAAGCTATAGAGGAAACCAGAGTTGGCCCTCAGTTGTACTTCCTGTTTTTTTGCTACAGATAACCTTGATGATGTCACGGTGGGTGAGGAGGGGAGGGCTAGCAGGATGAGGTGGAGGTGGCTCTGGCCTCTTACCATTGGAATGACTTTCTCCTCTTCCCTGCACCTCATCTTTAATCTCTGGTAGCAGATCTCAGGAGTGGTTCGAAGATACACTGAGATTTAAAAACACAAGTGGCTCTGGCTGCTGTGCTCCTGGTGTGGGAGCACAGACAGCACATGGGCTGGGGTGGAGAGGAACTACCTGAGCCATACAGGAGCCTCGCCAAGCCTGCTCAATCTCCCACTAGTCCCTGTGTAAGCAACAGGAGCCCTGATCCCCTTTCCTTGTCCTCAGCCCTGGAGTATCATCATGAAGCTTAAAGGGATTCCATTCCTAGATAGGGTCTGGCAAGCCATCGGCTTCAGCCACTGTCCAATTTCTGTCTCCGCCCCCATCCCCCAACACAGAAACACCATCAGATCAGAACAGATGGGGGAAGGGGACTGGAAGTAGTTGACTCAGGAGGCTTAAAGAAACAAGCCCAGACTTCCTTCATACAGAAAGAAGCCCCTAAATTCTGCCTGTCTTTGGGGTCCTATGATAGTGAAGGAATCATGGGCAGTAAGGTGTCCCTGCAAGGTGGAACCTCACAAGTATATCCCAGCTGTGTCCCCGGGAGGCCATGCACAGACCGTCTTACCTATCAGATCAACGGAGACATCTATGTTCCTGATGATCCAGTCAAACCACTCAGACAGAATCACATAGTCAACCTCAGGCATCTTCCCACTGCAATGAGAGTTCAGAGGTTTTTACTCACTCATGTGCTGTGTCATTTCCCTAAAGGACTGGCAGGTGGCTTCTGTTTGGAGGGGCACCGCCAAGAGCACATCACAGAGGGTGGTCCACAAATGATGGATGGCCATGTCGTACTGCCAGGACCCTGTGCATCTATCTATCTGACCTGCCATCACCAGGGAATGGGGCCTGGCCATGGCACTGACTGATGGTGGCTGCTTCTGGAATGGAGGCAAAGGCTCTACGGTCTGTCCTCCGAGCACAGAGACAACATGTTGGGAGTGGATCAGCGAATCATTTTCACACCTAGAACTCTTCTATACAAATATTCATGGATGCTTGCCATGCACTCTTCAGCATAAGGATAAATGAAGTCTTGGTCGGTCTCTGCAGCAGGAAAGCCCACTGCGGCTGAAGGATGGTGCAGTAAAGTCAAATGCGGACAGGGCAGAGGCTCTGAACTTGCTGCTCAATGAACACAGGCTAACTGTAGGCATGCAGCCCAACCGCATATAACCCAGACGTCCACACATTTGAAATGACTAGTAAGAAATACACCACAGTGCTCACAGTGCTGTTCGCTGAGCTGCAGAACTACCGAAAGACAGCTGTGGACTTTTTACCCATTGCTCTTTACTTTTCAAACCTGAACAATGTATTAGTGCTCAAAACAAGAGTGGGAGGAGAGGCATTGTTACATATTTTAAATGTTAAAACTTAAAAAGCAAAGCTGAGAAGATGGCTCAGTAAATAAGATTGCCTGCTCTGCAAGTATGAGTGTTTGAGGTCAACTTTCCATAGGAGAGGAAAAATAAAAATAAAAAAGCCAGGCATGCCCTATGTGCCTATAAACCCAGCCCTGGGGTGCTGGGACAGAGTTCTGTGACCAGCCAATGTAGACAAAAATCAAGCTTTGGATTAGTCAAAGACCCTATCTCAAGAGAATAAGACAAAAGTGACAGAGCAGGACTCAATGTCCTCATCTGGCCTCTACACACACATTCACATAAAGAAAACAAGGGGAAACAAAGAGCTCAGGGTCAGAGGAGACCTGCTTTCTCCCTCTGGCATTCTTGGAGCATTCTCTGCCCAGAGAGGTCACCAAGAAAGAAAGATGAAAGTGGTCACAGCTGGAAGGCAAAGCCAGAAAATAATCAGGGAATCTGCAGGCCCAGGAAGTCAGTCTTCCCTTCTCTTGGAGCAACCTCTTCCTGCATCATCTTGTGGGACCCACTCAGCCTGGGTATGACCAGGTTGGCTGCAAAGAGAATAGGTATCCAGGCTGTGTGCTAGAAGGAGAGGGTCTTCACAGAAGGAAGAACCGACTGTTGGGGGAGGGATTAAAAATGGAAACGCTTCTTAGACCTGGGTTGTCTAGAACAGGGTCCAAGAAGCCCTGCGTTGGAAACCAGACACAGGGCCCAACAGCCTGGAGAGGATCACTCTCCCATGTCCCTGAGACCACCAAAATGGATGGAGCCTAAGAAAACAGCAGGAGTGTACAGTGCCCATGAGAACAGCAGGGCAGGTCACCAGCAGTCCTCAACAAGGAAACCAGAGAAGTTGGTTTCCTAGCAAGCCTCAAGTAACTGGGTAAGGTAGCAGGTAGGACTCCTATGCCACTTGTGATGACGATTCTTGGTTGTCAACTTGACTATATTTGGAATTAACTAAAACCCAAATGGCTGAGGACATTAAATAAATCATCTGAAGTGAGAAGGCCCACCTTTAATCTTGGCTTTACCGTCTGCTGGCAGCCTATATAAATGACATGCCACAAGGAGGCTTTTGCTCTCTGCCTGCTTGCGCTTACATTCCTTCAATGGCGTTAGAGCCTACTTCTTAGGAATTCCTGGGTATACTGAAGAGCAGCTGAGACATCCAGCCTTGTGAACTGAACTACTGTATTCTTGGACTTTCCACCAGTAGACAGCCACTGTTGGACTAACTAGACCACAACCTGTAAGCCATTCTAGTAAATTCCGTCTGTGTGTGTGTGTGTGTGTGTGTGTGTGTGTGTGTGTGTGTATGAACAGGAGAGAGTTCCATTCCTCTACAGAACTCTAATACACATTGCAGTGTGTACTCTAGTGAATTAAATACAAGCACCAGGGTAATAAGGTAAAGCCTGTTCCCAAGAGCAGGTGAGGTGTGAGGGAAGCTGGCTGTCTCTGTCCAGTCCCACCCCTTACTTCCTTCTGTAGTAGCCTATGACTTATTCAGGGCCATCCCACAGGCTCTAGTGCTTCGAAGAAATCTGGTCCCACCCACTTTAGGAAGACCAGTGGGTCTACTGGAATAAAGTCCTCATTTCCCCCAAGCTGGGTGATGGGTTCTGGAAACCAAGCTGAGCCAATGCAGTGCAGGATCCCAAACTGGACCAATGAGGCAAGAGTCTGGTAGGGGAATACTTCCACAACTGTTCTGTCACTGTGATGGGATCATAACAAGAAAAGGAATAAGACAGAGCGGGAAATGCAGAGAGTCAGACCCAGAGTGTGCTGGCTAATTTTATGTCCACTAAACACAAATTAGAGCTACCTGAAAGGAGGGAACCCCAATTGAGAAAATGCCTCCATAAGATCCAGTTGTAGGGCATCTTCTTAATGAATGACTGATAAGGGAGGACTCAGCCCATCATGGATGGGGCCACCCCTGGGCTGGTGGTCCTGGGTTCTAAAAGCAGTCTGAGCAAGCCATGATGAACAAGCCAGTAAGCAGCACCCTCCTATCGCTCTGCATCAGCTCCTGCCTCCAGGTTCCTGCCCTGCTTGAGTTCCTGACTGCTCCCACTGCTTCTGATGATGAACTGTTTTTTTCGAACTGTGAGTGAAATAAGCCCTTTCTTCCCCAAGCTGCTTTTGGTCATGGTGTTTCATCACAGCAATAATGACCCAAACCAAATCACAGTGAGACCAAATAAACTCATTAACTGGGCTGGCGACAGTTCCACGGCTCACCATACATTGCACCAGGTTTCTGTTTACTTCAGCCCAAAGTACCTGATGCTCAAGAAACCAAATCACAGGCTGGTTGTGGTGGTACCTATCTGTAATCCTAGCACTAAGGAGGCTGAGACAGGAGGATCTCATGATTAACACAAACCTGGGCTATGTAAAATAGTCTTAGTTCAGATTAGCCCAGGCTACACAATCCTCTCAAACAAATTAAGACAGAAGCCTGATACTTAAATACACTGTTTCCTGCTGAGGCCAGCTCCAGCCCTCAGTTACAGATGAGGACACTATGAAGGCTCGGGGCCAGGCCTCACCATCAGTCCCACCTGCTCTCCACTGCAGGAGCTGTTTTCCCTGCTGTCAGCTGTGGGGCTAACCTGGATCAGTGTTCTGTGGCCTGGCCTCCTAGTTCTGGGCCAGGCAAGGGAGATGGGAGGACCCGCCTGCTGTTCCCATGTGCTGGGTGAGACAATGCCATGATCCCAGCCGGGCCCACTCCATTCCTCTACTCCTGTTCTTAGGAAAGGAGGACCAGGCAGTCTTGTAAAACCTTTGAAGTCAATTCTCAACCCACGGGGCTTACTACACAACTGCCCATGTGGCCTCTTTAGACATATGACTCTTCCGCACCACCTTCAGCTCTGCATTGCAGCCCAGTGCCGGCAGCTCAGAAGTTCCTGTTTCTGAGGACAGCATGAAACCCGAATCTTCCTCTTCAGCAATTTACACAAAGCTCTCAGACTGCTGGTGGCATAATTGCACTCATTCGGAAGACGTGGGCTTCTCCTTTGGGCTGCTCTTTACTTGTTCAAGGCCCCAAAGGCAGGAACACTCTGAGAAATTATGTTCTGAAGAGATGTAGAACTCCAATGCGTGTCTGTGGCTTCTCTAGAAACCCAAGCCTTCAATTACAGATTGCAAAGCCAGGCTCACACCTCCAGTCCCTCAGCAAAGGTTCCAAGGATCCCTGGGAAAAAGATCAACCCAGCACTGCCAGGTCAGGCATGACTACACAGACCCCTGACTAGGAAAGGGCTCTCTACCACCACACATTTCCCTTGGGCATCCTGGAAACACGAGCTTCAGGGATAGAGTTGGTCCCCATACATGCCAGTACCCAGCCGAGCTCCCACAGGTAAGATATTTTGGTCCAAGTACACCCTAAGAGCACGGTCAAACCTAGTTCTACTTTACATGTGGGACAGGCTCAAACAACAGGTTGACAGTTTGTAGACATGTTGGTTGTAGCTGTACTTTATTTACCATGGACCCAGCATGTATCTCAAGCCTTAAAGAGAAAGTAGAGATATTCAGATAGTCATCCAGGGTGATGTATGCTTATCACTGATGCCCAAACTGCTTCTTAATGGACACAGACACGCTGACAGTTTTTTGTTTGTTTATTCAGTGGTGGATTTTTGTTTGTTTGTTTGTTTTTGATACTGGGTTTCTCTGTGTAGCCCTGGCTGTCCTAGAACTCTGTAGACCAGGCCAGCCTCAACCTCAAGAGTCCTGGGATTAAAGGCATGTTCTACAACTTCCGGTAACCTGAACATTTTTTTTTTTAAGAAAAGCCAGGTACTACCCAATTGCTTGACTGAACAAATAAATCTCTCTTCCTACTTTAGGGTACTGGGATCCATCCTCCTGTCTTGCTATCACCCAAGACACACTTCTGTGCGCAAGTCCCAAATAAACTGCACTTTTCACAGTCCTGGATCTATCTGCCTCTTTGTTTGGGTTTGTCAGCGCCATGCCTTCAGGGACTACTTCTCAGACAGCAGGATGAGATGGGACCGGAGGCAGAAGAGGCAGAAAGCTCTAAACTCTCTCCTCTCTGTACAGCCCCCACTGTGATGGCCTGGTGCACTGGGAGTGCTGGACTTGTTAGGACAGTGATCTTACAGGAACACCAAGTTCCTTCCCCTCATTGGCCCTCTGAAGCTCTGATCAAAACCACATTTCACTATCAAAACAGAAAGCATTTGGCTGACAGCTGCCCAACTCTAGGCTTGAAAACATATCTGGAAACCTCACCACAAAGACACTATACAACTCCAACCAACAAAAGCAGAGGCAGCACCTGTGAAACAGAAACCACAGGTGCAGGAAAGAGGATATGCTGCACCATGAACCCTCAGTCCTGAGGGCAACCCTCAGGACTCAACCTTCTTCCCACGATAGAAGACCTACTCCCCAGGAAAAGGGAGAACGTGGGGATGGAGGGCTCCCTATGGTACGTGGTGGCTAGCCGCTGCTGGACCTCATGTTCCTCAGCCAGAAGGTGTCTGACAAACACTGAGAGTCCTGGGCCCCGCCAACCAGTCTTGTGTGTCTATGGAATGCCCAGGTAGGTGATGGAAAGAGAGGCCCAAGTGCGTGTGGTGTGAAAAGAGTCAGGGGCTTCAGTGGTGCCTGTGGTTTGCCCCGAGTAAGAGATTTGAACAAGGAATGCCTCTCACATTCCTCACTCCTTGCTTGCCCCATGTAACAGGGTGCAACCATCATCCCTTGAACTGTTTCTTGCACCTCTCAAATGGAGCTGGGTTTGCAATCCCTTCTTAGTTCCTCCCTTGCCAAATAGAACCTACAATCACTGGAGCTCAATGGTGGGAACATAACAGGAAACACAGATTTCTAGAACAAAAGATGCTGCTCGGAAGAAATGTGCAGACTGTTGGCAGGGCTGGGTGGCTAAGCAGAGGAGGCAGGGCCCATGAGGGCTTTCCACTGCCCCAGAGACGGTCTGCGGGTCACTGCCCTCTCCCACACTCCTGTACCTTGAGGCAAGGTCTCACCCTCAGGGTGACCCAGTGCTCCTACAGGCTCTATCCACGGCCACATGTGGGACAACAGTCTTTGGCTTCTCAAAGGTCTCCAGGCTACAGTAAGGTCTTCAGGGAATCCTGTCAGGGAATCCTGCTCCTGACAGCTATACAACCTCAAAAGAATTAGATCCCAAGGACAGAAACAAAGACACTAAACGGCTCTGTGCTTCATGGTCTCACAGAACTCCAAACCACAGGTGCCAGGGAGGCACCTGTGATATTGCCAGGACAGGGAAAGAGCTGGAAAAGGAGTACAGAAAAAGGCGTGGGCTACATTCTCCTCCTGTGCCACCCACAGACAGCCCAGAGTAAGGCCAAAGGAAGCTCAGAGCTGCCCTATTGAGCCTAATGAGGAAATGCAGTAAGGACCTGGGGAAGTAGACTCACCTGGCACAGGCAGCCTACCATGAGGAAGCCTACCATGGAGATACCAACAGATTTCATACTCTCCCCCTTCAGCTCTGGTCATTCCACTCCAGGTTACCGACTTACAAGCCAACCCAGCAAACAGCCATCAGAGGAGACAGGCAGCCACTCTCTCCCAGGTTCACATGAAATCCCCCAGACCTAGTCCTCTGCCTAGATCCCTTTCCTCAGAAAAACAAGCAGCATGGGACATCCTTTCTGTGCTCTGCCACTGGCCCTCCACTTGCTGAGGGGACACAGAGCAGTGGAAAGGAAGGGCTGGAAGAACCAAGCAGTGAATTCTTATACCCTCTGGAAACCAAGTGAACAGGAATGAAGGACTCTTCAGGAATGCCACCTGTGAAAGGCAAGCTGAGACCCACGAGGAAGGTCTTCAGTCAGAGAACAAAGCAACTTCAGAGACCTGTTCTAGCTGTCTGCCCCTGCACACAAAACATGAGTCTGACTCAGGGTGGCTAGGGAACAGAGATCTCATTTGGGAAGCCCCGTAGACTCAAGAGCCCAATGCATAGCAGCTCAGGACAAGTAGGAACATGCCTTACCCACCTCAAAAGCAGAGGTTTAAAAGAGAGGGAGGGCACTGAGGAACAAGTTGACTAGAGCCAAAACCATCGAAACAACTTCAACAAGCACTAAACAGGGTCTCTGTGCTTGCTCAGCTCAGGGTAGTAAAGCAGAGACTGTCTCTGCCTTCAGAGCACATGAACCAGTTGGGGACAAGTAAAAAGCCATTAAATAAATGTTAAGTTGGACCACCTGAAACTGCCACTTTTACATATTAAAATTAGCCAAATGTTACCAATGCAAATGCCTTAAATTCTATAAAGAAAGTCATTTACTAAAAGCAGCAAGGGAAGGGAGATGTAGCTTAGTGATAAAGTATTTGTCTGGCATATACAAGGACCTGAGTTTGATCCACAGCACCACACAAAGAGCAACACCAAGGAGGCTCTATCTATGTAGACAAGATAGTCTGGGAGCTGGAGAGACAGCTCAGCAATTATTCGTGCAGAGGACAAGTTTTGATTCCCAGTGCCCACAAGGAAGCTCACAGCTGTCCATAGCTCTGGTCTGAGGGGATCGGATGCCCTGTTCTGACCTCCATAGGCACCAGGCACAAACATGCATGCAAGCAAGACACAAACACACACACACACACACACACACACGAATGAATCTTGAGAGAGAATGCGTGAGAGAGAAGGGCTCGGGCAGCTGTGGAGAGCCAGGAACATCCTACACAACCATCAGGACCAGCTCTCCAAGCTGACCTCTATGAACACTGGAAGCATGTGGTATATATACATACATGTAAGCAATAAATAAATAAATAAATAAATAAATAAATAAATAAATAAATAAATAAATAAAACAAAAACACACACATAAAATTAAATAAATCTTAAGAAAAAAATTTCAGTAATGGTCTGGAGAGATGGCTCAGAGGTTCAGAGCACTAAGTGGGCCGCTCTTCCAAAGGTCCTGAGTTCAATTCCCAGCAACCACATGATGGCTCACAACCATCTATAATGAGATCTGTGTCCCCCTTCTGACGTGCAGGCAGAACACTGTATATATAATAAATAAATAAATCTAGGGGAAAAGAACGTAAGTAATAATAGATAGTTCTGAGGCTCAACATCCAAGGTTGTCCTTTGGCCTCCACAAGCCTGCCTATACAGACACACTCATACACACAAAATGAGTGTTTCATAAATGATGGACTCTACACACTACAGTACCTTCTATACAGGTTTTCTACAAAAATGTATCTTGCGCTGTAAATTGACCTTTCCATCAACCGCACAGGTGACATCTAAAAGAATGGAAAAAGTGATTTACTCTCAGGTGACGACAAGGAAGGTACAGGAAGCCCTGACAACTTGCCCCATCCCTCTCACACATCCCTTCCATCTTTGCTGAACATCAGCCTGTAAGGAGGGGGAACAGGATGGCGGAAGCCAAATCTCTCATGAGGCTCACAGTGCGTCTCCCTCCACCCTGACATGACCCATCCTGAAGTTTCGAAGACAAAGCACAGTGAAGGCAGCAGGGTGAAGGCCCAGGGCCTTTTGTAGAAGAGGGAGACTCAACTAGGATATGGAACAGGCTGGCAAAGCTGCCAAGTACTGTCCGATTGGTGCGGTCTGGTGAGTGGAGCCCTGGGTTGGGGAAATTACTTGAGGACCTGGATGTCTGAAGCAGAGCCCCAGAAGGCTAGGGTTGGGGAAGCATTCTGGAGGCTCTGCCTGCTGAAATCAGGATGCTCTCTTCTCACTGGGGAAGGGGATGGCTGGACATCACCTTTCTGCAAGTTGCTCTCACCCTCCATGGATCATCTTTTCCTTCATCTACAACACACCTTTGGGAAGCAGGAGGGGCTTGCCCCCCTGACACCTAGTGGACAAAACAGTGTGGCCCACAGTAGCTACAGGCATACTCAAACCTACAACCCACTCCCTCTGATTACCTATCTGCCCTCCTGGGTTTCTGTGCACCCATCTTTCCTTCTATCCCTTCTGTATATGATGTTCCGCTCTTTCTATGCCCATCTTTTCCTGGCTCCCTCTTCATCCATCTCTTTCCTGCTCAGTCCAATCAGCCCTTTCTCTGCCTCCTTAGCAGATTTCGGCCACCATCCCATAATATTCACATATCACAGCATATCATTAGATATAATTTACAGTGCAGAGCAGAGCAAACCAAGCAGGAAGAGGGTAACTGTAGGTGCTCTGCTGTCGTCTATGGAAACAGTGAAAAGAGAAATTCACATATGTCCACAGGATCTATTCACACCTGTCAATCTGAAAAGACACAGACTTATATCAGCAGAAGAATGATATCTACATCTATAGGTTATAACCAGCCTTAACCAGACTTGGCCCAAACTCCTCAGTGTAATGACTGTGCCAATGCAAATGGCTATAGCCGTGTCCTGTCTCCTACATGGTAAGGCTCTAGCTGTGTATAATGCTTTGCGCATAGACAGCAACTATGGTCACCCTTGCCACCTTATCTTCTAAGGCAATCTGCCCCTGCTGATGGAAGGATCTAAGTAGCTCTGTGTGTCCTGTCCTGCCCCAATATCTGGTGAACCACAGCTAGATTTGTGACCCAAGGTAAATTAGATTCTCTCAAGAAGCTGAAAGCCAGACCCCACGAAGTTTTGATCAGCAGTTCTCAAACACATAGATACACAGAACATGAACACAGGATTCCTGGACAGCTCTATAAAGCACAGACCGCCAGCCCTCAGCTCGAGACTTTCTGACTCAGTAGATCGGGGAAGGGGCCAGGAAATGTACAATTCTAACAAGTCCCCAGGTGGCAGTGCTGCTGCAGGGAGCAGAGCACACTCTGTGTTCAATGACAGTAAGCCCATCAGTGACAGATTGCAAAGACATGAGCTCGGGGTGGCATGGGGACAGGAGACTGTGCTGTAGTCACAGAAGACTGGACAGCATGACGGTCCAAAGGGACTTCCTCATGAGACTTCCCTATGTGACAACACCTGACTTTGAAGGATTTCTGTTTGACAGGGTTGAAAGTGAGATCTGAACTGTACCTGAGGGCGAGTATGCTGGTCCAGCATAGTGAGTTGCACGTAAGTCTGCAGTGTGAGGCCCCATCGACTGGCATCCTGGTACATCAGACCCTGCAGAACAAAAAACAAAGCACTTCGTGTCCAAGTAGAAAGGGCAGGACCCAGGTCTACGAGTTCCTAAAAGCCATCTCAGGCCACACAGGCAGGGCTGGGGTCAGAGGTAAACTCAGGATAACTGCAGAGCTCTCAGAATAGGGCGGAAAGAGACAGATGCGAATGCAATTATAGGAGAGCCCCTACCTGCCAGATATGTACTCCCTGAGAAACAAACACTCAGATATTCGTAGTTGGCTTTGAGTTTCCCTGTGGTCTGTTCTCTGTCCAGCAGCCACAGTGAGCCTGCTAATGTCCTCCCCTGCTCCAAACCTTCTAGGAACTCTGCACTGCATTCAAATTAAATCGATCCTAATCCACAGGCCCTAGAAATCCACTGTCAGCCTCTCATCTCTTACCCTCCTTCTCTGGCCAATCAGCTTCTAGCCACACAAGCTTCCTCAGTGTTCTACGAACAAGTCAAGCAGGACCCCATCTCCAGGCCTTTGCAGCTGCCTCTTTACTCCTCCTCCGAATGCTGGCAGAGCTCCCTCCCTCATGCGTGGGTCTCAGCCCAACTATCACTTTATCAGAGATGCAGTCTCCTACCTACTCTACATAAAATAGGGGCCAGCCCTCAACTGCTCTATCAGCTACAGATAAAAACACTTCCTGCTCCAGTCTGCTCACTAGTTTCTCTCTCTGCACTGTGTAGGTGTTGGGGGTGGGGGCGGGGAGAAGACAGACAACCAGGTCTTATTATATAGCCAGGATGGTCAGGAACTCGGAATTTTCCTGCCTCAACTTTACAGAGTGCTGAGATTACAAGCATGTGACACTTTGCCCAGCTTCCTTTCTGCATTTTTGTTGGTTTTTTTTTTTCCTCTTTGTATAAACTCATGACAACAAGAGATAAAGGCTTTCTTAATTATGGGTGAAAGGAAATCTCAGCAAACCAGAACCTGGATGACTGCAGAAACAGATAATTTCCTGCATCAGAGAACCAGCGTGGTGAGCCAATAATTGTCACAAAAGCATCAGTCCTGCTCTTGAACCAGCAGAAAGTTGTAGAAACATAGATGATGATGATGATGATGATGATGATGATGATGATGATGATGATGATGATGATGGCACTCATAATGCAACCTTCTGAGACTGTACTTCTGGTCTGTGAAGTGTCTCCTCTAGTCCCTGACATCTGAAACTACAGTTGTCTTATTTGATAATCAAGTCCTAGTCTCTCTCTGGCTTCTACAAAGTATGGCTGTCAATGGGTTTTCTCTCTTATCCCCAAAGATGGCGAACAATCCACCTTCTTCCACCTGCACGCATGTCATGGCTGTGTGATTCTTATTTACAGACTATGAGCTTTGTCTTATCTAACTGGCGTCCTTTTACCTGCTGCCGCTCTCCTCACAGCTCCTTTCACCAGCCACCACATTCTTACATCTGTCTCCCAACTGCATATAGGCCAAGGGGACCAGAGACTTCATTTAAATTGCTGAGTGTCCTAGCATGCAGAGTAGTGACTGCCACACAGGAAGTATATGACAGTCGCTGAGTGGATGAGCATGAAGATACGGAAGGCTAGGCAATGCAGCTGTGCTCCAGCAAACAACACTGAGCACAGCAGACACAGGTGCTGCCTGCTGTGGAACTGAGTCCAATGAACTCCATGAGGTATTGCCAAAGTACTGCAAGGCACTGCTAAAACTATGTGACCAGTCTTCTTAGCTGAAAAATACTAAGCACCCCATGCCATGGCATTGGAGCCCAGAACCAAGATCCCTTTCTTCATCCCCTCTGGTAGTGCCTGCTTTCTATCCATCTTTTAAAGTAGGCAGCTTTCTGAGTGTAGGAGGGAGAAGAGGCACATGTACACTATGGCCGACCTTGGAGGAAGATAGGTAGCTTCAGGGTGAGGTACAGGGATCCATGACAATGTGAAGATAATGTGAAGCCCAAACCCAAGTCACAGGCCTACCTAGAAAGCTGATGACTGGAACTAGGTCCAAGGAAAGCTAAGCCACTTGGAATGTTAGAGACAGCTGATAGGAGGCACCTGGGCTTCAGGGACACTCATCCAGGCCTCAGAGATCCCTGAATCATCGTTCTCCTTTGCTTCAAACTAGGTAACAGAGTGGGTGTGCTGGGCTCAGGTTTCAGCACTGCCATTCCTAGGAACTCACAGGGAAGCTAGCAGTTTGTGCAAAAGAGCAACCACTCACCAGAGGATTATGACCACGCACGTTTCTCCATTTGAGTACAGGCTCCATTAACACCTGGAAGGAAAGAAAACGTGTTGTAACAGTGTGCCAGGTTTGGAATACAGACAGACAGGCATTTCTGACTGGGTACCAAGAGTGGGCCACACCCCCTCTGAAATGCCAGCCTTTTAGGTGGAGAAATCATTCCTGTGACTTCAAGAAATGACCTGTAAAGAACTGAAAACCAGCTCATTCTAAAGGGGCATGGGTTCCTCTTAGCTTGGAGACAAACAAGGGTGGCATCCCTGAGGTTTCACAACCAGAGCTGATCTGGCCCAGAAACACACTACTGTAGAGGTAAGGGCTCTCTACAGGGGCAGATCCAATTGCATGAACATAGAAACTGACATACAAGAGGGACTTTGTTAGCAAAATTGGCTCCTGCAATGATGGAGGCTAAGAACTCTGTCTCGTGACAGGTTGTCTAAAGCTGGGGTCCCAGGGATGCAAACAGCACAACTCAGCTCCAAAGCCCAAAACTCAAGGAAGCCATTGGTGTAATGTGAAGTGTGAGGCTGAAACCCTGGGCCCTGTGGCCCCTGGCCTGCCTGGAGTTTTGATGTCCCACACAGGAAGGAGGGAGAGGAAATCTTTTCCTTCCTTTTTTTGTTCTATCTGGGCCTGTAGCCAATTACATGTTAAATTAATGGTGGATGTTCCCTACTTAGTAAGTCCACCAATATATTGGCCAAGTCTTCTCCAAAAATACCACTAAGCATCTAAGCACGTACAGAAACAATGCTTCATTAGTTCTCCAGGCACAGTACCTGCCTCCTTATTCACAGGTGCATGCTTATTGCAAGATCGCCAGTGGATACCTGAAGCTTCAGGTATCCTGACACAGGCCATGGTTTTGTTTTCTATGCTGGGCAGAGGGATGATTCACATGGGACAGAGTGAGACAGCACAAGGTTTCATTGGATACACCATACTAGAATGCATAACTTAAACTTTATGAATTGTTAAAATCCAGAGTTTTCTATTTAACATTTTTAGGTCTTGGTTGACCTCAGGTAACTGAAACCACAGGGAATGAGACCACTTCTGAGGGTGGGGGATGGCTGTCTTTAATTCGGTCAGGCTGTCACCTAAAATTAACTGGCACACCAAACAAATTTTATCAGCCAATTATCCTCTGGCTCCCTCGTCTCAACAGAGGTAACAGTGCTTACCTCAGAGGGGTTAAGCATATAAGCATGGAATCAATTAGATAATGTCATAAACACTTAACATGGCGCTTTTGGATATTAGCTACTACCGCCGCTACTGTTGCTAATTGGCCCCAAGGTCTATAGTGAGAATATAAGCACTTCTCAGGTTCTGTTGGGAGGTTCACTTCTCAAGACCAGTGCTGGGTCCATAAGACAGCCTCTTCCAGCCTGATGATTGATGAGACACATCATCTAACACTGACAACTGATATTAACTGCATGAGAGCACACATCACTAAGTCTGCAAACATTACCCGGAGGGAAATGGCCAAAACTCACAAATAGCTTTTCCCAGTGGAGTCACACAAGACACACTTAATTTTC
>CM053744.1:40521401-40549550 GCA_028658305.1 Pachyuromys duprasi
GCGTTCTGAATGAGAAGGGCCTCTGCAGGGTCATAGAGATGGATGTCTGGTTTCCAGTTTGTAAAGTGTTTAGGAAGGATTAAGAGGTGTGGCCTTGTTGGAAGAGGGGTATCACTGGGGGTGGACTTTGAGGTCTCAAAAGTCCAAGCCAAGATTAGATTTATTTTTTTAAAATAAGTTTCTTACTCTCTACCTGCTGCCTGTGGATCAGATAGAAGCTTTCAGCTCCATATCCATGCCTGTCTACCTATTACCATGCTTCCAACCATGATAGTTGTGTTCTCCCTCCTCTGAAACGCTAAGCCAGTTCTAAATTAAATGCTTTCTTTGATTAGTTTCTTTGGTCATGTTATCTTCAATAGAATGGTAACTAAGACACCTATTTTATGAATTTTTTTCTTAAGATATTTTATATGTAATATCTTAAGATATTTTATATGATTTGTTGAAGTTGTTCTATAGAGTGAAAATTTATTTGGAGAATACATTTTAAAACTTAGTTTAATGAGGTTGGTGTTTGGGCAACTTGACATTGTTTGAAGAAGACACTGCAAGAACGAGAAGGGGCTTCAGGAGCAATGGCTCAGTATCTAAGAGTGCTTGCTCCTCTTCGGGAGGACCCAGGAGTGGTTCTCAGCAGGTAGAGGCTAACAACTGTCTTTTAATTCCTGTTTCAGGGGATCCAGTGTCCTCCTCTGACCTCCATGGGAACACGCACATACACACATACATATACAAAATTTAAAAATAAATAAATCTTCTCTCTTCTGTTAATGATATTATGATGGCCCTCCCGTTTCCTTTTGCAGGATTTGTCTTACTTTATTTGTGTGTGTATGTGCACATGTGTGTCCTGGTGTACTTGTGGAGCTTGGAGTACACCTGTCAGTCTCTCCTACGGTGTGCACCTTGGGTATTGAACTTAGGTCATTGGACTTGCTGGCAGGTGCCTTTACATACTGAGCAATCTCACTGGCCCCCGATCTTAACAGAAAGCTGATCTTACATAGAATCATGATGGCCTCTACTTACCCCTCCGATATATAACAATCGCTTTCTTCCTTTTTCTTCAATTGTTTTTATGCCAATCAGTCCAAGGAATACAGTTGACATGCAACTGTTGATGAGATCCTGCAATACACAGTTGAAAATGGCAAATTTTAAATGAGAATGTAATTTCAAAATATTTAAACTCGTCAATTACACACTCTAGGACAGATGCCTTTTGGACACTTCCTTTTTGATTGACAGGGACCTTCAGGGGTATAATTACATTTTTCAGAGCTATGAGTTTGTGTGATTTTAAGGTCTTGGATAGGACATTGTAGAAATAAGTTTAATTTCACTAGAATATTAGGGATAAGCTTAACATTTCCATTGGCTTTTTATTACATATATGCATGCACACATATCTCTATTGTCTGTCTATCTATCTATCTATCTATCTATCTATCTATCTATCTATCTATCTATCTATCTATCTATCTATCTATCTATCTATCTATCTATCTTCTACCTAGAGTCTGTATATAGCTACATGCCCATGTGAGTGCAGGTGCTCTCTGAGTCCTTGGAGCTGGATTTACAGGTGGTTGTGGGCTATCGTATGTAGATGTTGGGAACTGAAGTTGGATCCTCTGCAGGAGCAGTGCCCACTCTTAAAATTTGAGTCATCTTTCCATCCCCGTCTATTGGCTTCTTTCTTTCTTTCTTCTTCTTCTTTTTTTTTTTTTTTTTTTTTTTTTTTTGAGACAGGGTTTCTTTGTGCAGCCTTGGCTGTCCTAGAACTTATTCTGAAGACCAGGCTAGCCTCAAACTCAGAAATCTGCCTACCTCTGCCTCTGCAGTATTGGAATTAAAGGCATGTGCCACCACCACCTGGCCCATTGGCTTTTCTTAAAGGGTATAGCAACTCTAGATTCTATGGTCTAGAGCTGGCCAAAATTGGCCTTACATAACATGTCTTTTTTCAAAGTTTTATATTTTAATGTGAATTTATCACTCTATCTTATAATTTATTTATTTTAATATATGTAAAATAAGGATTTGGGGGTACTTCTTTTTTTGTTTTGTTTTTTGATATATAGTTTCTCTGTTTAGCTTTTGCTGTCCTGGACTCACTTTGTAGACCAGGCTGGCCTCAAATTCACAGTGATCTGCCTGCCTCTGCCTCCCTGAGTGCTGGGATTAAAGGTGTGCAGCACCACACCTGGCTCTTGGGGAGGGTAACTTCTATATTACTTCATTCATTCACTGTAACTCCTAAATCCACAGGTAGATCAATGTTCTAGAAGTTGGGTTATGTTTATTATTTTGCTAGCTCATATAGCCTGAGAACACACAAACTGGCCTGAAGAGCAGTTGTGATTTTCTGGAGTGAATGTCTTGTGCTGTGTGCTCTCTCCTGAGACATGGCCTGAATTAAATCAGTTCCATGTCTTCAAGTTCTTACGTACTTTGTTCTGGGTTTTGCCTGCAGACCCTTCAACTACAGGTCAGATGGTCCTTTTGTCTCTTGGAAGGGTCAGCATGGATGGGAGGGGTGTCTGTCAGTGCGGGACACGGCACTTTGATGGTAGGGCAGCGATGGAGTCAGTGGATCCAGTGTGTAGCGAGGGCCAAAGCCTAGGGTGAAAAACCATAATTTCACCCAGATATATAATTGGAACATTCTTTCTGTCTGTCTGTCTGTCTGTCTCTCTCTTTTGTGTGTGTGTGTGTGTGAGTGTGTGACCCACATACATGTACTAAAACATGACCTTGGGTGTCATTGCTCAGGAGCTGTCCACCTTGTATTTTTTTATCTTTAATTATATTTCATTTGTTGTGTGCATATGAGCGGCGGGGAGGGCGGGGAATGTGCATTACATACATTATATTGAGGACTGAGGACAACTTTTGGGATTTGGTTTTCTCTTTCCACCACATGAGCTTCAGGGATTGAACTCAGGTCATCAGTATTGGTGGCAGGTACTCTCTGAGCCATGTCAATAGCTCTCACCTTTTCAAGTAGGCCAGGGCATCTGGCCAGAGAGCTCCCAGGGAGCTGCCTGTGTCTGTCTCCCTAGTGCTGAGATTACAAACTTTAAAAAAAGGCCGGGGGCTCTGGAGATTGAATTTGGGTCCTCATGCTTGTAAGGAAATTACTTTGCCAAATGAACTATCTCCTTACCACGTTCTTTAAATGTGGATGGCTCACCTGATGGTGGCGACCTGTCTGAGAGAGGAGCCTAAACACAGGAAGAAGCCTGGCCATTCAGTGTAAGGGACCATGATGACCTTAATGGCTTCCTCCAACGTGCCAATTCATTCCCAGGCTATTTCATTATGACAGACGATTTCACTGTCATGAAGCAGCTCTCAAAAAAATTGCCATGTGATTTGTTTTTGTTTTTGTTTTTTTGCAAGGATGAAATAGCCAGCTTAGAGACATATGTTAAGACTGAACTGCTAAGGAGAGGAGTCTGAACTCATCTCATTGTTGCCTCCCATCAGGAGTACCCAAAGGAAAGAAGTTATGAGCTATCTCACCCGTGACCGGAAGTGCAGCATGACATCCGTTCTTGTCATCTGTGGGCGGCTTCTGAGAGTCCACATGAGGTGGAGCAAAGAAGTTCACAGTGTTTTTTTTACTGAGGTCTTTGGTTTCCAGTCCTTGGATGTGGGGATCTGGGGGTCCTTTTTTTTTTTTTTCCAATTGCTCCTCTGCCAACCTGCTAATTCCTTTTAAATATGGGAATAATGATTGGGATTGATTGCAGTGATCTGAAGGTTAAATGGCACCACTGAATCTGCAACATTACAGAACGTGCCTCTGGTAAGTAGAGAGGGTGCACAAAATGAAGATTTATGATATCTGCTCTGACAGTTTGCAGAGAATGAATGTGCTGCAAACTCTGGGTTCTTCCTGTTATGACTGGTGAGCACAGAG
The DNA here is from genome assembly GCA_028658305.1 of Pachyuromys duprasi. Taxonomy (NCBI): domain Eukaryota; kingdom Metazoa; phylum Chordata; class Mammalia; order Rodentia; family Muridae; genus Pachyuromys; species Pachyuromys duprasi. Next base: position 40,525,333 of record CM053744.1, read on the forward strand.
CCTGGTCACAGAGCATGACCTGTCTCTGGAAAAGGCTCTGATGTCTCTACTGGAGGTTAACATTGGCATGAGGCCATAGCACAGGCATGCCAAGGGTTAAGCCTGAGCTGGATTCTGCTGGCTGAAACAGGTCTGCTTACAGTGGGGAGGCAAGCTGGGGGTAGGCTGCAGTTCAAGGTTTTATGGAAACTTTGTATCGGATGATGGTATAAAGCAAGATACTCAAAGACAGGAATGAGAATTTGAGAAACAGAGTATAACGCACTTGGGAAGCTGAGATAGGAGGGTCACTTCAAGTTCAAGGCCAGCCTGGGCTACAGAGTGAGCCTTCACCTCAAACAAAGGCAGCAAACTAAAAGAAAACAATGTTGACTCTTAAAAGTCAAGATGAACTAGTTATGGCTCTAGATCATTTGAGAATTTGGACCAAAGCATATTAATAGCAACATAATAATAGACCTAGCTAATCTCTGCCACTCTCATAATCTTACCTCATTAGACTACTGTTCACCACACTCTGCTCTGGCTCCTCATCCTGAAGGGGTCAGCTGCTGAGCTGTCCTTGGGAGATGCACTTCGCCTTCTATCCCATCTGCCCTAGCACACGTTTATTGAGCACACACTATGGTCCATGTACTGGGCCAAGGCATTAATATGAGAACTCATTTGATTCTTGCCAGAGACTCTTACTATCCCCATGGGATAGTTGGCAGTACCTTGCCCAAGGGTTGCTCAACCAGGAAGTGGTTAGGACTCTCAGCAGTGTGATGTCCATGCTTATCTTATTTTTTTTTCTTTTCCTTTCCTTCTCTCACTTTCTTCTCTTTTTAATTTTTTGCCCCCCCCCCATTCCTTTTGCTGTAAGTACAGACTCTCTCGTTTGCCTCTTCTGGACATGGTGAGAAATGCCATCCTGTATGGCAGGGCTGAAGTTGCCACTGTGCCTGGCTGTGTACAGATGGGCCTCTGCCTTCCTCAGGAATACCATCCCTTCTCATTCTGTCCTCTACATGCTGCAAGGACTCAGACCACATCATTGCACTCAGGTGAGACAGGCTTCCTACGTGACTATCATTTGGAACAAGGCTCCCCCAAAATTTTGAGAGGTCAACATTTAAAATTATAGCTAGTAATGTACCTTTAATTGTTGGGCACAGTGATGCGTACCTGTAATCCCAGCACACAGGAGATGGGATAAGAGGGTCAGGGGTCATTCTTGACTACCTAGCAAGCTCAAGGCTTCATCTCATGGGAACAGAAACAGGAAGAGTAGAAAGGAGGGGGAATGAAAGGTAAGAGTTTGGGTCCTATTTTGAAGAGTTAAAAAAAAAAACCCAACAATCCTTCAAGTCTGTTAGATCACTCCCCACCTGCCTAACAGTGTGGTGGTTTATTATATGTACTACTTGTTAGTTGAACAACCGAATACCTGGACAACCTTAGTCATTCAGTTTCTCTGTTAGCCTCTGAGGAAGTCAAGCATATCCCAGATGCTGTGTGAGACACTGGCCCATGCTCTAGAGAACAACCGCATGAAAATGGTAGGAGCACTGAATCCCACAAGGGGCTATCATAGTCATCTTCAGAGACTAGGAAGTTTTCCCATTAGTCGGATGTGGCAAGAAGAGATGGCTTGCTGGAGTTGCTCAAAGGTCTGCGAGCGGGACAGCTGGCCTGAGATGCCCGTGACCACTGTGTATGCAGGTTCTCCCATGGGCAGCCATCGTTCATGCCCAAGAGCTGCTTGCTAGCCAGCCTGTCTCGGTTACTTCCTGGGCTTTTCCTGTGTGCCTTACAGTGAGGCATGGCATCTCGTGACCCTCTTTAGCTTGTCTTCTATTTCTTCTCAAGATCTTGAGGGCTGGAGAGCTGGCTCAGCAGAAAACCTGAGTTCAGTTCCCAGAACCCATGCTGGGCAGCTCACAACTGTCTTGTAACCGTAGCTCTGGAGGATACAACACTCTCTTTCTGGACTCCATGGGCACTCCCACTCCTGTGCACCTCCCTACCCTGCTTGCATACAGGTAATTAAAAAATGAAATTAAAATATATTAAAGGAGGATATATATACACATATATACATATACATACATATATATACATATATATATATATATATATATATATATATATATATGATTTTGGCATGTTACCCAGGTAGATTTATGGCAATAACCCTAGGCTTCCTGAGTTCCTCTCAGAAGAATGTAGTCACCCTGGCCACCACTTCTACTGAGTCAGTCACACCTATAAATGCCCATCAGGGTACTAAATCCACCTTTGCCTTCTTTTTAAGTAAACAATCAGGAAGCCGAAGAACATGGGGAAGGCATAGGGATGTGACATCACAACCCCACTTGGTGCTTGTAAGGACCAAAACAAAATACAGAAAGCTGTCTGGGGCATGGCAAGTGTTGAGAAACACCCATGTTACTTTCCTGTGAATATTGCCATGGATAGAGATGTTAATTTCCCCTCAGGAACTTTTTGGTAGTTAATAGCTCTCTAAACTGTCTTGCATACAGCCTGTGATAGCAGCTCATGTTTTGTCAGTATTTTGCTTCTTGTTACTTTGTGGGACAGAGAAGGCTCCATAGCTTCTTTAGAAAAACCTTTATACAGTTGAAGGAAATGTCTGAGATCTGGCTCACTATCAGCCCACCCCACTTTAAGGTTAGGAAAAAGTGTACTTCAAGAAACTGAGGCTGGGGTTGGGAGCACAGGCCTGTAATTCCAGCTACTCAGGAAGATCTCAAGTTTCAAGGCCTGCCTATGCTGCAGAGTGAGTTCAGGGACAGCCTGGGAAACAGACCCTACCTCAAGATGAAAAATAAATAAATAAATAAATAAATAAATAAAGAGAGGTGTGGGGCTGGAGAGATGGCTCAGTGGTAAATGGCACTTTCCGCTCCTTGCAGAGGACCTTGGTTGGGTTTGCAGCCACTATGTGGTGGCTCACAACTGCCTGTGACTCTAGTTCCATGGGCTCTGGGCCTGTCTTCTGGTTTCTATGAGCTCCAGGCATGCTTGCAGTGTACTTTCACACACAGGCAGGCAAAAGACTCATACACATAAAATAAAAAGAAATCTTAAGAGAGGAAAAAATGTAGCTCAGTGGTAGAGTGCTTGCATGACGTACAAAGGCCTTAGATGCAATCTCTACTACCACACAGACAAAGGAAGTGGGATGTGGAGGAGACAGGTGCCATGTCAGGGCTGTATTTGCCTAAAAAATACCTTATGGGGCATGGCAGTTTGTTTTTCTTCTCTGGATGTTGTGTACTGAGCGTGTGTTTGGTTCTAAGTGCTATGCCATCGCCATACACATTCCAGTATTACAGAAACTCTCTGAGGTAGGGACTCTCTTCACTTTTGTCTCTTCTGCGTTTCCTAGTTGGGGAAATTGAAGGGACACAGTCTAAAGGGACAGGGTCTAAAGCGTTTGATGCGAATGCCTGTAATCCCAGCTCTCAGGAGGCCAAGGCAGAAGGAGGCTGCGGCCTAAACTTCCTTGTTAGTTCAAGTCTGGCTTGCTTTACATAGCAAAGCCTTGTCACAGCCCTTCCCAATGGCCTTCTATAACAATAAAGGTCACAGAGCTAGTAAGGCCCCAAGGCAAAGGACACTAGACAAAACTGTGTTACCTCTCTAGCTGGGGACTCCCAGGACAAGTCAGGCATCCTCAGTTGGTAATGAAAGTGTGAAAAAAGCTGCACAACATCCTTCCTGGACACCTCCCACCCCTTAAGATTGCGGCCCCTACATTTACACAAATAGGATTATACTATAATCTAGAAGAGGTTTTTTTTCCTCCCAAAGATTTTCCACAACTCTTGTTATGCCAACTCTTCTTTGGGGCATGTCATAAATCTCCTTGGGGTGACACTGTTTGAAAAACAGAAGCATGCACTCTTTCATAAGCAATGAGTAAAAAAATGCATTTACCATGGAGTAGGCTAACTCAAGTCTTTGTTAGGACAAGGTGAAAACATGGCACGTGTTCAATCCCACAAGCCCTTTGAGATGGAGTTTGCACTCTCAGCTAAAAGCGGGAGGCTGTCATGATGACAGAGGAGTCCAAGGGACCTTTCTGGGCTTTGGTTGGTTTCTCTCCTGGGACCAGAACAATACTCTGTCATAGTTCTGCTATGCACTTGTCTAGAGAGCTCTCTTGTCTTCCCTAGAGGAAAGTGAGGACAGGCTTGTTTTGGGGGTTATGGGAAAAGCTTACATTTGAACTAAGAACATGAACACTTACAAGCAAAGGCCAGTGTACACAGACCAGCAAGTGTTGAAGGGATACCATATATATTATGATAAAAAATAAGACGATGAAGATTTCCTGAATCGTGATTGCTATAAACACGTTCTCGGCGTGGCCAATGATGAAACAATACACCGCTCCTGCAATAACAGACTGCAAGAAAAGAACAGGTTTGTTCAATGCACCTAGCTATTGACCAGTAGCACATTTTAACTGGCAGTATTTGTTACATTTAATGTTATTACACTGAAATAACCTGTACTTGAAAGTGGTGTGTGTGTGTGCGGTGTGAGAGAGAGTGTGACGGCATGGGTGTGTTATAGGATGCACGTAGCCATCAGAGGTTAATTTTGGTTATCAGACCTCACTTTCTACCTTGAGGCAGGGCCTCTTGCTGTTTGCTGCCATGCCATGTGGGCTAGCTGGCTAACAAGCTTCCAGGCTCTTGTTCCTGCCTCCCACCTCACTGCAGGAATGCTGGGATTGCAGGCTGCAGCCTACATCACCCAGCTTCTGTATGGATTCTGAGGGTCTGAACACAGGAGGTCAGGCCTTGAGGCAAGTACTTTTGTTCCAAGCCATCTTTCCAGCCCACCTCCAGTATTGTTTCCCACAAATATTTTGCTTCTAATATTTTTCAATTTATTATTATTATTATTATTATTATTATTATTATTATTATTTATACTGAGGATTGAGCTTAGAGCCTGGCATATGCCAGGTAAGCCCTCTACTACTGAGTTATTTTTCTGGTTTGTATTTTTCAATTTTTAATTAATTTTTCAGTACTAAGAATCAAACCCTGGCCCTTTATCAAGCTAGGCAAGCAAATCTACTACTGAGTTATACTCACAGCCCTACTTAAAAGTATTTTTGGAAATTAAATGACATATGTAAATATTAAAATATATGCAAATAATAAAGATTGAACATAGAAAAGTTTTTTTTTTTTTTAAGACAGACAGGATTTCTCTGTGTATAGCCCTGGCTGTCCTGGAACTCACTCTGTAGACCAAGCTGGTCTTGAACTCACAGAGATCCACCTGCCCCTGCCTCTGTGCTGGGATTAAAGGCATGCGCAGCCACAACCTAAACTTTTCTCCCCTTCTCTATCCAAATCTAAGTTCTGTTTTGTTTTTCACATAGGATCTCACTATGCATCCCTAGCTGGCCTGAAATTCACTATGGAATAGAAGCTGGCCTCAGACTCACAGAGATCTGCCTGCCTTTGCCTACTGAGTGCCGGGATTAAAAGTGTGTGTCACTGACAGGTGATGGGCATGGTGGTGCATGCCTTTAATCCCAGCACTCAGGAGGCAGAGGCAGGCTGATCCATGTGAGTTAGAGGCCAGCCTGGTCTACAAAGCGAGTCCAGTACAGCCAAGACTACACAGAGACACCCTGTCTCAAAAAACCAAAATAAAATAATGTGTTGCCATACCCAGCTAGTCTGTCTTCTGAAAAGAAATCACTATTTCTGGTTTGTATTTTTAGAAGGAAATCCAAGTATACATTGATTAAGTAAATAGATGCTGTTTGACAGAAATAATGAGGTAGAAACCCAGTTTTCTTTCTGTTCAAACAGCTGATTATCTCCGTCATTAACTGGGAGATGCTAGGATTTCCCTCAATGCTCACAAAATGCAAATTTGTTATATACTAAACTCTCAGGTGTATTCGTATCTCTTTTGGGTCAATTCTTTCATTGAGTTGTCAATTTTAGAATACTTTCCTTTTTAACATTTTGTGAGTGTGTGTGTTCACAGAGGCAAGAAGAGGCTGTCAGATCCTTGGAGTCAGATTTAAAGGAGATTGTGAGCCAAGAGTGCTAGAAACTGAACCTGGTTAGAGCAGCAAGGGTTCTTAACTGCTCAAAGCCATTTCTCCAGTGTTCAGAGTACTTTTCAAATGATGGGGGGGGGGGGATCATTTGAATGGCTGTTTCACCTAGCTCTCTCATCTCTAATTTTCAGACTGTTTATGACACCTATGTTTATGTCGGTTGTGTTCTTCATTAGACTTGTTGGCATTTTAATTGGGATTTCACTTAACTTTTAATCAATAACAAACTGTTATTTTAGTGTGTTTTCCCTCTCTGTAAATTTTTTTAAAGTTTTCTTCTTTTGGTTTTGAATTTTTACTTCTTTGCTAAATATTGATGATTTTAATGGCTGTACTGAAGAGAAACCTTTTCTTTTTTTTTTTTTGTTTATTTTATTTTGCTTTAGAGAGAGGGTCTTACTACATAGCTCTGGCTGTCCTGGAACTCACTATGAAGACCAGGCTAGCTTTGAACTCACAGAGATATGTTGCTTCTGTCTCCCAAATGCTGGGGTTAAGGTGTTCGTCATTATGCTTTGCTTCTTACATTTTAGTTATTTATAGGAAAGCTTTTTAGTTTATTAGTCATCTAGCTAAATTATTTTATTCTATATGGTATCCCAGTGGATTTAAGATTTTATTATATCAGTGGAAAGAAATATATTTTGCCCTTTTCAAGTATTATTCTTTTTCCTTAATTATAACTTAGTCATTCCAGAAAAGGACTCACTAGTGTTGGTAGGTATCATTTTTTTTTTCCATTCTAACAAGAGTGCTTCTGATATTTTACCTAAAGGTCTTGTTGATTTTGGGAGTAAAGCTGTTTAGTTTTAGAACATCAGTGAAATCTCTATTCTTATTTTATACAGGCCTCTCCTCTTCTTCTTCCTCCTTTATGGGAATCAGAAACAAATGTTCAAGTTTTTCACAAGTTCTCAGACCTTATTTGATTTACTCTCATTTTATTTATGATAATATGGTAGATTATTTTAAGAGTTCTAATAGCAAATCATTCTTGTGTTTCCTCTTTGTAATATATGTTTTAAAAGTACAGATGAATTTTTTGTTGCTGTTAATATGGTAACACCCCCCTCCACCCCAATTTTGGGGATCCATCCTAGAATCTCACACTTGCTAAGCCAGTATATTATCTTTACTTCGGTATCATGAGATCTGTATTTTGTTTTCTTTTCCTAGACTGACCAAGTCTTGGTGTCAGAGTTAGCCAGTAATAGTCTGTCTCAAAACCAAAAACGAACAAGCAAACAAAAAGTTGTTTTAGGGACAAGAAAGGGTCAGAAAACTGTGGCAAAGTGAACTGCGGACACTTTGCTCAAGCAGCACCTTGGCACTCAGCTCCCAAGCCCACCCACCGCCCTCCAGCCAGCCAGCCAGCGTCTGCTCACCATTCTAAAGACCTTCAGCATCCCAGTGGGTGAGAAGAAAAACTCCTTGCAGCTGTTTCTGATTTTTTCTGGGACCTTTTTCCTGCCCTCAGCTCGTTTTTTGAAGGATTCGTGTAGTGTCTTCTTTAGCCTAGCCAGCCGCTCTTTTACAGCGGGTGATTTCTTTGGTAATTCTTTGTGCACTGACCTCTCTGAAGTTACAGACCTAATGGATGATGTGGCACTTGCTGGAGGTGCAAAAGAGGCAGCAGATGCCACTGAGGGGGAGCGTGAGAAAGCATCTCCGGGTACAGATTGTAATGTGGAGCGGCTGGATGTGCGGCTGAAATCAGGCTTGGAATCCCGTCTAGAGGATGCAGGCTTCATGGTGGATCCTAAGCCTGATGGTGTCAGGTTGGCCCTGCAGCTTCAGTGGGCGGGGCGGCCGCAGGGAACTAGCGTCAACGGCTGCTGGCAGCCTATCCCGCGTGCACCTGCGCCTGAAGGCTGCGGTGTAAACCCAGTCTTCTGGTGTCCTTGTTGATCTGTGGGAAAGGGGCTTTGCCTAGCCTGAAAATTTTAAATCTAGCAACCGCACCCACAAGGGCTCCTGCCAGCCAACCCAGAGGAAAGGGGTTCTGGAGTCATTTTGGGGGTATGCCTGGCCAGATTCCAGCCCTGAGCCATATTCAATGAGGTTTCCAGTAGAGTGCAGGGTCCAGAAATCTGCCAAGCTACCACATCATCTAAGAATTTGTGATAAAACAGCATGGCCAAAAGCAACTTGAAGAGGAAAGGGTTTATTTCATTTTACAGCTTGTAGCTCATCATCCAGGGAAGTCAGGGCGGGAACTTGAGGCAGGAACCTAGAAGCAGAAGCTGATGCAAAAAGGAGTGCCTCCTGGTTTGCTTAGTCCGCTTTCCTACAGCGCCCAGGAACACCAGCTCAGGGGCAGCACCCGCCTACCGTGAGCCTGGTCCTCCCACATTAATCAAGAAAATGTACTACAGGCCAATCTGGGACCATTTTCTCAACCGCGGCTCCCTCTTTCCAAAGGACTCTAGCTTGGGTCAAGTTGACATAAAGCCACCCCGCACACACATTGAAAGTAAAATGAGAGCTGCAGAAAATATATGGAAGAATAAAGAAATATGTTTTAATAGCTAGTAAAAATGAGTACAAATTATTAGCTGTCATCAGTGGATCTTTTCCTGTAAGGTCCACTTGGATTAAGCATAAGTTTCCGGGACGTCAGGGCACAATCAATAATCGCACATATTACTGTCAGGAGACCAAACACCTGCAAACAGAGACACTGTCATCAGTTTCTGTCATACAAATTCTTGGTGATCTGCCCATTGGATTCCTTTCCTGCCAGGGTAGGGAGCTTGTCCTCTGTGCTACCATCCAACCCTAAAGTGGGAAGGGACTTCAGAAATCATTGCTAAGTTTCCCCCATACCCACCCACGTTAAAGGGAAAGATGAGTGCAGAACAGAACTACCCCTGAGGTGGAATGCAATTTGCCTCTCCAGTTTGATTTGCTCTGGCATGCATCCTTTAAAGCCCTACTGAGCATGTGTAGTTATCAACCAACATTTCTCTCTCCAGTGGTCAGATGTTTGTGTTTTTCTGTCACCAAACTTGACTGGGGAAAGAGTTAGTGCTGGCAGCAGCTGAAGATTAAGTCCTGAAGACCACAGTTGTGATACAAGTTTTGTGGAAGTGAGATGCTCCACAGTGAACTCTCAAAGGCTGGGCAACATCTGTGTAAGGCACAGGAGTCTAAACAGGCGTGATGAGGAGAATAAAACTGAGCTAAAGGGAAATTGAGCAAACGGAAAGGCCACTCCCAGAGAGAAGTAGCTATTTCCTATCTTCTGGGTTTATCTATAGCTGGTTGCTATTCCATCTCTTGTAGGATGTGAGCAACCTGAGGCTAGTTGAGTCTCATGCCCTAGCCTAGTACCATCCTGAAGGAATGCAAAGTCTCCATTGTGAGCCACATAATGCTAAGATTTTTTCCCAAGAGCTTCAACGTAGCCAAAATATTATCCCTTTACAGATCATTGCTTGAAAAAAGTTATTAGTGAAATGTTGTTTTCTTTGGGGAAGAAAATAAAATCTCTGAAATTCAATGCGTATTTTATATTCAGAGCTTATCTCAAGTCATACTAGTCCCTTTTCCTGTGCTCATTACCCGCATGGCTAATGGCCGCGGTGCTAAATAACGGTTCTACTTTGTTATCATTTAAGCAATGAGTAAAATGAAAGAGCAGATAAGTAAAGGAATTTGAGTGCTATGACTGGTTCATCTTTTAAAATAGTAGACAGAATTGCCCTTAAAACAATTGGAGGAGATTGATATTTCAGCATACCTTATTTCTAGAAAAATTCTATAATCTCTCATGAAGTTGCTTAGTGATTACAAGACTTGAAATCTAGGTTCTGACAAACATGTCAGAGCATGGCCAGTTCTATGTGGCCCTTGCTACGAAAGAACAAGAAAGTAGGAAGGAAGAAGTTTCTAATTCAGTTTACTAGATTAGAGCCTAGAAAAGTCAAATGGCCAAATCTCAGAAGAATAGCAGGTGGAAGTATAATGAAATTACTGCAGTTTTCCATTTTGGCTTGCTTGCCAGGGGTTTAGTCTGACCAAGCTGGCTTGTCTCTCTTTCAGCAGTACTCAGAACAACCCTTCGGTTGCAAGGCTTCCTACCATATCCCTCGCAGTAAAGAAATCTGTCATATTGCATCTGAAGACTTATGAGAATATTCTGTCTCACCTAAAAAGTGATATGAACCCTTTAAAAGGAGAACTATGAAACCCATCCACCATGTTTATTTTCTTGTTTGACATCAGTTTTGTCAGTGCTAAGAGCTGTAACTGACTCAGGCAGCTTCTTTTTTTTTTCATTTTTATTTTATATTAATCACAGGTTATGTACTTTGTATCCCAGCCGTAGCCCCCTCCCGCATTCCCTTCCTATCCCCCCTTCCCTCCCTCATCTCCTCCCTGCACCTTTCTAAGTCCACTGATAGGGAAGGACCTCCTCCCCTTCCATCTAACTCTAGCTTATCAGGTCTCTTCGAGAATGTCTAGCAGCTTCTTTTGGTCTGGTATAGCCCTGTAAGAAACAGGCAGGGACTTCTTTATTCGGCGGACTTCAGTATGAAACCCTGTCTATTTATGCTAATCAGGGAATGCATTCACTCACACAAACTATAAAGCTAGTAGGCACTGTATGCCAACCCAGGAACCCCTCGCACGAATTCAGTGCAGCTTGCTCTACTTGTGTCAGATCACCCAATAAATTTGTATTTTGATCAAACTGGAAGAAACCTTAAAAGACTTCTACTTACCCCTCCAAGGATGGTCATTTTTGATGTTTCTGGTAACAGAGCCAACACAGATACAGTAAGCATGAACAACATTGTTACCATTGAGTTGATAACATCCTAAAAAAAGACAGAATAGAAAAATCAGCTTGCTATCAAAACCAAGGCTGTGGATACAGCTCACATTCTAGCATGGCTCTAGGCTTGAGGTTCCATCCCTAGCATCCTGGGGTTGGCAGGGAGACAAGACCAACAAGCAGTGATTAAAAATAAAGAAAAGTAGAGGCAGCTCCCTAAAGCTGCATTTTATTCAATTTAGCACACATCAATGTCTTTTAGGAAACTAAACTGTTATAGCAAAATAATGCCCATATATTTGCTCTATGATCTACCTTGAGGGTCTCTTATAATACATCAGTTCATTTAATTATTTAAGTACTTACATATATATATATATATTCACTTGACATAGACATAGCTAGAGGGAGAACTCATCTGGTTAAGAAAAGCAGATAATTATGCAGAAGGTTTAGAGTACAGAGGGTCCCCTAGGGAGCTGGAATGCTTATTATGTTTTAGATAGGAAGTGTGAAATAATTTGCTATCAAATAACTTTGTTACTAAAATGCAATTAGTAAAACTGAAGCCAGGCATGGTGGGTCATGCCTTTAATTCCTGCACTCAGGAGTTTGAGGTCAGCCTGATCTACACAGAGTCCCAGGCCAGCCAGGGCCACAGAGTGAGCCCTATTTAAAAAAAACAACATCAACAAAATCCCAAACCCAAAAACCTGAAGACAATACAAATTTAGAGTGGCAATTTCCAGGATAAGCCCTGCCATATATGTAATGCAGCAGCTTGCCAATTATGCCACTTCATCTAATAATTTTCCCCAAATGATGCATTTTAACAAGAACAATTTACATTTTTTAGAATGATATGTATTGTGGAAAAATAAATTGTCCTTATCATGGAATGGCCTATGCATGCTTGTGATAAGCAGGCAGGAAGAAGTTAATGAAGAAATACTAGGTTCCAAATGAAAAGCACCTAATAAAGAGAAACGAGGTTTGACTTGAGGAAAGAAAAAAAACGTTGAAGCAGACAACGAGACTGGTTGTCTTGGGTAAAAATCCCTTTAGGCTGGATACTTCGGTCTGCCTCAAGGCGCCAGGCTCCAACACCCCAATCTGGCAGCTGTAATACCTATGAATTAAGCTGCAGATGGGTTTGTACAAAAGTGGTATTCTAGGGAGTGCTAGACCCATGGGGAATGGGAAGGGAAGCATGAGCTTATCTCAGAGTGCCTATGCTCCCGAGTGGAAATTTAGGACATTGTGTTTGCTGTTTTGAGACAGGGTTTCAGGCTACAGCCCAGGCAGGCTGGTCTGGTACTCATCACGTCACCCAGAAGGACCCTTGGCTCAGACGCTTCTTGCTCCTGTCTTCTTCATGCTGAGATCAAGTGTAAGCTAGCACACCCAACTTCAAACACCGTCTTTACACTGAGAGCTCACTATGCAGCAGGCATGGTGGTGCTCACCTTTAACCCCAGCATTCAGGAGGCAGAGGCACACAGTTCTCTGTGAGTTCAAGGGCAGCCTGGTCTAGATAGTGAATTCTAGGATAGCGAAGGGTACTGAGTGAGATCCTGTCACAAAACAAAAATAGAAAGAAAAAGAAAGCCCTAAACCCTCAATATGCTATGAAGTAGAATGAAAATTTAATTAACAACAACAACAACAACAAAAAAGAATGGAGATGTCATAGTAATTTTGAAGCTCAAAGCTCTGGATTGGCTCCTTCATTCATAATCTGTTGGGGGTGGTGCTAGAGGGGAACAGAGGCCTGGTACACAGATTGTATCAGGGCATGGGTATGAATGACAGATCCAAGGGCAGACAGACAGACCAGTATCTTCTAGTCAGGGGCACTGGCAGTAGAACATCAGTGTTTATCATTTCCTTCTGCTCCCTCCAGAGGACCTGTGGTCCTTGGACACCTGCCTCCTTCATGTTAATGATAGGGAAAGCATCTGCCAGCTCTCCTACTCACCCTGCAGGGACCTATGACTGCTGCCTTTATCCCTTGAATTTCCTCAGGAAATAGGAAATTAGTCCAGCAGTGGCCTTCTGATTATAAGTTGCCTTTTTTTTTTTTTTTTTTTTTTTTTGGTTCTTGGCCTCATCTGCATGTTGCCTGCCACTCTGGAGAAAGCCCACCAGGGAACATCTACGGGCACAGTGTTCTCTTTGAGCCCAGTTACCAGCACCTCAGCTCTAGTTTTCCTCTCAAGCTGCAGGCGTTATCAACGTTTCCACCCAAAGACCCTGCAACTTGCATGTAAGCATTTCGGAATCCAAGAGGACATGACAAGTGCAGCAGAGGAAGAGGCGGTGGCTACCTGTCTAGCCAAAGAGGAGGCAGAGTGGGAGGCAAAGGGGAGACCCACGGGGGCAGGAATGCTGGGGTGTGACTTGAGAGAGAAGAGAGAGGTAAAAGTTAATCAGTTTTTGTTAGAACTGGCTTTGTAGTCCCTGGCTGAAGGACCACATGGACCTCACCTCGTAATTTTCATTTGTCTGTTGTGGCAGCTGTGGTGGCCACTGGGCCACTTGATGGGGACGCCGTTCCTAAAGCTATGAGCCTGGCAGTTGACGTCTAATGTTACAAAACATGGTTCAGTAAGCAGAATTTTCAAATACAACCAAATTGTATTGAATTTCCTCAGATAGTTTGAGTTTCCATTTTGTGATGAGGGATGGCAAGGCTGTGTAGCTGCCTGTCCCTGAAGCTCCCAATTCTGAAGCTATATCCACATGCATTTAAAAAGGCAAAACATCAAATTAAATGGAGAGAAACCCAAAGCAATTCCACTAGAATTAGGGGCAAGACAAGATTGTTCACTCTCCCCATATCTATTCAATATAGTGCTTGAAGTTTTAGCTAGAGCAATATGGCAGTTGAAGAGCAAGGGGATACAAATTGGAAAGAAAGAATGAAAGTATTATTTGTGGGCAATGTGTTAGTTTACATAAGCAACCCTAAAAATTCCACCAGGGAATTCCTACAGCTGGTAAGCACTTTTAGCAAAGTGGCTGCATACAAGAGTAACTTTAAAAAAAAGTCAGTAGCCCTCCTATATACAAATGACAAATGGACTGAGAAAGAAAACAGGGAAACAACAGCTTTCACAGTAGCCTCAAATAATATATCTTGGAGGTAACTCTAACCAAGCAAGTGAAAGACTAGTATGACAAAAGCTTCAAGTCTTTGAAAAAAGAAATTGGAAAGATTTTTTATGCATATTGATTGGCAGAATTAACATAGTAAAAATGGTCATCCTACCAAAAGCAATCCACAGGTTCAATACAATCCCTACCAAATTCCAACACAATTCTTTACAGAACTTAAAAGGACAGTTCTAGATTTCATATGAAAAAACAAAGAACCCAGGATAGCTGAAACAATCCTGAATAATAAAAGAATTGCTAGATGTCCCACCATTCCTGATTTCAAGTTGTGCTACAGAGCTACAGTAATAAAAACTACATGAAATTGGTATAAAAACAGACACATTGATCAATGGAATTGAATTGAAGACCCAGACATAAATATGTACACATACGAACACCTGTTTTTGATAAAGAACCCATAAATACACATAAGAAAAAGACAGCATTTTCAACAATGATGCTGGTCTAACTGGATGTCTACATGGAGAACAATGCAAATAGACCCATATTTATCACTTTGCACAAAACTCAAGTCCAAGTGGATCAAAGCCTTCAACATAAAACCAGGCATATTGAACTTGATAAAAGATAAAGTGGGGAATAGCCTTGAACTCATTGGCACAGGAGACAACTTCCTGGACAAAACTCCAACAGCTCAGGAACTAAGATCAACAATTAACAAATGGGACCTCACGAAACTGAAAAGCTTCTGTAAAGCGAAAGACACTGTCTAAAGGACAAAACGGCAGCCTACGGAATGGGAAAAGATTTTCACCAACTTTACATCTGATAGAGGACTGATATCCAAATATATAAAGAACTCAACTAGACATAAACAAACCAAATAATCCAATTAAAAATTGGGTACAGGTCTAAACAGAAATTTTTCAACAGAGGAATCTCAAATGGCGAACAAACAAAGAAATGTTCAACATCCTTAGCCATCAGGGAAATACAAATCAAAACTACTTTGAGATTCCACCTGTCAGAATGGCTAAGATTAGTAACACAAGTGACAGCTCATGCTGGGGAGGATGTGGGCGGAGGGGAATACGCCTTCATTTCTGGTAGGTGTACAAACTTGTACAACTGCTATGGAAACCAATATAGTGGTTCTTCAGAAAATTTTGAATACCTCAAGACCCAGCTGTACCACTCTTGCATATCCCCACAGGATGCTCCAACCTACCACAACGACATTTGCTCGACTATGTTAATCGCAGCTTTATTCATAACAGCCAAAAACTGGAAACAACCTAGATGTTCTTCAACAGAAGAATGGATGGAGAAAATGTGTCACATTTATATAATGG
This sequence comes from Pachyuromys duprasi, assembly GCA_028658305.1. Classification (NCBI taxonomy): domain Eukaryota; kingdom Metazoa; phylum Chordata; class Mammalia; order Rodentia; family Muridae; genus Pachyuromys; species Pachyuromys duprasi. Next base: position 40,540,691 of record CM053744.1, read on the forward strand.
AGTATTACTCAGCTGTTTTTTAAAAAAAAGTGACATGAAATTTGCATACAAATGGATGAAACTAGAGGAAAACAAACAAACAAACAAACATCTTGAGTGAGAGAACCCAGACCCACAAAGATAAACACAGTATATATTCAATTATAAGTGGATATTAGCCTTTAAGTAAATGTTAATAATTAATCAATCATTAACTAAGCTACATCTGTAGACAGAGAGGTTAGGTAAAGAGGAGGGGGCACGGGGGATGAAGGGATCTCCCTGGGATATAGAAAAAAAATCTTATGGTCAGACATGGGGGTGTGTGGAGATTTGAGCAGGGGGAAGAGATGGGGGAGATGGGTTAAAAAGAGAGTTGGGAGAGAGACAGCTGGAACTGGGAGGGGGCATTTGTGGGGTGGCCTTGAAACCCAGTGCAATGAAAACTTCCTGGAATATATAATGGTGATCCTAATGATGGCTTTTAGTCATGGGGGATACAGAGTCTCAACTGGCCATCTCTTGTAGCCAGGAGAGGCTTCCAGTGGCAGGACTAGAAGCCTTTCCTGGCTACAAGAGATGCATTCAATTGAGTTGCTGGCCTGGGGGTTCCATGGAAATAGCTAAACAACCCAGGTTGTTGTTACGATAAAAGGTTGCTCCCTGCAAACTAACAGTGGGGCCCATTGCCAAGGACAATACCCACGGAAATAATTGAACATGGAGAAGTCCAGCTGGTGACTACATGGACCCCTCACCCCTATGTTCTAGCATGTCTGGTGTGGGAAGGTACTCTGCAGGCTACCAAAAGAGAAATGTGGACACCAACCTAGCCACAAAACATTTGACGTACAACTGTCCTGCCTACAAAATATGCTAGTACAATGGTGGCACAGAACGTATGGGAATAGCCAATCAGTGTTTGATTTGACTAAAGGCCCACTCCGTGAGAAGGGACCCATACCTGACACTCCTTGGGCAACCAAGAAGCAGAGACTAGATAGTCCAGAGATTTAAGGTAAAACCAAACACTACCAGTCTAAAAACAAAATCAATAAAATGATTCCAAATGATATTCTGATATATTCATAGATCAGGGCCTTAGCCAGTTATCATCAGAGATGCTGCTTCCAGCAGTAGATGGGAACAGATGCAGAGAACCACAGACAGAGGTTAGAGAATCCCTCAGAAGAGGAGGCAGAAAGATTGTCAGTACCTGAAGGGATAGAGGGATACCTGGAGAATAAGGTCCTCTGAATTAACTAAGCAGGGTGCATATGAGCTCAGAGACTGAAGCAGCAAGCACAGGACTAACACAGCTCTGTGCCAGGTCCTTGAATATATAGTATAGCTTAGTTTTTGTTTTGTTTTGTTTGTCTTTTTGGGTCTCCTGACTGTGAGAATGAACGACTTTCTGACTCTTGTGCCTGCTCTTGGAACTCTTTTCCTCCTTTTGGGTTGCCGTGCACGTTTTTGATATGATAGCTTTTGCTTTGTCTATCTTTTATTTTGTCATGTTTGGTTATCTCTTAGAAGCCAGAGACAGAAAGGGAGTGGTTCCGGAGGGGAGGTGAAACTGTAATCAGGATACAGTGTACGAGAAAAGGATCTATTTTCAGTAAGCAAAAAAAGCAGGAAAGATAAAAGGAGGCGAAAGATAAAAGCATGCTCTAATTTATTAACATGGTTCTAAATCTAAATTTCTTTAGAACATTTATACTTAAGAGAATTCTCCAAACAGAAAGGCCAGCCACACCTACTGGTAGATGCAGTAAAGAGAATTTATGTTCTGTGGCTGCCCTGAATCTCTGAGAACCTTCCCCAAGGAAACATGGAACCTGTAGCAATGAACAGAGATCACCTTAAACATTGAGGAGAACTAAGTAGTTGACTACAGTGTCTTCCTATGTCAGGAAAAAGTAGTTACGCTTTAAGGTTGAAACTGATCACTTACAAGCAAAGGCCAAAACAGCCATCTCATCTTTTTGTCAAGTCTGCACATATACAAAGCTACGAAAAAGAAAATAATGGTGAGTTCAAACCCAGTGATAACGATGTATGGTTCAGGGGCTTGTGCGATGATGAAAAAGGTCATGGATGCCACAGTTACTACCTAGAAGAAGAAAACAACGATTTAGTCATTGGTCACACATGTTTAACCTATAGAAACAATCAGTTTACTTCCTGTGGGGGTGGTGTATGTCCGTGTGTGGCACTGGCGGTTGAATCCAAGGTCTCATGTATGTGAGTGCTGTACCATGGAGTCACATATATCTTTAGCCCCCAAATGAGGTCTATGAGCAGCTCAGTAAGATTTCTGTGTACACTCTAAACATGAAAGGCATGACTAAACATGGTGATATTGACCTGCGGTTGTGTTTTAGAGGACTGTGCGACCCTGTTTCAAGTGCAGCTAATCATTCCACTGTAGTTCTCTGATCTTTTCCCTCCAAATATCTCCTCTCCTTCCACTTATCTCCATCTTACTGTAAACACATCTGAGTCGTCTTCTCTTAAAACACCTCTCCTCCACAGCCCTTTCCCTTCATCTTCTTCCCCAGACAAACCCTATTCTGTTGTTTGGTTGTTTGTTTCTGCATCTCGTTATTTCCCCAAAACATCTACATCCTGGCTGCCTGGAACTCTTCATCATCCACTCCCTTATCATTCCTTAACTCTTAGTAATGTGCAATCTACGATTAAACTTGAGTTGAGTGGCGCCATGAGGTTAAAGGCGAAGGGGAGGGTGGGAGTAGAGGAGACGGGTTTAAACATGCTGTCAGAGGAAAAATAAACCGGATGCTTTAAGAGTTACTACTCAGTGTGCATTTTCAAATAATGCCTCTTACTAAATATAATGCCAGTAGAATTAAGGGACATCTGGAAATAACCTAAATGATGCCAATTAAGTGAACAGATAAAGAACATATGATCAGAGATGGGATGTAGCTCAATGAGAGGTATAAGAGGCCACTAACAGTACAAATGAAGGCCATTGTTAATTCCCAGAACAACACACACATGCACACACACACACACCTTGGAAGGGGGACAGGTCTATCCACACAATGGAATATTAGTTGCAAAAAGAATGAATATCAATATGGATATACTATTGACAAATGATATGGATGAGTCTCAAAATAATTATGATGAATGAATATACACTATATGTTATTTAAAGAAAATTATAGGAAATGAAAGTGTATTTGCAGTTATAGCAAAAAACTATAGTTATAGAAAACAGAACTATACTTTATAGAAAATATAACTACAGAAAGCAGATGAGTGGACTCTGGGACTAGAGTTGACAGGAAGAAGAGATTATCAGGGCCATGAGGAACATTTTAGGGGTTTAGGTGTCAATTATATGCCACTTGACAATCAGACACACTCTAAGAAATACATTGAGTGATTTCCTTGTGCAAATTATCATAAAAATGCAGATGCTAGGATGGCTCTGATCTCACCAGGTGGCATCACCTCATGGGAGCACTGTTGTGTAACCCATCAGCTCACACCTAGGAAGGTACGCCACGTATGGCTGTATAAATTAACCTGAGTATGGTGCTAGCCTTTCAGGTGTATATGTAACAATATTGATCAAATGATACACAATGTAAATGCAAGTGTCTTTACTATCAACCATTGTAACCCAAACTTCTAAAATGTAAATTTGTTCATCTCCTTCCTCATCTATTTAAAAATCCTTCAAATCTGCATGGTAGAGTCTCCCTTTCACCATGTGTCCAAGATCTAGGAGTCACCTACCATGTAGAGAAAATGTGCCTCTCAATTTATACATGAACGTTCCAGTGGTCACTTCCCAGGCCTTGTTCACTCCAGTTGTTCCTGGTATTTGATGTCACACCCTTGAGTTTCCTCATTTAGCTTCCAGGACACTGTGCACTTGACTTGCTCTACATTCCTAACAATTCCCTCTCATTCTTTACTAATTCCACTCTCTGCTCACCCCCCCCCCTTTTTTTCTGGAGACAGGGTTTCTCTGTGTAGTCTTGGCTGTCCTGGATTTGCTTTGTAGACAAGGCTGGCCTGGAACTCACAGAGATCTGCCTGCCTCTGAAATGCCACCCCCACCAGGCTCTGCTCCTCCTTTTAATGTTCACCGACTCCTGGAGTTCATTTATCCTCCTATCTGTTCTATCTACATTTCTTTCTTGGCCTCTCTTGTCACTTGACTTTAAATACTTCTGTCTCTCCACCTAAATCCAGGCCTATCCAATTTTGCTACTCATGAGTCTCATAGGTACCTCTAATCAAATAGTGAGTTTGAAGCTGAATTTCTGGTCTTCCTCCCACACTTGCTGATCCTGCAGGTTTTCTGATACCAGTGGAGAGCAAGACCATTTTTCCACCTCTGCATAACCTACACTGTGGCGTTATGTTGCACTCCTCAATTTCTCTTACCCATTACCCATCATTAGCAAATCTTGAGCACCTCTAACCTGAAAGTCCAAAATGCTCCCAAATCCATTTTTGTTGTTGCTGTTGTGGTGGTGGTGGGCTAACAACAAGGTCTGACTGTGTTACTCTGGTTTGTCAAGAACTCACTTAGCAGACTAGGCTGGCCTCATAAAGCTTCATCTGCCTCTGCCTCCCAAATACTGGGATTAAAGGCATGCACAACCACTTTAGTCAAAATCAAAAAATTTTGAATGTTACACATGACACCTGACTTTTGATGGTTCAATGGGCACAAACTTTTGCTTCACGTATGAAATTACTAAAAAACATTGTCTGCTTCACCACAGGCTACGTGTACAAGGTATACATAAAATATAAGTGAATTCTGCATTTAGATTTGGGTTCTATCTCCAAAATATCTCATTACATACATGTAGATACTCCAAAATTCAAGACAGTTCTGCCCTAAAGCATTTGGGCTTGGGAGCTGTATATCCCAAATACGACAATTTGCTGCCTACTCTGTGACCACCAGCCTTCCTATTGCCACAGCATCCCCCTTACTTACTCAAGTCCGAGTCTGCTGGGTACAGTGACACGCCTGTAATCCCAGCACTCAAGGAGGCACAGGCAGGCAGAGCTCTGTGAGTTCAAGGCCAGCCTGGTCTACAAAGCAAGTCCAGGGCAGCCAAAGCTACACAGAGAAACCCTGTCTTGAAAAACCAAAAGGAAGAAAGAGGAGGAGGAGGAGGAGGAGAAGAAGAAGACCTTATAAAGCACCAAGTACTTATGTGATGCACATAAACACATGCAGGCAAAACACTCTCACATAAAAATAATAAATCTAAAAAAACGTGGAAGTAATAACAGTTGGACAGTTGGTTAGTACTTCAAATAATAGTAATAGTAATGATAATAATAATAACAATAATAATAAATGTTAAACCTAGCAGAGACAGGTGGAACTCGGTGATTTTAAGGCCAGCCAGAGACACACTGTGAGAACCTATTAAAACCAAAACAGAACAACAAAAAGAAGTAATATCAAACTTAACCCTTTCCCCTAAAAAAAAAAAAACAACAAAAAACTTCTTAAATTTTGGACCCTTATGTTCATCATTCACCTTCTTGATTAAATAAACCAAAGGTAACCTCGGGCTTGGCTCTAGAGTACTTTTCTAAATGAGCCATAACTTGTAGCTATTTCTCAGAACCATAGACTTCTGGCATGGGGAAGATTTCATATGCAATTTATTTTACTCATTACAACAGCCTCACCAGTGCCCATCTCTGCCTTCTGTTGCCTGGGAGATACTGCCTTCTCGCGTGTTCATTTAATATTGGCACCCTTTCAATATAAAAACTCTTTTCTTCATGTTATGTGGAAATGTTTCCCTTGTAACTTTTAACTATCTTATGTCAACTCTTCAAAAGTTTAAATGAACTACTTTTCCTTTCTCTTTGTGTTTTCTTACATTTCTTCAAATACGGTAGTTTGTGAATGAAAATGAGGACATGACCGCTCCGAGGTATGGTTGAGGAGAAAGTTTTATTCTAGATATGAGAATACAGCCAGAGGCTTCTGAAAGAGTGCAGACTGGGCCGTGAGAGGAGAGGGGAGGAAGGAGAGAGATAGGAAGAGAAGAGAGAGGAGAGAGAGGGCAAAAAGGCCAAGACAGAATGGATGACCAACAAGTCAGATGAAAAGGCAGGTTTACAGAGAAGAGAGAAGCTGAGGTTAGGGAAGGTAAGCCCAGCCCCTGGGCTGGAGAAGTTTAGCGTAGGGGGAGGAGCCACAGTTAATGAGTGAGCCCTGTTCCGGGTTTCTTTGGGACCTGACAGTTTGTATGTCCCTAGCTAGCTAGGGACATTGCCCTTTATTGATGATCTCCTTTCTCCAAAGCGCTGTCCAGAAGGGACTGCAGTGCTCTGTTATGTCTGGAGCCCTAATAAGGGCAGTGTCCTCTTTGCTCTTGCTCTGGTTGTATCCGCTCTGAGTTAGGTGACTTCAAATGTCCGACTTACAGCAAAAGATCATTAACTTTTTCTTTTTTCTTTCTTTCTTTCTTTCTTTCTTTCTTTCTTTCTTTCTTTCTTTCTTTCTTTCTTTCTTTCTTCCTTTTCTAAACATCTTGTTGGCTTCTGAGTGGTTGGACTGGAACTGTCTTGTCTGGTAGGTTACCATCAATTTGTGATCCAAGTGAGGGTCATTCAGTTAGACCCATGGGTGTGTCCCTACACCATCTGAGGGGGAGGCCACGCTACTCTATGGTTCTTCTCTCAGCGGATAGAGCAATAAGAGCAATGCCTTGCATCTGGAAAGACGTGGCTGGAAACAAGGAGACCGAGCAAAAGCTGCTCTGGGCTTCCTAACCCAGTCCTTCTCCACCCCGGAGCACACTTGACCACCGCCCTGAGTTCCCTCCCTGGTTCTCACCAACCGCAGTATTTTCACAACGCCTTTCAGAGTCATGCAGAATGGCTGATCTTCCTTCTCCTGTGGAGACTCCATCTCGCACACAGACCCAACAGCCCCGCTTCTCTTCCAAGCCTTCTCAGTTAATTGCTCTCTTCAGGACTCGCGCCACGTCTTCAACTGCCGCTGCTGGGTCGGCTTTACCTCCTTTCTCTGTGAAGTGAAGGAACGCGTGCGCAGTAGCGCAGACCGCCTACTCCACGTCGGCAAGTCTCTAAACTCCTAAGGTACCACAGATCCGGAGCCAAGCCGGGCCAGCTCCGCCCCACCTAACCCGGGGCAGCTCCGCACCGTCTCTCTGCGCAGGAACTTTCCAATGGAGAGGCGTTGTTCGAGTAGGGAAGAAAGATCCAAGAACGGCAGCCTCGCCTCCTCGCCTTTTGAGAATCCTTAGGATTTCCATTGGTCACCTTCTTTTCAGCGGCCAGGCATTCCTCTGCATCTTTTTGGTAGCTCATCTCAGATAGTAAGCATATCCCGCGGGAAAACTGGTAATAACTTAGACTTAGGAGAAAGAAATTCCAGTGTTCTGTTAGACAGTATGATCAACTATGGATATCCAGAGTGTGTTGTTTTATTTAAAATTAAAAGCCACGAGAAAGAAATTTGACTGTTTTCAGCACAGAAATTATTCCGAAGAGGCAGACTTACCCTGACATGAATATTACACATTTTCAATACGTGCACATGTAATGAAAGCTCACATGATACCTTGTGAATATGTACAATTATTTATCAGTTAATAAAAATATAAATTCCACAAAGCAAGACTCTGCTTCTCTCCTTGCAGGGTCCCCAGGGTCTGGGGCTCTCATCAACAGATGTAGAACATGTAGCCTGAACTTATAGCCTGGCCCTCCTAGTCTGTCCTTGCTCTTGGGATGTGCAAAGCCTTTTCCTTAGAGTACTTTCTGCCTTTCCCTGTTAGTTTGCCCACAACTAGGTCAGTCTTCAGCTTATAAAAAGTGCTCCAAGTGTAGCCAGGACTATCCCATTTCTTTTTAGACACAGGAAGTACGTGCCTCTTTTCTCATGTGATTTAGGTCCTGGGACTTGCCTTGGGTGATTGGGTTGCCACCTGTCCTGGTTTGCTTCTCTCTTGCTGTGGTTAAAGAAACACTGACCAAAACAAGTCGGGGAAGAAAGGGCTGTTATTTGGCTTAAAGGCTACAGCCTTTCACTAAGGGAAGACAAAGCAGAAACTCAAGGCTGGGATCTGAGGCAGAAACTGAAGCAGACCATGGAGGAACTAACAGTGTTTACTGGCTTCTGTTCTCTGGCTTCCTCATTTATAAACACTCAAGGCTTACCTGCCCAGGGACAGCACTGCCCACAGTAAGTAGACCCACGTGCCAATCTGGTGCAGCCAATTTCTCAACTGAGGCTCCCTTACCCCAGTTCTAGTTTGTGTTAAGTTGATAAGAATTAACTAGCACACCGTCCCGGTCTATTTAGACCTCTTTGGACCCTGCCCATCTAAGACCTGTTCAATTGCTGAATCTGATCAGTAGTTACCAACAACCTCACCCCAATACGCTCACAAAAAAACGTTAACTTTGATTTTGAAGATTACTTTTGCCTTTGCCAGGTGCCTAGCAAATAATCAGGATAGCCAGTTATGGTGGTGTCTTTTATCTAAAGAGTAAGGCAAAACCTGAAAATGTCTTTCCTCTTCCTGTCCAAGATGACTGCCAGTATCTTGCAAGCTGGAAGAAGTGGAAAACTTCCCTACCCCCACATTGTAACCACCATGCTACAGTCAAGGTGGCAACATCTGGGTTTATTGGTCTGGGACAGATGAATTATAGTACCCAATCTGTACCTAATCCAGGCTTATTTTGCTATCTGCTTACAAGTGGGGGCTGTGAGCTCCCTTCTTATCCTTTTTTGTCCATTCAGTGGAGATATTGGTTATGCCTTCCTGAGGAGCCAACATTAGAGTCCAAACGTTGGCAATGTCAAAGGCTGTGAGGAAACAAA
>CM053744.1:40550050-40573467 GCA_028658305.1 Pachyuromys duprasi
CTCCACTCACACTAGGCACATATGATACACAAACATGCAAACAAACAAAACACTCACACAAATAAAATAAAATAAAGATAGAGAGACAGAATAATGAGCAGATAGGGCACAGCTAAAGAGAGAATTAATGAACTGAGAGGTGTGGGGGAGTTAGCTAGAACTAGCACTGAAAAAGAAAAAGAAAAATATGAAAAAAAAGATGATGCCCAAAATAAGAAATCAGAACTCCATACAGAGTTCCCAGGAAAGTGGAGAAGAAACATTTAAAGTGATAATGATCAGAACATTGTAGATTTAATGAAAATGCTAACAGTAAATGTGGCGTAATAAAGATCTCCAGAACTTTGTCCCTCCACAGTAACAACGGCTAAACTGGGAAAACAAACAAACAAAAAACTGGCAACAAACTTTTCAGAAATCTTATAACAACCAAGAGAAATTGTTTTGGTTTGCTTTTGTCTTTCGAGACAGAGTTTCTCTGTGTAGCCCTGTCTGTCCTGTAGACCAGACTGGACTTGAACTCAGAGATTGCCTCTGCCTCTCCTCCACCTCTCTGCCTCTCTCTGCTTCTGCCTCCTGAGTGCTGGGAGTAAAAGTGTGTGCAACCATCTCCTGGCCAAAAGAATGTTTAATGAAGAAATGAGCTTCTAAATCATAGTGAGAAAGCACTGGGCACAGCTGTGTGGTAGAGGTGGTGTCACATGCCTATAATCCCAGCAGAGGCAGAGGCGGGAGAGTTTCTGAGTCCCGGGACAGTCAGCGCTATGAAACAGGGCTAAGAAAGCCTGTCTTAAAAAGCCAGGGGAAAAAAAGAGAATTTATGTTCAAATCCATATAACTAGGAAATGACCGAAATATGAAGCAATTGCCACCAGATGTGGTGACATAGGCCTCTAATTCTAAGACTTGGTAGGTTTGACAAGATAAATTAAGAGTTCAAAGATTTAAAAGATTAAAAAAAAAAAAAGAGTTCAAAGATAAGCCAGGCAGTGGTGGTACACACCTGAAATCCCAGCACTCAGGGAGGCAGAGGCAGGTGGATCTCTGTGAGTTAGAGGCCAGTCTGGTCTACAAAAGCTAGTCCAGGACAGTCTCAAAAAAACAAGACAGCCTCAGGTACACAAACAAGTTTGAGGGCAGCCTAGACTACACTGTTACTGATGGTGGAGGTCTGACCAAGATGTTTTTAGGTTCTTGCCTGTTATTCAAGCCCACAGATACTGGGAAGTAAGGAGCAATCTCTATTCAAAGTGAAATCATTGAACAGGTAGACACACTTTCAAGACTGACAGCAGCTATGTGAATGAAGGTAATGAGTGGCCTTAGTTATTGCGGGAGGGGGGGGGGTTCTTTCAGTTATTGTTTGAAACTTCCGTTATGGGGTTCAAGTGAAGGAGGAGTTTGGTTACAAAGAGTGTAATTGGAGTGGCTCTCTGTTTTGACTAATAGGCTTGGATTATGTAAGCACTTACTCACAGGATGTCCCTTCCCATAATGCATCTGATTTTAATCATAGGCAACCCCAATTATGCATAGTCATTAGATGGTAAACATGGGATCCTAAAAGTGCCCTCGAAAACACAGTTTTGGCTTATTACCCATGCATCCAAAAACAGTTTAGGCGAGATCAGCCCTCCAACCTTCTATATCCTTCTTCTCAGTACTAAAGAAGTTTGGGTAGAAACTGTCCAAATCATTAAGGGGAAAAAGAAACTTATTCTATTAGCAGTTTGATGCGGGTGGGGGTTCTAGGTTGCTAAGTGCATCATTCAGAGGAAACTGTATAGATAGTACATGCAAATGAGTCCTAGGATGTCAAATGCATTGTTAGAAAAGGGATATATGGGGCTAGAGAGATTGCTAAGTAGTTATCTCAGTGGTTAAAAACACTGGCTGATCTTTCAGAGAGACCAAGGTTTAATTCCCAGCACATGGTAGTTTACAACCATTTTTTAAAAGTAATTTATTTTTTCATGTGTGAAGGTATCAGATCCCTTGGAATTGGGGCTACAGACATTTGTGAGCTGCCTTGTGGGTGCTGAGGATTGAACCCGGGTCCTTTGGGTAGAACAGACAGTGCTCTTAACCACTGAGCCATGTCTCCAGCCCCATTTTTAACTTGAGTTCCAAGAGGTGTGGCACCTTCTTCTGGACTCTGCAGGCACCGGGCACGCACATGGTGCACAGAAGTACAGATAGACCAAATATGCTCATAAAATGTAATATATGCAGAGCCCACACCAAGTGGTGTCCCAGGCTGCTTACCTATTCCCTATGCTTGCCTGTCCCAAATGAGACCCTGCCTCAGAAGGAAAAAAAAAAAAAATCAAGTGTCTATATAAAGAAAATACCAAGATAAAATAAAAGAAATGCCTGAAACACAAGACACTGATCTGAGAATGTAGCTGTGAGCAGAGTGCTTCCCAGCAGGGGCAGAGTTCTGGGTTTTAGCCTCAGCACTGCATAAACTGGATGCAGTTGTGTGTTTCTATAGTCCTAGCACACAAGGGAAAGCAGGAAGGTCAAAAGTTCAAGATCATCCTTGTCTACACAATGATTTCAAGGCTAGCCAAGGGTCACATGAGACTTTATCTCAAACAAAACAAAATTAAAAAAAAAAAAAAGACAACAAGTAATTCTAAAGCTGATGGAAGAGGAAACAAAGATCAACCGTGAGGATTTAAAAAGTTAAAAATTAGCAGGCTTGGTGGCCTACACCTTTAATTCCAGAACTCAGGATGTAGAGGCAGATGAATCAGCCTGCTCTTCATAGTGAGTCCCAGGACAACCAGGAAACATAGAAAAACACTGTAAAAAAAAAAAAAAAGTAGAAACAGGAAGAGAAAGAAGAGACCAAAAATTAAGGTTTTTGGGAGGAATAAAGGAAAAAATAGACAACCTATAAAAAGAAAATTAGTGCAAATATCAAAAAAAGAGCTTTAGAAGATCATAAGGGAAACATGAACTTTAATGCTAAAATATAGGAAAGTTGAAATCAATTTTTTGTTTACTAGAAAAAATATAACTTATAGAAAAACTTGTTCAAATAAACAGAAAGATGAGTAACTATAGAAAAAGAGGTCTTATCTGCTCACACATATATATTTTTTTTTCATTTGGTAAGTTATTTGTTGCATTTAAGTCATGATCTGTTTGAGTGACTTGGGGGTGCACCAGGAAACAAGGCTTCTGCCTTATTCATTAGCTAAATAATTGTTCAACACTATAACTCTGATATTCTTTTACTGAATTCTTTTTTTTCCACTAATTTGAAATGTCAATCTTGTCAAATGCCAAAAACAAAATACCACAGGTAAGATTCATTTCTAATCTTTATGTTCATTCCATTGGTATTGTTTTCTTTTTTTCTCTCTTTTTTTTTAAGATTGTATAATATATTATACCTTCTACTGGGAATTACATCTTGAAATCAGATAAAAATAAACATATGCCTTCCTTGGTTTGTAAATAGAGACCTAAATGTTCAATAAAACATTAGCACATCAGATCAAGCAGTATATCAGAGATCAATATATCACAGTGAATATATCACAGTAAATTGGCACCTATGTCAGGGATGCAAATATGGTTTTTTTCTCCAAGTTCCATTAATACACTTTTACTTGCAAAAAATATTGTAAGCTTTAGGAAAACTATTTTTTAATGCTCAATAATATTATTTTTAAAAAACTTAACAAACTAGGCATAAAGGACACATCTGCTCTTAATAAGAGGGATCTACCCAAATCTTCAACAAACATTGCATTTCTTGGTGAAGGCTTTGTTTAGAAATCCTGATGATTCTTCTATTAAACTGAAATCTGATTAAAATGTGACAAGAAAATCTAGGTGTGTACAGATGGGGATCGGGAAAGTAAGCATTGCTGCCATGTACTCTGAGTCACTTCAGAGAAAACACAGAAGACTCTGCAGCCACAGCTGGTTCAAATGAGTGATCAAGGTTTCTAGAGACCAAACAAAAGTGATCCTGCATGCGAACAGGGTACAGTGAGAAAATGTCACCTTAACACAGTGCAGAGACTGCCAGGTGTCTAAGAATAAACCTGCTGAAAGACAAGTTAAACTTCATGGCAAGATTATGGAATCTTGTCAATGGATATCAAAGGAAAACCTGAGTTGAGAAATATGCTGTATTCCCAGATCTGAAGTTAACTACCATAGAGATGGCAGTTCAATTCAGAACTGAGTTTTGATTCTACGAATGGCATTTCAAGTGAACAGGGAACTTTCTATGGAACTTTACAAGGTGATCTTAAAATTCTTTGGTCGGTAGTGACCGAAGATACTTTGTAACCAGTCAAAGTATTGAGAACAAATGACAGTTGAACACTCAAACACAAATGGGACATCCTAAATCACCTTGTCCAAGGCTCAGGTAACAAGTGCCAATTGATCACTTCTGGCTTTTAGACATGATGAGGCTGTTCCTTTTTTTAATTCACAGCAGCTGTGTTTACATATACAAGATTTGGCCCATCATAAACACCTTTCATGGAAGGTGTAGAGGCTCATGTCTCCAACCTAAAAGATTTCTATATAGTCAAAGACTGATGCACAATGGAGAGCCGATTCTCATCAGCAGTGTAGCTGCTGGTAAGATTCCTTGCTTCTGTATACAAATCCTCACCCCAAAATGACCACAGTGAAACTCACTGGGGGACACACACACAAAGAAAGGGGGGGGGGGATAGTTGGGAAGAACAAAGTAGCCATAGTGGGAAATAGGACAAAGAGGTGACAGGGAGAGTGAGAGGGAATGTGATCGAAATACTTTATATACATGTATGAAAATATAATGAGCCCATTATTATATATAACTAATATGAGTTAATAAAAAACATTACATGCTGGAAAGATAGCTCAGAGGTTAAAAGCACTGGCTGCTCTTCCAGAGGTCCTGAGTTCAAGTCCCAGCAAACACATGGTGGCTCCCAACCATCTGTAAGGAGATCTGGTGCCCTCTTATGGTATACAGGCACACATGCAGGCAGAACACCATATACATAATAAATTTAAAAATATTTTTAAAAAATTACAAATAAAATTCTTTGGAAGAAAAAAAAAGAATTACAAGAATGGATTTGCCTATTCAGATACAAGATTTACTACCAAGCTTTGGTGCTAGATCAGAAATTAACTAATGGAATTATTACCAAGGGAATGTTTGTGTCCTTCCTGGATTCACACCCTGAGATGGAGTCTTTGAAGAAGCAATTAAGATTAAACAGAAAACTTAAGGTTGGGACCCTGATCCAAAACAATTAGTATCATTACCAAAAAAAAAAAAAGACAGTAGTGTGTTCACTGGCCTGTTCTCTACCCCCACCCCACCCCCTTCTCTTCATTTCTCCAGTAAAAGGCCATATATAAAGACAGGGAAGGGCAGCTGTCTCCAGTCAGGGAGAGGGCTCTCATCAGAAACTGAATTTTCCGGTTCCTGGATCTTGGTCTTCCAGCACCAAGAACTGCGAGAAGAAAAGCATCTTTTACGCAGTCTATTGTGTTTATAATGGTATGCTGCACAGACTAATATAACAGTAGATCAGAGAATTCAGATTTATATACATACTGTGACTTGTATGTGACAGACACAGCACTGAAAACTGTGGTATAGCCAGGCATGGTGACACATGCCTGTAATTCCAGGGCTTAGGGAGGCAGAGGCAGGCGGATCTCCATAAGTTCAAGGTCAACCCGGTCTACAAAATGAGTCCAGGACAGCCAAGACTACAGAAAAACCCTGTCTTGAAAAACCAAAATAAGAAGGAAGAAAGAAAGAGAAAGAGAGAAAGAAAGAAAGAAGAAAGGAAGGAAGAAAGACTACAACAGCAGTGGAAAGATGGCTCAGCATTTAAGAGCACTGTCGACTCCTGCAGACAACCTTGGTTGGGTTCCCAGCACCCAAGCAGCTCACAAGCTCTTTCTGGAGAATCCAGTGCCCTCTTCTAACCTCCTCACAGGCACTGAACACATATGATACAAATATGCACATAAAAGCAACACACTCATACACATAAACTAAAAATAAGTAAATCTTAAAAAAATAGTTGGAAGATAATTCAATGAGAGTATCAGGGAGTATTGCTGGGAAGATTGCATACCCCACTGAAATTAAAGATAAAAATGTGGACATTCTACGGGGGGAGAACAACCAATAGAAAATGGAACAATGGTTATAAATAGAAGTTTGATTGGTTTTATTCTATGTTGGGAGAATAAAAGTTTGTATGTGGTAAGGGAAGACCAAATCTCCAGGGAATAAAAAGGGGAAAAACAACATTGATGAAGAAAGATGCAATCAGGGAAGGTGGCCCAGGGGGTAAGGCAAAGTGAAGAGGAAGCTGCAAGGCTCACAGTGTTATTAAGACAGGTTGGAAGAGCCTCCTGCTAGCAATACTGTTTATGGAAGTTCCAAGGGGTAGGGTACAAAAATAATGATGGGCAGTACCAACGGACTTACCATGAAGGGGCCTGTTTACATAATTATTGGTGACAGCACATACCTGATTTTGTAGACAAGATGTTAATAACTTGTGACTCCTGAAGCTGAGCAGTTATTTGGACCTCACGTGCCACTCACAGAGACCATCAGGGCATCCCTGGTCTGCCTGGCCAGGAGCATATTTGCCTATATCCATCTTATTTTAAATTATAGAGAAAGGAAGGCATTTTGAAATGGCTTACATGGTGGAGACTGTGCTGCTCCTGGGGTAGGTGAGGCACAGCTATCTAAGACTTGCTTATCTCTCCCACTTTCAGGAAATCTTCAACAATCTGTTCAGTGGCGTGTTCCTCGTAGGTGGCATGGTCTTTGCTGTCAAGGCTAGACGCACAGTGCCAATGTCCTATGTAACCGCTGTGGTGAGTTGTGTCTGTTGAGCTGCAGATTTTCTCAAATCACCGTCACACAAATCCTAGGGTCAGGAGCTAGCGCTGCTAGAGTAGAGTGCTTGCCTAGCTTGATCTATGGTGCTGAAAAAAACTACTGCCTCGTGCCTATCTGTGATGTTGACACTCAGGAGGCAGAAGCAGAGGATCAGAACTTTAACTCAATAGCAAATTCAAGGCCAGCCTGGGAGTACATGACACCCTCTCTCAAACAAACAAACAAAACTTGGGGTGTCAAAGCGAATTTAAGAAGTTGATAAAAATGAAGGCGCACTTTTTTAACGGTAGTTTCTAGGAAGGCAGCCAAATTTACGTGTGATCTTCATGTACGTCGAGAGAAAAGAAAAAAGAAACAAGATGAAGGGTCATTGGGAGTGAAACCAGGGAGGGCAGACCTAGGGTCGAGGATTGAGAAGTCTGAGGATACACTGTGCAGCACCTCTAATGAGAAACCAAAAAGGAAAGCATTTGGAAATGGTTTACATGGAAGAATCAGCACCTTTCTTCTAGGTACAAAATCAAAATAATGAATATTCATTTGTTTTCCTAGATCATCATGGGAGTTGGTGCAATTTTTTCTTTCATCGATGTATTTCTTCAAAAGCCACACTTCAAAAATGTAAGATTACGAAAGAGCAGATTGCCGCTGCTGTACTTCTAGACTGCCGAAGTAAAGGCAATAGAGAAAGAGCGAGGAAGAGGAGGGCAAGAAGTGACTGGACAGCAACAGGTGTAGTCAGGAAGGGCAGCGAGCTTTGTGGCCAGGCCTTCTTACGCCTCCCTTTGTCAGCTTTCTAACATAGGTTTTCCACCAATAAAAACCTCTTGGCAAAGAAAATTCTCTTTAAGTGGATTTTAAACTAAAAGTTGGACAGTATCTGTCCAACACTCTTTTCTCCACAGAAACTTCTGGAAATTAGGATGTTGAGGTCAAAGCCATTCCTGGACCTGGAACCCAGCATCTCCCACACTCATGGGTTAGAGGGCACTCACAGTTTGGGGGTAACATGAAATAATGGATGACATTACCAGTTGTAAAAGTGATGATCCAAAAGAACCAGAAAAGGATGAAGGCTGCTTGTGTGTCCTTCTGCATTTGCCATTTGCTGTGGCTGGACTACTGGACAGTCTGAGGACTGAGATTTTCCCGAAGAACCCAATGACCCTAACCAGCCAGAACTAAGTCTAAAGGGGTGTGTGTCCCCTGTCCCTTCTAACCTTCTTTCTCTCCTACCTAGGGTTGGGGGGTTGAAGGGCATGGTTTGTTTACAATAACTTTCTTGTACCGTTTTAAAGCACCTAGCTGGCTGCTTTGACAACCAGGCACGGCCCCTTATATTCTTATCCTGGAGCTTAATACAGACCATAGTTAAAGTTCACTGGTCAGGAAAGCAAACGGACACCATCACTGTTTCAAGGCTGAGCCAGGCTGGTGTGGGGGCAAACAAGGTAGGCACAAGAGGAGGCTAAGGGAAGTTCCCCAGAGCTGGCCCTCTAAGTTGACCATTTCCCAGCAATAAGGATGTAATATTTTCTTGTCCCATTGCTGTCACAAAGTACCTGACAGAAGCAATTAAGGGAGAAAAGGGTTACAGTCCTGGCTTAGAGTTTGAGGTGAAACAATACATTGTGGCAAGAGAAGCTTGAGTAGGCATATATAAATTTGCGGCTTCTTAATGCTTCTACCTCCTTTCCAACCCCCAACCCTAGGTAGAAAAGAAAGAAGGTTAGAAGGGGACACACACCCCTATAGATTTAGTTCTGGCTGGTTAGGGTCATTGGGTTCTTAGGGAAAATACCAATCTCAGTCCTCAGACTGTCCAGTAGTCCAGCCACAGCAAACGGCAAATGCAGAAGGACAAACAAGCAGCCTTCTTTCTCCTCTGTCTGTCTCCTCGAAGCCCCTCCACCTCCCCAAGCCTTCTATCTCTGGACTCTCATAGTATTTATACCCTCTGTGAGTCCTCAAAATTAAACTGTCTCCATCCTGCCAAAGATCACACCCTTCTCTGAGCCGCAGGAGGCAATTATTAGCTGTAGATCAACTAAGGCATCCCCATATCCCATACCTGGGGTTAAAACAAAAACATATTTACATAACATAATGGAATTTTTAAAGAAACCAAAATTTCCACTGCAAAGCATGTCTTACAGGAGCCAGAAGCTTCTGTAACCACAGAAAGTACAGAGTGGGCTGGAGAGATGCCTCAGAGGTTAAGAGCACTGGCTGCCCTTCCAGCTGTTCAAGTCCCAGCAACCATGTGGTGGCTCACAACTATAATGAGATCTGGTGCCCTCTTCTGGCATGTACCTACATATGCAGACAGAATACTGAATTTTTCTGGCATGTAGCTATATATGCAGACAGAATACTGTATATAAAATAAATCTAAAAAAAAAAAGCAGAGAGTGATGGATGCTGATCAGCTGCTTTTGTCCTTATGTCATTTTGGTTTTGGTCCCACAGTTAGAGTCCTTCTTTCTACTTCAGTTAATTTAGAAAGCCCCTCACAGTCATGCCCAGAGATTTCTCTCCAAGGTAATTGTAGATCCCATCAAGATAACATCAAACCATCACAGAAGACCTGAACTCAAACCTAACCTAGTGTTCAGCAGGCCATGGCTCAGTCATCTCTCAGTTTAGGCTTCCCAGGCACATCCACCAAAGTCCTACTCTCCCTAGACTAGAGGTTCCCAACCTTCCTACAGTTTCCATCCTTTAATACAGTTTCTCATTTTGTGGTGACCCACAATCATAAAATTATTTCATTACTACTACATAACTGTAATTTTGCTACTGCCATGAACTGTAATATTGTAAGGATGGAAAATTTTAACTTGGCCGTAACCATGGGAACTAACCATGGGAACTGAGATTTGTGAGCTTTAATCATTACCAAACCTGGATCTGATACAAAACCAAACCCAGATCTGATACAAAACGTTTCTAAGAAACACCCTTCTGTAGTTATGGATACAATCTCTAACCGTCCCCTAGTCACCACACCTGGGCACAGCCAATCACAGACTGCCCCATTAGGAAAGTCCCTTACCCCTAAACCCCCTCCTGTTTTGTGGTTTTTGCCTTTATAAACTCTGTGATTCCGTTGCTGGGCGCTCCGCATCACCCCCTTGTGTGGGAGCTGTATGCGGAGCCCCGGCATGCCGGCTAATAATTAAACCTCTTGCTGTTTGCATCAAGCTCTTGACTTTGTGGGTTATTGAGGTCTGGCATCTATCCTGAGAAACGGAGGGTCTCCTCACCTCGGGAGTCCAACAATATAAAGATCTAATATGCAGGATACCTGATATGTGACCCCTGAGGAGATCAGGACCCTTAGTGTTACTTCTCCACCATTTTAACTCTTAATACTCTTTTACTCTTTTGGTTTTTTAAAAAACATTTATTTATCAGGTTGGTTGGTTTGTGTATGTGTGTGTGTGTGTGTGCGTGTGGTGTCAAAGGATGTATATGGAGATCAAAGAACAACCTTTGGGAGTTGGTTCTCTCCCTCTACCATGACAATTCCAGGTATCAAACTCAGGTCATCAGACTTGGCAACAAACACCTGAGGCCATTTACTTTTTATTTACATTTCTTATATCTCTTTCTCCCTTCTCCACCCCAATCCCTTCTAACACCCCAACACCAGGTAGGAGAGAAAGGGGTACTAGGGAGAAGGGCCATAGTTTTTCTTAGCTACTTCCTGCTGATTAGGATCGTGGGGTTCCTTAGGGCATGTCCAATCTTTGTTTCAGGGTATTTCCAACTCCTCCTCATCCAACTGCACCAACAGCAACCAGAAGCATCAGAGGAGAGCCCCAGCATTCTTCTTTGTTGGAGCCCCAAACACTCTCTCAGCTCTGGCATTTATTCCATCTTCAGAGTCCTCAGATTTAAACTATCTGCAGCTGGTACAGAGCTCCTCTCAGAGCCCGCACAAGGTTTCTGCTGTGAGCAACCTGAACTGACACACCTCCTAGCAGTGCCACTCTGGCCAAGAAATGAGTCTCTGGGAGCCATACCTATCCAAACCACCACAGGCAGGTAGGGCAATATTTGCAGTATAGCAATTTCCTCTCTATTAGTTAGGGTGAGGTTTGCCATGATGAAAGACCATTGCTAAAAGCAACTTGTGAAGAAAAGGGCTCGTCTTGCTTACACCTCTGTATCATTGTTCATCACCAAGAAGTCAGGCCAGGAACTCCAGCAAAGTAGAACCTAGAGGCAGGAACTGATGCAGAAGCCATGGTACAGTGCTATTCTGGCTTTCTCATGACTTGCTCAGCCTGTTTTCTTTTAGAACCCAGGACCACCATACCAGATCAGTCTCTAACTACAGTGGGCTGGGCCCACCTCCAACAAGCATTATTTAAAAAAAAAAAAAAGACCCTACGTGCTTGCTTACCTATGCCTGGATCTTCTGGAAGCATTTTCTCAGTGAAAGTTCCTTCCTGACTTTAGCTTGGATCAAGTTGCCATAACACTAGCCAGGATGTCCTCCAGGCAAACATTCCCTCCTTCAGGGAGCAGAGATGCTCATGAAACTTGGTTGGTAAACCAATCCTAGTGTAGGGAAGCTGAATGTTGACAAAACTCACAAGGCACCTCCCCCAGGGTCATAAAGGCAGTAAACAATTGCTAGCCAAGGAGACTCTGCAAGTAGCCAAGGTGCCCACAGTTGACCCTTCCATCCCCAGGGTGGCAGCTGCCATGAGACATTGTTTATGCTGGTATGAGGTTCTCAGCGATACAGTAGCCTTTGCATTATCTATGCTTCTACTATGTGTTCCCTCAGCCAATATACTGTGTGTAAGCACAGTGACTTGTTCTCTAGGTTGGACTTCAGGTGAACCATTGCTTTGGTTTGTCACTGGAGACCTAACTGGGCTTGTTTTGATGTGTTCTATTTTGATGCTAATTATTGGCCCTCAAGATCTGGTTACTGCCTGGGTAAACCTACCCTTGTTGTGTACAGCTGCCTAAGATATTACATTCTGGTTTGTTCATTAAAGGCCTAAACCCTGGGCAGGGCAGAATGGGGGTAGGTGTGGCTAAAGTTCCCAGGCTTTGGGTTCAAGAGAATCATAGAAAACAGACAGGCAGAAAAGAGGAAGGAGGATACCACCATGGTTAGCATGGAGAAGAAGCCACATGGGCTGGGAGGAAGGACTCCAAGGATGATGTGGATGGAAAAAACACCAAATATAAGCAACTATTCATAAGATTATGGATGGAAGGTAGCCCAGATAAGGAGGATTAAGGTGGATGGCATTAGATGGGGGCTGGGAAGTAGATGTCAAGGCTATTGAAACAGTGTAGGTGAAATATCTGCCCACCCCAAGGTAAATAAGGCAATTATAAAATGTAACAGGTGTCTGTGTTTTATTAATTGTGATAGTGGGTTGAATAATACCACCATAATAATTATAGGGCTAAAAATAATAACATTATATAGAACAACACTCATTTTTATTTACAACAACAGGGCTGAACAGATATTTGTTCACATCTCCCCAGAAAAGACTGTGACAACATCTGTTCTTAAGGTCTAGATCTTGGGGACACTCATCCCTGCTCCTCAGCCTACTGCTTCTGGAAGTCAGACAGTGAGAGCAGCTTGCTGTAGTTGCCCATACAGTTTGTTCTTCTGGGCAATCATGCATGCTTCTCCTGGGTACCGTAGCCAAGAGTAATGGGATACCAGAATACTCCTAACAGACAACAGCTTAGAAAGAGCCCAATGTTCCAAAAGAGATGGACCGTGCTTCACACACACACACACACACACACACACACACAAAAGGAGCATGCTCCTTGGCAGTATAAAGAATTACCAGCTGAGAGAATACCAGCTAAGTGACTCTCATAGACTGAGCAAAAGAAGCTAAACATAAAAGAAGGAGTAACCACTCTGATGCAGGGGCCCCCAGATGAAAGGCTTCTGGTGAAAACTGCAAGTTGGTCACATACATTGCTGTGAAAACAGAAGCTGGGGTTCAAAGGAAAAGTAAAGTGCAAAACAGTACAGTCTGGGTCATGTGGGAGGAAAAATAAAAGAGTTTATGACAAGGTGTAAGATAACCAAATTGGCTCGATAAAGGAAGGACAGGCTCTGGGTCAATGACATCAGGCCAACTGCCTCTCTCCCACAAAGTCCCAGAGGAATGTATGTAAGGTCCTACTGTCTTTTTATATGCTTATTTATATGCATTTAATTCCAAGAAAATAAGTAGAGATTGCTTCTAAGAAAGCCTCTACCTATTTCAGAAAGAGTCCCAGACATTAGTTAATAAGAAGTTAACTGAAAGCAATTGCAGCAACATTCTAGTGGCCACGAGGAATGAAAAAAAAAAAACCTGAGTATACAGCTAACAGTAAGTTAGACAACAGCAAGATCTGAGGGAAGAGGCAGATGGCAGGGGTTGCCAGAGTAGCTGTATCAGCAAACTCTCAGGTAGTTCAAATGGCCCCACAGGCCCATATGTTTGAACATTTAGTCCCCCATTAGTGGAACTGTTTTGGAAGGAAGAGGAGGTGTGCCACAGAGGTGGGTCTTGAGGTTTCAAAAGACTCATTCCATCTCCAGGGCACTCTCTGCCTCCTCTTTGTGGTCCAAGATGTGAGCTTTCAGCTGTGAATCCTGCTGTCTGTCACCTGCTACCTCCATTCCACCATCATGAACTCTAACCTTCTGTGCTGGTTTGAATGAGAATGGTCCCCCATAGGCTCGTATGTTTGAACACTTGGTTCCCATCTAGTGGAATTCTTTGTAAAGGATTAGGAGGTGTGGCCTTATAGGAGTAGGTGTGGCCTTGTTGGAGGAGGTATGTCACTAGGGATTGGCTTTGAGGTTTCAAAAGGCACATCAGGGCTAATCCTCAACCCCCAAACCCCCACCTTTTTCTCCTGCCTGTGTATCAGGATGTAAATTCTCAGCCCTGTGCCTGCCTGCCTGCTACCATGATGATCACAGCTTAAAATTGTATGCAAGACCCCAATTAAATGTGTTTTTTAAATAAGAGTTGCCTTGGTCGTGATGCCTCTTCACAGCAATAGGAAGTTAACCAAGACAGCATTCTGAAACCACAAGCCCCAAATAACCTCTTCTATAAGTTTTCTCAGTCACAGTCTCTTATCACAGCAATAGAAAAGGACTCATACATGATGGTGGCCTTCCTAATTGGATAGGAAGGTGTCTAGGAAACCCACAGCTCTGAAGCCTGGGGCACACAGCTCTGGGGTGGAACAGTATCCTAAGGGAAGGGTATCCTGAGACACAAGCGCTCAGGAACCACACAGCTCTGAGAGGAGACCTCTTCAGCAGAGATGCTGCAGCTCCCACAGAAGAGGGTATTCTTAACTGAACTGAGGGGCTCAGGAGACTCAACCCTGCTCCTTCTCCAGCTGCCACAGCTCCCAGTGGGGGGTTTCCACAACCCCATCTGGGCTGAGGTGCTCAGGAGCCTATGTCCTTCTCATTCTCTGGCCTCTGTAACTCCCTAGGGAGGATTTTCCCAAACCAGCTGAGCTGAGGCACTCAGAAGCCTAAGCCCAAGGGTCAAACCAGGCAGCAAATCTCTTAAAAGAGATTTGTTGAAGGGACAAATCTAGGAGAGGAAAGATGAATCCAGGGGTAGCTGCCTCTGCTCCCAGAAGACAGCAGGGAACTGAGCAAACACAGCCTTGATGGAGAACTTTTTAGTGGGTGAAGCTTTCTATAGTGAGGATTGGTGGGATTTCAAGTTTTGAGCTTGAGAGAGTTTAGGGAATGATGGTTTTCCTGCTCAGGGATTGGCACATTTTTGTTCAATCTTTTCACTTAAAACTAGCATATGCTGGGAAGGGTCCCACTAAGAGGCTGGAGATGGCCATTGTGACAGAGGCTGGAACTACCAGTTTGACAGAGAGGTGTAGGGCCTATTACGTCATGCCTCAAGGGCTTTACACAGAATTGACCTCTAAGCCAAACAAAACAACTTAACTAAACTGTGAATTTATACCTAGGGGTCAGATTCCTGGTCCTGGTCCTGGTCCCTGGCTGGCAGTGTCAGACCATGTAAAGCTCCCTGCCATGGAGTTTATACATTGTTGCCACAGAGTTGGGGCAGGAGGTCACAGACTAGCTCCAGTTGGACATGCCTCACTCCCCCTGAGTTCCCTGTCACCAGCAGCCAGAACTGAGGCCTCAGGTGCTGCTGCTTTCTGTGTGGCTTCAGTTTCTCAGTTTCTCCAGATACTTTATTTCAGGTCCTCCAACTGTGGAGATTTAGCCTCAGCCACTCTACAGTCCTGAGCTGTTGCTGTCTGGAGGTGTAGAGAGGCTAGCAGCACAGCCTGAAGATCCAAGCCCCACTTTTCAGGGACCGTAGGAGGAGGCACTGAGGAGAGTTGAAGAGCTGAAGAGGGGTCACCCAGGGAAAGATGTAGGGGGATCCCAGAGACAAGTTTTGAAGCAGACTGGCCTGGCTGCCAATGTTCCTCAGGCAGGACCTGAACACTTCCCTGAAAAGTATACAAAGTTTACAAAGGGGGTCAAGGTAAGGTTTTCACTGCTGCTTGAGTGGGCGTGAAGAGCGAATAGAAGGTTAAAGTGAGAGATCCTGCCTCAGTAAGGTGGAAAATAACTGACGAAGGCTCTTGATGTCAGCTTCAAGATCAATGTACACATGTGCACCCACACACATGCATACTCTATCCACATACATGCAAAGATGGGAAAAAAAACTCTGATGGATATCTTTCTCCTTTCCAATTGCTCCTCAGGTTCACCTGGACTTGGTAGTGTCCCTCCACACACGCCTACCTCTTAGCCATGTTAGCAAGCAGTATTTGTGTCTCATTGCTTGTATGCCTTTATCCTTAATCATGCCTTTGCATTGCTGCAACCAAAACACTGAGATTGGTATTGCCCCAAAGAACCTAAAGACTCTAACTAGCCAGAAGTAGCCAAAGAAAACTTTGCCCCTGCTTCCCACTAACCCTCTTTCTCTCCTACCTAGAGTTGGGGGATTGGAGGGTATTGGGAGGGATAAGGGGTAGAGAAGGGAGACAAAGGCATATGAAACTCTATTAAAATGGATAAAATAAATATGCATAATACATATCTATGTGTATGTGTGAGTATGGCGTGTGTGTGTGTGTGCCTCTGCATGTGGAGGCCAGAAGGAGGCTTCAAGTTTTCTCCTCCATCGAACCCCACCTATTCTTTGAGGCAGAGTCTGTCTCTGAATGTAGGAATATCAGTTTATTCCCTAGGTTGGAAGCCAACAAGCCCTAGTGACCCTCTGGTCTCTACCCCACTCACAGCCAGAGTTAAAAAATACCAGGAGAAATGTCTGGCTGTTACATGAGCACCGGAATTGGAACTCTAGCCCTCAGTTTTGAGCAGCAATCACTCCTAACAGCTGAACCAACCACATCCAGCCCCAACCCACCCCCTTTTCAATGTGTTAATTTATTCAACGTTTTCCTTTGGTAAGTTACCTGTTCAAATCTCTGGTCCATTTCTTTATCATTGACTTTCAATTTACAGCCACATTTTTAACAACACAGATCAGAAGTGGGCCTTTCTATTAGAACCCTCACATGTCTTCCTCAGATACTGCAAGTCTTCGTTGGGTACCACAGTCTCCCAAGTCCTATCCCAGACAGCCTCTGACCAATGCCTCCTTTCATTTTAATGACATTTGGCTGTCCTCTAAACCAGCCAATGTATCCCAGAACTCTTTTTTTTATTTTTATTTATTTACTATCATGGATTGTGAGCCTAGCCTTAAACTACTGAGCCATCTCTTACTTTTTAATTTTGGTGTCTGAATGATTCCATGTACCATGTTATGCAGTACCCAAAGAGGCCAGAAGTGGGTGTCAGACCACTCCTGCAACCTGGAACTATTAGAGACAGTTGTGAGCTGCCATATGGTTGCTGGGAACTGAACCTTTGAAAGAGCGGCAGGTGCTCTTAAGAGCTGAGCCATCTCTCCAGCCCTGCCAGGACTCATCTTATTTAGGACTACCTGGTGCAGCTTGCCTCCTATCCCAAGCTGCCGGGGCTTCTTCACATCCTGGGTTTCTTGCACCACTTCAGAATGTACAAAAAAAAATGTAGGAAATGGCTCCCTGAAGAAATCATCTGTGGAGAAAGCCTTCAAAAGGTAAGACGGTAGATGTGAAAGCTGGAAAGACGGCTCATGCAATAAGGTGCTTGCTACGTGAGGACTGATTCGGACCTCAGTCGAATCTAGGTTGGATCCCACATAGTGGCAATCCTAGTTCCGGGAAGGCAAAAACAATATCCGGGGCTCATTGGCTAAGTAAGTTTTGTGGAAATTCCATGTGCTCCAAGTTCAGTGAGATACTGTCTAAAAAATAGTGTGGACAGTCACCCCTGGTCTCTATCAGCACCCAGACATGACTATGTACACACAATGTACACACACACAGTTAGAAGAGGCATATGTACAAAGGACGAGGTGTAAGGAGCCTGTAAGACAGCAGAGCTGTCAGAAGCAAAATTGAGAGACATTTTTTTGGTGATAGTGACTGGGTAACGCCCTTAAGGCATTAAGAGTTTGTAAGACAGCAGAGCTGTCAGAGTTAGATTAGAAGATATTTTAGTAATAGTAATAAATATCACTTTTAAGGCATTAAGTAGTGAAATTAAATAGTATCAGTTGATTAACAGCCGGTGTGTATGATGTTCTGAAATAAAGTATAGAAATTAAGGTAAAGCCCTTAAGGCACCAGGTAATGGAATTAGGTAATGCCAGCTGATTAGCAGCTGGTGCCTGTGAAGGTGTGATAAGCTAAAACTATGCCCTGAAAAAGTGTATAAAAACTGCAACCTGAGCCTATGTAGTTGCGACGGGCTAAACTCTTAAGTGAGGAAGCCGCAAGATCGCCAATAACCAGCCTATTCCTGAACGGCTGCTTGAAAAGCCCAGACCACCTTAACAAGCCGGCCCTGTAAGGACCACCTTATCAGACCAGCCCTGGAAGGCGGCTTCCGAGCAACCGAAGCTTCCTTGACGTCTGAGGCCTGGCTGGAGCAGAGAAGCTCTGAGGCCCATCATGTCATCAGAAGACCGGTCTGAGGCCCAGCAGGAACTATGAAGTTCTGGGACCTAGAAGACACTGAAACTCCAGAGGCAAAATGTGTCCGAGCCTGTACCTGTGATCAGGTTGTATCCCCCATGAGATGTATAATATGCTGTGCAATGCTTAGATATTTGTGTGATTTGTGTGATTAAAGCAGCATTCACAATCGTTCTGGCATTAGCTTTTATCAATACCTTGCCGCCCTTGAGTGGCACCTCGGTTAAAGTCCTCTGGCATAATTAAGCGCTCGTGACATGAGGCAAGAGGAAGCATCAATTTTTGTGAGGAGTCAGTGGAAGGGAGCATAACTAGCGATTTAAGCTTATCTGGCTGATAAGGAAGAAAGCAGAGGCCACTTAAAGAGCCCCACAAGTGTTCAGGGAGGAGGAGTGTAAGACTCGGTGGCAGGAGTAAGTAGGTGGTGGTCTAATGGTGAGGGGAGATAAGGACAATTCTTAGATCTCTGGGTTAGTCCAGCGCAGGGGGAACCCAACTTCAGGCAGCTAACAAAAGAGGCCCGGAAGGAGGACGGCCTAGTTGAGGACTGACAGGAATGCGGCCAGGAAAATAGGGAAACTCCAACCGGAGAAGAAGGAAGATGGGCTAAGGACCAGAGGGAGAGTGGCCAGGGAAGTCTCGGGGAAACTCCGAGTGGAGTCAAGAGGGGGAAAGCGCTTTGAAAGAGCTGACCTAGTATGTTTAGAGCCAAGCCAGGAGAGGACTAGGTGGAGGGGTCCCTACCCTGGAGTTTTCTAGGCTCCTGGAAGGTGTCTGACGCTTCCTAGGGCAGAAAGTTTGAGCTTAAGAGAGCGGAAACGCTGAGCAGGGACAGGTGGTCGGGAGGCGCTCCTGAGTGCTAAGAAACCACAGTAAGTGGGTCTGTGTCAGCCAGGATGGGGTGAGAGACAAAAGGATACAAGAAGATTCCAGGCCAGCAGACCACACAGAGCAGGACGGGCAGTTGGGGTCCGGAGGTGCTAGGTGGACCTGGGTACAGAATCTGAGGAGGTCTTAGGAGCATAAATAGTGAGTAGGGGAGAAGGTAAGGTAGGTCCTAGAAGGCAGCATGGGAAGGGGTGAGAGATTGAGGCAGGATATAGGCGGGGCAAGGGAAAGGAGGTTGTGGGGGGGGGGGGCGCAAGGATGTAGTAGTGGAGCGGAGATGGGGGAGGGGTTGTGATCTGACGATAGAGGAGTAGGAATGGTCGGAGGGGCATTGTGGTTCGAAGGTCAATGAGTGGGGAAGTGGGCAGGACAGGGTCCAAGAGACTGTGGGGTGCGCCCGCAGTTGGTGGGTGGAACAGGATCCAAGGAGGAGCTAAGAATGGAAGGACAAGGGGCAGGGGAGGATTGTAGGGGGTGGAGGATGTAAGCAGAAAGAGAGAAGGCGAGGAAAGACGGACTGGACTAAGTTTGAGGAGCAGTGAGGAGTGAGCAGGATATCGAGAGGGCAGAGTCAAAGGAGCAATGGGGGAAGCGGGGATGGGCGTGGGAGGAGAGGAGAGGATGGTAGGGGCAGCGTGACATGGGTGGGTGGAGAATTGAGGGAGGGAGGAAGGGCGGGACAGGGTTCGAGGGGTAGTTGTGGGTGGGGATGGGGGATGTGGGGGCGGGGCAGCGGAGGATGAGTTCTAGGCCTAGTCTAACTCCACTTTTTCTTCTTCCGCACAGCGGGTTTCCGCTTCCCTCCAGGGCGCTGGGTGAGGCACTGAGGTTCGACAAGGTAGCGCCGCTATGTGGCCCCCGGACGCAGAACCGGAGCCCGATCCAGAGTCCCCGGGCGGCTCCCGAAGTGGCCGGACAGTGCCGGGGCTCCGCGCCCTGTTGCCCGCACGCGCCTTCCTCTGCTCTCTCAAAGGCCGCCTCCTGCTGGCCGAGTCGGTGAGTGTGCGGGCTCTCCGGGTGCCCGGGGCCCAGCTCCCGCGCCCCCAGACCCGGGGCCCTGCACCTCCAGCCCAATGCCCCCGAGCTTGCAAAGGCTTCTCTGGAGCTGAGCGCGAGTCCGAGTCAGGCCCGAGCCATGCTCTTCCCGTCGTCTCCGGCCCATGAGGCCCTCGAAAGGGATCAAAAGTCCCAGGTTTGGGGACCAGCTCAACCGATGTGTGACCTCGGGCGCCTACGCCCTCTCCAGTCCCGCAGGACTTTTGCCTTCCTTCTGGCCTCTGCATACCCTCCCATCTCCCGGGGTGAAACGCAGCCGCCATGGGGTGCGGATCCTGAGGAGTGGGACAATCCCCCAGGGAGTGGGTGAGGCCGGGGCCACAGTGAAGGTGCAGGCAGACCACTGTCTCAGGGTGGCAAGCCAGCGGGGTGACTTCATCCCCTTCTTCCTCCCTCTCCAGCTGTGCTCCTTCCTCCTTCCCGCTTGCCCCCACCCGGCTAGGAAGGTCTCCTTTGTCCTCCCAACTTTTCTGCGTCGTCGCGTGTGGGGCGGGAACTAGCAAGGGGCCTATGGAGGCCAGGAGAGAGGCAGGAGGAGGGACGATGGAAGGAGGAAACAGCTCATGGTGACAGCCACTTGTTGCTTAGATCCCTAGCAACTTGATATATGACCTGTTCCCACTTAAGGGTGGGGGATGGGAGAGACAGAAAGTGTCTTTAACTGCATCTTGGAAAGTTGAATGGTGACTCACTCAATCGAGGGGCCCTGAGAATAGATAGGAGGATTTCTACCCTAAGACTTCTCCCTTGTACCCCAGGACACATGGCTTCAACCCGGAGGTCACCACTAGAACCTAACACTTTGTTCCTAAATGAAGTACCAAGCGGACCTAGAGCCCACTCTGGAAGCCACTGGGGACGGTGGCTGGGGGGAGGGGGGAGGGAGCATTTCTGATTCTATTGGCCACCAATTTTAATCCTTTTCTACCCAGCACCCTTCGTGGAGAAGGAGTGAATGCCAACCAGAACTAAGAAGCTGTCCTTGTCCTAGCTAGGTGCCAGAAATCCGGGCCTAGGAAAATGAGAAGGGAACGGGGTATAGGGGAGCCACCTCACTCGTTACTCCTCTTGGTCCCGTGCAAGTAGGGTGTGACGTGGATAGGAAGCTAGGGAAATCAGCCATCAAGAATTGGGGGATGAGAAAACAGGAATCAAAGTGTTGGGGGGGGGGTGCCAGAACCAGACTTTCTTGAGAATGGGAACAGAAGGAGACATAAGAACAGCCTTTGGCAAGGAGGTACAACGGGGGCTGATGGCAACCTCAAAAAGCCTTTCTCTGAGTCTTCTGTTTGCCCAAGGGAAACCCAGCTTCCCCCATGACATGTGTGGGGCAAGGGGTGGGAGTGGGGTCCCTGAGGTCAGTTCATTTGTCTGAAGCAGCCATGGTACTTCCTGCAGGACATCTGAGTTTCCTCTTGCTGCCCTTTAAACAAGGATAGACTCAAGCCCAGCCATAGAGAGAGATGTAAGCCAAGGAAGATGAAGGCCTTCAATGCCCAAGTACAGATTCTGATACCCTCTTATTAGCAGACACTAAGTCTGCTCCTTTTAAAGATAGGCTGTGAGCAGCCTATGAGTGTCAAGTTGCAGAGAAGTCCAGAAACCCTAGCAAGAACCGGGCTTGAAAAGCCACTGACCTATTATGTTCCTCTTGTCGCCCTGCCGTGCATGAAGCCTGCAGTGCTAACTAGCAACTTAGCATCCTCCACACCTACAAGTTTCTGGAAGGCCCGGTACAGCTAGCCCCACCTTTCATACAGACCGTGGACGGTGCGGCAGGGACCCAGCATCAGCGCTCTCTCCAGAAGAGTTAAGATTTTGTTGAGGTGGAGTTTCGTGTATGCCAGCTACCTAAAACTTTCTAAATAAAGCTGAGGATTACTCTGAACCTCTGATCGCCCTGCTCCACCTCCCAAGTGGGCGTAGTACAGGCCTGTACCACCGTGCCTGTTTCATGCAGTGCCTTGGGCTAGAACCCAGAGCTCTGTGTGGACCAGGCAAGCACTCTACCAGCTGAGCTACATTCCCAGCCTCGTGCATAGTTTCTGCGGTTGTCTTCATGGAGATTTGTAGATTCAAGAGGTCTCTAGCAACACCTCTGCATCCACTTCCCGAACTGCACAGGGGCTAGCCCAGCTGGGCCTGCTTCAGTGCCTGTGTCCATCAAGCTCCCCTGTGCCTTCCGACACGCAGACTCAACTGCAGAGGTCGGCACATTTTAACCTCAACCACTTCAGCATGCCTACCATCGTTGATGAAGTTAGAGTGTCTATGAAAAGCATGCAGTTTAGGTGTTGGGTGTGACCTTTTGGAAGCAGTAGATTTTAGCTCAGGCTTGCCCCCTTGTGGACACAGCTGAGTTGACTATATGTTCTGTCGTAGAGCCAAGAAAAGAGCTAAGCAGCTCCACCAAGTGGTCTGCTAGGGAGGCCGAGGCTTCAAGATGAGGGGTCCTAGCAGGGATTCACCAAGGTATAATAGGACTCGTGGTTATGCTCCAGACTAGAGGTGGCAAGAGGGTTTGACTCTCCTTGCTCTTCTGCAGGGTCTTTCATTCATTACCTTCATCTGCTATGTGGTGTCCTCAGCATCTGCCTTCCTCACAGTGCCTCTCCTGGAGTTTCTGTTAGCGGTTTACTTCCTCTTTGCTGACGCCATGCAGCTGAATGACAAATGGCAGGGCTTATGCTGGCCCATGATGGTAAGGATGGAGCATGGGTGGGGGTCAAGAGGAAAGGGTTGGCTGTCACCTGAGCTTCTGGCCCTACTGTCTCCAACAATGGTGGGCAGTTTGAAAGCTTCAGATAATTCAGGACCATCACACCTCCATCCCTGCCTACCTGCACTGGGACAGTAGGACCTGCTAGGGGCCTCCTGAAGCTGGTGGGGTGGGGGAGGTTCTTGGGAAGCTACGTACCTAAGGATGGCTCCTAACCACTAGGTGGAGCTGTTGCTCTGGCCTTGGAGGAGGAATGTGCCTCAGCCAGGGACATTCAAGCCATTAACAGCAGGGCAAGGTAACTGAGAGGACTAATGGGACCTCCTAGACTCTAGTCATCTGGCGCCTAGCTTTGTTTGATCACCTGAGGACCTTGCAGTCCTGAGAGAGTGCCCTTAAAGGGATAAAATGCATCAGAGGAGAGGGGCAGCAAAAACTGGGCGTGAACTCTGCTGTCTAGACCTTCAATCTCCAGCGTCCATGTAACCACATGGAGATAGCTGCCACCTTAGGGAGTAAGCAAAGACTATGATCAGAAATGAAGCTCTCAGATATTAAGACTCGCGATCAAGCCTTTGGCAGGGGGCAAGAAGTGATGATAGAAATGGAGGAGGTTGGTGAAACTTGGAGAGAACAAGAGCTCCACAAAGACCAAACTGAGCAGGGCACAGGGGTCTTGTATGAGACGGTTTCTACAACCAAGGACCACGTGTGGATGTGTCCTGGAACCCCTGTGCAGATGGGACC
>CM053744.1:40573567-40596447 GCA_028658305.1 Pachyuromys duprasi
GAGGGTTGGGGAGGGTGGGAGGGAATGAGGGAGGGGGCTACGCATGGGATGCAAAGTACCTGACCTGTGATTGATAACAACAAAAAAAAGAATAAATGAATAAAAAAAAAAAGAAATGAAGCTGTCTGTGGCCAAGCCAAGATTCTCCATTCCCTATTTCTGTCAAATGGACCAAGCTGCAAAGCAATGTGCAGCCTAGTCTACACCCTATTTGCTACCCTCAGGGCAGAGATGATCCAGCTGCACCAGGGACGGGTGAGCTGCCGGAGGCCTGCAGGACAAAAGACACATGGGGAATAGATGAGGACCAGAGTGCAGGAGCCAGGACAGGAACTCCATGGGTGCTGGGGCCGGATACGTTGGGTCCCCGTGCTAGTGCCCAGACACAGACATGCCCTTCTCTCCTCAGGACTTCCTGCGCTGTGTCACCGCCGCCCTCATATACTTCGTCATCTCCATCACCGCTGTTGCCAAATATTCAGATGGCGCTTACAAAGCAGCTGGCGTAAGTGGCTGCCCTACCCCTCGGTGGAAATACCCAACGGTGTCCTTTCCCTGATGCTCTAGATCTTCCTGCTTGGCACCCACTTCCACAGTGGGACCTGGACAGATCCTGCCCCTGCTTAGGCCCTTGGTGCCCGTTTGGGTCTCTGCTGTTCCAGTCTAATCTAGAGATTTACTGTGCCCTGAGTTCAGGCAGCTGCCTACCAGGTTCAAAGTCCATCTCCCCTATTTGCC
The DNA here is from genome assembly GCA_028658305.1 of Pachyuromys duprasi. Classification (NCBI taxonomy): domain Eukaryota; kingdom Metazoa; phylum Chordata; class Mammalia; order Rodentia; family Muridae; genus Pachyuromys; species Pachyuromys duprasi. The sequence continues at coordinate 40,574,306 of CM053744.1, forward strand.
ATAGGGCTATGCCATCAGTCCTCGTTGGGATATTTTGCTCAATTTGCTGTTTGCTTACGCCCAGTCTCCTTATCTATAAACCCAGAGGTCCTGCCCATCCTGTCTGTATTCTCTGTCATATGCCATGCACATATCCCACAGGTCTTTGGCTTTTTTGCCACAATTGTGTTCGCAATTGACTTCTACCTGATCTTTAATGAAGTGGCCAAATTCCTCAAGCAAGGAGACTCTGGGAATGAGACCACAGCCCATAGGACAGAAGGTGAGTGGCCACTCTATGTGGTTTCTGACGAAGAACCCAGCTGGTCACTTTCAGGATAGCTGTAGGACTCTGACAGTCCTTGGAGACACCTGGTTAGTTTAAGGCTGAAGGGAAAGTGGGAAGTGTTTTACACCTAGCTGTCATGCCCCTTCATTGTCTGTCAAGGGTAGTCTTCTAGGGCCCCAATTTAGCAGGAGGGGAAAGTGCGTGTATACTTCTACCTCTGGCCCTGTGAGGCTCTCTAATATGCCCCCAGGGCAGTTAGTCACACTGTGAATCCATCTGAGACTAACCTACTAGACCCACCTTCCCCTCTCCTATCCTGCTTGGAAGCCCACAGCACCCAAACACAGGCAGAGTTTGTCCTGGATTTTGTTTGGGCTGAGTTTTGTTTTTGAAACAGGATCTCACTCAGTAGAACTCAAACTGGCCTAGAACTCACTTTGTAGCCCAGGCTGGTCTCAAACTCATGGTAACCCTTACCTTGGATAATTCTGTTTTTGTTTTGTTTTTCTAAAGAAAGTGTATCTGGACCAGGTAATCCTCTGGAGCAAGCCAACAATGCTGTGGCTAGACAGAGTTGTTCAGGCTGGGTCTTAGCCATAGGATCTTCCCCATGAAGTATTAAGAGTCTGAAGTAGCACCTAGTTAGATTCAGGGACCACCAGCTTCCCATTGGGAGCACTAGACACTGTCCTCCACTGCTTAAAAAAAAAATCCATTCCAAACTTGTTTCTGGTCTGTGAGATAAATGCTCTTGGATGTTGTCTTCAAACCTTTAGGACCTGCAGCAAATGCTGGTCAGCCAGCTAAGGGATCAGAGCATACATGTCCATGAACATGCATTTTGAATATTGTGTGGTTTTAATGTAAAATAGTTATTTTCGCAATAAAAGTGGTTTTGGCCTGTATGTTGAATATGAAGATAGCAAACTTGTCTTACTTATACCTCCCTGGCTAATGGATGGATGGGGAGAACCAGGTCTTGGGGAGGGAGGTAACAAGCAAAACACAGCTACTAGTACTAGAGACAGACCCTAGAGTATAGAATAATCTCTATAAACAGCTAAACCCATAAAATAGCTTTACAAAAAAAAAAAAAAGGCTTGCCCCATTTTCTAGTGTATTTTAGTTCAAGGACAACTAATTCCTTGTCCTTGCCTTGTCCTGCTGAATTGGGACAGAGAAGAGGTGCTGGTGATCAACTCTGACCTTGTCAGGTGAGAGGATCTGGGCATGCCTAGACTCCCTGGGAAGGAAGCACCTAGGCTTTGGGCTGAGGTGAAGTGCCTGCTCTAGCCCACTTGTGCCCCAAGGCCTGGCCTGCCCTAAGGTGGGAGAGGCTGGGCCCAGGGCTCCTGCTGGCAGTTAGTTGGTGCCACCCACCCACCCAGAAACTGGTGCCAGCATCCTCTGCTTTCCTTTCAGAAGAGAATTCCAACTCGGACTCAGACTCTGACTGAAGGCCTGTCTGCACCTGGCAACCGGAGGCTCTTGGCCCTCCCACCCATACTTTCCTGATGGGGCTCCAGGAGCATGGCAGGGGAGAGCAGCCTCTGAAGATCACACTCCTGAGGCCTCACTTTCAAACCCGGCTGTGTTGGCTTGGCACTGCTGAGCTAGCACGGTAGGGCATCTTGAATATCCTACCCTCTCCGGATTCTGTCCTGAGGACCTCCAGCCCTTTAAGCTCAGCGCCCGCACAGAAGCACACATCAGAGCCAATCACTGCAGTTCATGTGGCAGCAGCACAGGGCAGGCTGGGACCTTTCAATAAGGACTGACAAAACTGTAAGCAGGCTGGGCCGCCAGCTCCAGTGGGCTCTGCGTGGAGGGCTCCTGTTCACACCTGCACTTTGTTGAGATGACTTTCAGGAATTTTTGTTCAAGAAGTTTCCCTTCTCCTTGTGAACTAGGGAAAACCCTAGCTAGCCAACCTAATCTTCCGTTATGGGTCTGAGACCTTTTCAGGTAAGAGACCAAAGATTTGTTTATTGGGGCCAACCAGTGCAGTGGCAGTGACCAGGTCCCAAGTGGCTGGGCAGGCCCAGTCATTCTCCTCCTGGGGACACTAAAACAGTGTTTCCTCTGGACACGTGGGCAGGTCCGCCGGTGACGTGGGGCTTCTCTGTGTTCACTTGGGGACTGATACTGTCTATGTGTCTTTGATGGTATTTTCTAACTTTTTAAAAGATTTTTTAAATACAAAAGCAATGTAACGAATGGCATTTTCTGTGACCCAAGAGGCCCCAAGAATAAGCCAGACTTCTGGGTCCATGCCTTGGGCATTTGTAACCTTACTATCTTGCATGTGAATCCCCTCCCTGTAAGAATGCTACAATGGATTAAAACAAACTGACTACCTGCTTGGAGTATGCCTGACTGAGAAACCCACCCACTGCCTGCAGAAACACTATGCAGTTATTGCCTGTGTCAATACACGCAGACACAGTGAGTGCTGGCTGCTCGGCTCCCGCATCATGGGAAGGCAGTAATTACTGTCTACTGAGCATCAGGGTAGCTGCGCCCTCTGCTGGTGCCTTTACTCAGTCCTGCAGTCAGGGTGGTAAAGGTAAGCACACACCCTGCTTAAGATGCTGTCTGGCGGTAGCCAAAACCTGGAGCCTAATAGTTTAGGAACTAATTGAGCAAGGGCCCTCAGCTCAGGTGCTACAAGGATCCTAGTCAGCATTCTGGACCAAGCACATGAGAAGTAGCAAGCATTCGGGTCACTGTCACTGAAAACGTGTGTACGAGTCAGATGCACAGTGGCAGAGGCTCTGCAGTGCTCTGCTGGCCAGCTGGCACATCTACCGTCTGCTTACAGCCTGTAGCTTGTGGCTCCCCACAGAGCAAGCTTGTTGCAGAAGTGGAATCCAAAGCCTTTGGAGTGACAGAAGAGACTAAAGCATTTTTTATGTCCATTTATTAAACAAGAACTCCTTCATGACAATACAGTATTCATTAGTGATTAGTGTTGAGAAAATTATTTTCTCTACATACAAAAATACAGTTTTGAACACTATGAAAACAATCCAAGACAAGTACCATGAAAAATTGGTCCTTCAAAGGAAAATGGGGAGGCTGAGGGCAGTGTGAGGCTCTGTCTGCTGTCAGGGGCAAATCAACGGGAGTACAAACCATGGCTCCCACACCACTTGAAATGTACAAGGTCAAACCTAAGAGTCAGGGGTGGCCATGTCAGATGGGCCGGTATGCGAAGTCCAGTACTTCAAACAACACAAACCAAAGTTTGATCAACGGCCTTTACCTTGAAATGCCCACAGCATGTCTATGAACTGCCAAAGAGAAAAGCTTTAACCAGGCATAGTAGCACACTTCTATATGCCAGCATTTAGGAAAAAGAGGCAGGGGGATTGCTGTAAGTTAAGAAGCCAGCCAGGACGACCTGGCAAGACCCTGCCTCAAAAAAAAACTGGACTTCAGAAACAAAGTATAACTATTAACATTGCCTCCCCAAAAGTGTCACTCGTTAAATGACGTGCCAGTGACCCATCCTGGCAGAAAGCTGTCCTTCAGCCACCTCATAACTCTTGTCACAGAATTACATGTTTTACCTCTTCAAAAGGACAAAACCCAAGAGCTACAAGTTCATGTCTCAGAGCATCCGCACCTTTACTTGGCAACGGCTCAGCGAGTTTTTCCAGACAACTCCAAGGTGCAGGGTCAGGAGAGCAGAGTGGGTGGCCAGGTCACCCTGTGTCCTGGCTTCACCCAGCCCTCCACAGCAGGGTACCTACTGTACTCGGCCACTGATAAACCCACCAAGGGCATCCGCAACCCTACCTGAATCCAAGTTGGGTGAGTCTCAGAGCAAGGCTGAGGCGCTGCCAGGACACCATGGCACTTGGCCTGTCCTCAAGAGACCCTCCAGAGGACAGCCGGAGACTGGCTGGGGTGGGAGGGCAAGGAGCCAAAAGCAAGCTCTTCCTGTTGGGCCCCCGGCAGGGAGGAAGGCAGAGCAGAGATGATACTTGGGAAAAACATGACCACTTCCTTCTTACTGTTGGTGAGCAGCAGCTCTTCTAGCCTAACAAAGAGTCGAGCAATGCCAAACAGAATTACAAGGACATGGCTTTTTTCAGAAATATCCTCTGACTCTCAGACTAAATCAGCAGAAGTGCGGTGAAGGGAGAACGCAGTGCAAGGGACAAGACTTGCTGGAGGGTGTTTTGTTTTGAAAAATACATAGGAAGTTTTAAGAGGAAACTACCCTAAATGTCAAGACCGATGCTGTGGAAAGCAATATGGGAAGGACACAATCATGCTACAAAAATAGTGTTATCTGTTTTAACTAAATGTATATACCCCCCAATTCCATGATTGACAAGAGTGCTTATATGACACATGGAAGGCACCAAAGGTGAAGTGATTATTTCTCATAAAATATACAAAGGCAGAATTGCCTACTTAAAAAGACCAGACAGACAGACTAATAAATAGCTTAGTGTTTCTTTCATGGTTTCCTAAACTCCTACAAACTTCAACATACATTGACAGCTTCACTCCCTAGCATTCTTCCAGATGGAATCGTGTCAAACAAAATCAAGTTACTAAAAAGCAATGATATGGGGCCAACAGATCAGTTTCAACGTGATTTTAATAATTTTCCAAACAAGACAGGGATGAATGAGTTGGGAACAGGTGGGCCTGGGCTACAACATGCCCTCACTCTCGCCCTCGCTAGTCCTTGGCCTAACCAATTCTTTAAGCCCTGAATCAGTGTATTCTTCAGTGCCATGGAAAGGGGGCAGAGTTTTGAATCTTGCTAAATCACTTCTGTGGGAAAAAAGGAAAAAGGAAGAAAAGCAGGGTTAGTGGAAGGAAGCAGCGTCAGTCAGGCCCAGCCCTGCCTTGGGGTTGGAGTGAGCACAGGTCTTCACTGTCCTCTTTCCTGGCAGATTCCCTTGGGTAGATTTTCTGTTTAAAAAGGAGGGGCTAGGTACTTCCTGCTGGAGAATTAGCAGCATCTCTCTTTTCAGACACAATTACGAAAGAACACAAACAAACAAACATGGCTCCAGACATGTTGTTACCATAATTACACCAAACAAGCCCCAATAGCTCGCCACAGTCCAAATGATATTTTGCCCTAACCAAAGTCTCACTCGAATTAAAGTACCAGAATAAAAAGGGTGACAAGGAAACTAATGACACATATACATTGCTCAAGAATCTATAATCTAAATTTAATTCTAGGTAAGTGGCTAGTGCTTTGAGCTCAGTGGGCTTGTGCCCCTCCACCTCTTCTCCTCTCAGGCTCGCTCACTCTTTCTTTCCTTTTTGGAATAGGAGAAAACTAGAAAGGAAAAAAAAAAATCACAAAGCCTAAGAACTTATATCCAATCAATAATGACTAGCATGAAATCCAACAGAGCATTCCCTTTTAGAATAAATTCTAAATCTAACACGGATGGTATTTTCTTTCAGAGATAATGTCTACATAAACACATAGGTCAAATATTTCAAATTACCTTCTCAAACAGACGAATCTGATTATTTTAAAGATGTCTGTTGAGAAGAGTGAAACGAGATTTTAAGGAGTCAGGAAAACTATCAAAGCCAGGAGAGGGGGTCTGTTATGTCTGCATCCTGCCTGGTGTGCACCTGAGGCAGATGTGCCTGTTCAGACCCAGAAGGGTGGTGGTCTCCAACATTCAGCCCTTGCCCCCAAGTCCATCTGGGAGCACAGGACCTCACTCTTCTGAAGAAGGGGGAAGGTAAGGGCACGTTTCCAGGGCAGCAGGGGCTATGAACATGTCAAGTGCCATTCACATTGCCCCTACTGCTGCCTCCCTGCTCTCCCGTCCCCAGGCCTCTGGCACAGAAACTTCATGTGTCTACCAAACTCTTCCTAGCTGTTCCTGCAGGTGCAAAAGGAACTCCAGACTCTGCAACTTCTTGTGGACCTAAAAGGTATCTATCTGGAAACTTCACACAGAGCGCTTTTTTTTTCTACTTATGAGAAACAGCCAACAATTCTCTGCACAGGAAGTGCATACCCCCTACCCACTGCCCTTTCTGCTACCTGTTGAATGTCTCTATTGCTCTGTAGATGACATCTTCACAATAAGGCCATTGGGCAGGAGCACGCTAACCATGGAACTATTGTGTGCTCTGAACACAGATGGCAGAGTAGGAACCACTACACCATCACTACATTGGACACAAGTCTCTGTGCTCTTCAGGCTGACCCACAGAGAATCTGACATGGGCAAGGGCAAATCCTCAGGCCACCTCACAGACAGGCAAAGGGTTTCCTCCAAATAGTACATGCAAATCCACAGTGTGAGTTTGTGTCACACACAGGCAAGAATTCACATACATGCAAGGACAAGAGAGTCAGACCATCATTTCTTCTAAGACTGGCTGAACCACTCACCACTAGGAAAACTTTAAAGAAGATAGAGAAAAACTTAAAGAGAAGAAATGTTTTCCTGTGAGCCATGAAACTCTCTTCACAAGCATACAGCACAGGGTGGAAGCCAGGCGTACACAGCCGGGCCCTGGCTGTGAGTCTTCTCCCCAGGGCCAAGTGCTCAGTGTGTGGCTGGTCCTTGCTGGTTTCACTATGCTCTGCCTGATCTGGTGTTTTAGCATATTGCTAACAAAGATGTGAGTACTGGGTGTAGGCAGCTTACTGCATCCTATGTGGCTATCTACTTCACACAGAACTTCTCTGAAAAGAACTTACTACATCACTGTTTGTCCTTTCTAGGGCCCAATAAGTATCTTTAGGGTTTCTTGACTACAGTCTCTCCATTCAAAAAGAAAAAGGGCTTACCTTATCCTCTAGGCCTTTGGTAGGGGGTAGGGGTAGAGGAGAGTAGTGTGGATGACACCCAGTCCAGAGAAACATTGCCAAAATACGCTTTCTCCAAAGCTGTCAGTGTTTATACCCATCAAAACTACCAAACACAAGAAGGCTTCAACCCCACGTCTCAATGAACACACCAGATGTTCCCCAAAACTCCATTTCCCTTCAAGTTTTACTCTAACTGGAAAAGCCAGTTCCATCCCATCAGGAAATGAAGAAAGCTAAGGTTTTGACGTAAAATGCCCCAAACCTAAGTGACACTGGTCCATAGTAGACTTAATAAACACAAAAAATATGCTTTTTTTTTTCAATTTGCAGAGATTATCTTGTTTGTACAGAGACACAGCAGGAAAAACACAGGTGTCTTTGCATTCACCGCAGGCAAACATATTCCCTTCATGGCTTTTCCTCACCACGCTGGCTGTACAGGTAGGTCAGTGGGGCTGTGAGCGCATCGTGCTATTAGAACGTTTACAAACCACTTCTGGCTCTATGGGAGCTAGTTAAATAGTACGAAGGAAATACATATACAAAAGCCTCGGGGAAGCTTCATAGCACAATGGATATTAAATAGTTACCAGAACATAAATAATTACAAAGATTCTGTCACTAAGATGCAAATTACTCTCAAGTCTCTCGAGCCCTAGGACACCACCATTTTTTAACATATCTCAGTATTCACGTCTCAGTGGGTCTTGGGATTATTTCTTTCAGCTGACAACACTTCCTCAGAAGGCCTCCTTTCTCCACATGATAAAATGGTTTTATTGAAACGACTTGGAAGAATGAGCAGCAATCATGTCCGAATGCTTCTCTCTTTTGACTCACTTCAATGGTGGCCTTTTCCTGAGGCCCAGTAACATGATGAAACTCAGGGTGGTCCTTCCAAGTGGGCCCCATTTGATGCAGGCCCAGTCTTTGACCCTACTTTAAAGGGGATTCTTTTTGATGATGATTATGTAGACACACTCAAGAAATGGGAAATAAAAGCATGTAAAACTAACAAAAATCCAGATGTCATCCACTGCTCCGCATCACAACACACAACAGGTTCAAGATTGGGAAAGCACGAGGTGCACGGACTGACACGAGGGACAGGAGCGGGGCAAGGGCGGCCCTCTGGAGAAAGGCGCAGGAACAGGGGCCATCCTCTGGACATGTGACCTGGATTACTGCCAATCTGAACTGCAGCAGAACTGGACCACACTGGATGTTGGGGTTAGTACTCCACCACCCTGCCCCCAATATGGCCTGTTCCTGTTTCCTGTGGACTCTCAAGCCCTACAGTGGTGTGGGACAATAGCACCTCCCTGCTAGTCAACCACACAACACTGCTCTTCCCTGAATGATGCAGAGCCATGGCGTGTGGGGAGCACCCCAGACTCTCCTCCCCCAGCCCTGCCACCTGCTTCTGGGTTGTGAACTACAAAGGACACCGCTCAGGCTGTGACTAGTCCTCGGTAGGAGACAGTGGGGGCTCTATTACCACAAGGCCTTCCCGCCAGCCACGCCTTCTCCTTGGTGAGGAGACACACAAAATATTAGAGCTACAACACTGTCTGTAAACATCAACAGTTCAGAGTGAGAACCTGACATGTTAAAATAACTTTCCAAAAAAGATAGAACTAGTCTCTAACAACAACAACAACAAAATTACAGCATCATAGGGACCTGTTGAACTGATTCACCTCAAAAATAATTTTCAGTTTCTCAAGAACCAATCCAAAAGCCACACGTACCTAGGATTCCTGGCATGTTCCAGGACTGGTGTTCATAGTGAGGACACTCAGGAGCCCAGGGTGACAGCAGTGCCTCATGGAACATCCATGGAAGGACGTATCGTGTACTGGTACAAATTCAAGTATTTTCAAATCCTAGATAAACTGACTCCGAATCACTTTAGCGCTTGTCTCAGATACTCAGAAAATCAGATGTGTCCATGCAATAGCAGTGTGAGTTTGAGTGTGCCATTACACACACATACACACCTGTGATCTTGTGATCCATGAGGCCAGCAAGTGGACAAGTGCCTGGGCTTCTGGAAGGACTGTTTCAGCTGCAGCTTTCACCCAAGAAGGTAAAAGTGCTGAAACTGCAACCCAGCCTCAAGATCTGTAAAATAGGCAGGACACTGGCAGACATGGTGGTCCCCTACCCCGGAAAGTGAATATGGACCACAGGAAGGTGATTTATTTGACAAAGAATCAAGTGATTTCTCAGCAGGGTAGGAGACAAACGGTCACTGTTCTTTGAGTCAGTGGTCCCATGGAGCTGTCCCATAGGACACTAGTTTTTCCTTGTAACATAACAAGCCTGACAAGGAAGTTACAGAAGCATATCATCTGCCAAGCCCCTCAGAGTCCCATCCAGGCCATGCTGGCTGCCTAGACGCCCTGGGAATGGAAGACAAGGAGGATGGATCGAACGGACTCAACGCCCACCCCCAGCCCACTAGGAGGCTGTCCAAGCACTTCACTGGCTGTTCCATCCCTGGACCTCTGTCTTGTGACATAGTTTCCTTCTCAATACTATTTAATCAGGTTTTGATTCATCACAAACACACATGACAGGATGGCTCAGAGTCAGGAAGAGACCATGTGTTCTGAGACAGACAATTAAAACCTGGAGCAGTCAATGAAGTTGGCTACCCCCACAGGCATCCAATGCCGGAGGACCTGGGCCTCTTCAGCCCACCATAGATCAGTCACTGGGCCACTTAGGCAACCTTTCCCAAAGTGAATTTTTACCAAACAGGACAAAATTCAACTGGATCACACAAAAATCTGACGTGCTGAGAGGAAAAGAAACTTGATTAGAAGAATGGGCATCAGGGCAGTTGGGAGGACTCCAGAAGGTTTTCATGTGTCCAGGCGCTGGATCTCAGGGCGGCTGTCCACATCTCTGGATTCAGTTCGAGCTCGGATGTAGTCATTAGTGCTCTGCTGGCGGAGGCTGACTCTCCATTTCTGTACAGCCAGGAATGTGCTCACTGCATAGGCCGCTGTCGCCAAGAAGCCAAATATCTAAAATACACAGCCACAGTTTACCCTTGAGCATGTACCCTAAAGCTGAATGTTGTCATAGGGACCCAAGCCGTGTGCAGACCCTTCCAGCAATACCAGATCCCCAGCCCTGTTCAATGTGTAGCTGTTACCTGGCTGAAGCTCTAGCCATGTGACCAAAGAAAACCCAGCCTGGCATGAAGACAACTGTAGAGGTTCATTGAAATCTTTTAAATCTATTTCTCTTTCTTTGTTAGTCTTCTAAGATCCTCTCTCTCTTTCTCCTTTCCTTCCCTCCCTCCCTCTTTCTTCCCCCTCTCTCCTCTCTGTGGGAACAGTGGGTGTCATGTAGAGGACAGAGAACAATCTTGGGTGTCAGTCCTTTTTTGTGTAAGACAAGGTTTCTTGCCTTCGGTGTGCTACCTGCCTAGATGCCTGGGAATGGAAAAAGGAGAGTGGATCTAACCAGCTAGATTCAATACCCACAAGGGGGCTTGTCCAAGAACCTCCAGCCTCTTCCAGTCCTGCACCTCTTGTATTGTAACATGTAGTGCCCTTCTCAACACTAGCTGACCCCATGGGCTTCTGGGAATTTCTCTCTCCCCATCTTGCTTTAGGCCCACTGGGATTATGGATATTCTTGTTACCGTATCCAGCTTTACGTGGGTTCTGGTGATCTAAACTCAGAGTCTCATGCCTATATGGCAAGCACTTTACCCACTAAACTAGCCTTCCAGCCCCTTATTTTTTAATTTTCATTAATATTATCATTATTATATTATTTTGAGGGTCTCACTATATAGGCCTAGCTGATTTCAAACTCTATCTAAACCATAATGTCAAATTTAATTGTGCCTCCTGACTGTCGAGGTTACAGGTGTGTACCACCATGCCTGGCCTTTTGTTTTTGTTTTTAAATCACAAAAGTACCTCTTTTATTGCATGCAATTCAAGGTCACTGGTCCCACTAGTAAAAATATAATATAGACAAAATATGACATAGAAAGCATAGTTTCACACAAACCCCAAATCAAGCCACAGAGCCCATGTTCTATAGCACTGTACCCCCCTACTACCTCTCACCTGGGCAGTATCAGGGTGATTATTTAGTTAAGCTTGATGGAATCCTAATTGTGTTGGAAAAGCAGTCAGTTTTGTAGTTTTCAAAACTTGCTTCTTATATTTATTAATTATTTTGTGTGTTGGGATGTGTGTACCATGACACATAGGTGGATATAAGAGGGCTATTTTTAGGAATCAGTTCTTTCTTCCCATGCGAGACCTGGGGATGGGACTTAGGTCACCAGGCTTGGCAGCAAGTACCTTTTATCTGCTGAACCTCCACTTCAGTAGTTCTTAAAGCCGCTTACCTTCCTCACCCACCACAAAAGTGGTGCATGTTCTTTGTAAGTCAACAGCAGGGCAGAAACACAGAGCATGGAGAGTGAGCCCTTTCTAGTATCTGACCTCCGCCCCTCATCTCTTGGTCCCCCAAGGCCAGGACAGGAAACAATAAAGGAGGGTAAATAAATAGGACCATGCCAGGGAACAGAGGAGGGCAAATCTCAGAAGAAGAAAACTCAGCCTGATGTGAGCCAATCCAGTCTGCTTACCACAGCAGCAATTTCCGCTCCGGTTTTGTGGTTTAAAGCAGCCAATACAATTGAGGCAATAAAGAAAAAGAAAGTGCTGAGTCCAGTGTTGACCAAATCCTAAAGAAAAGCGGAAAAGTAGAGTCATTTGCAAAGCAATCAAAGAACTTTCCAACTAAGGCCCATGAAGCCATTTCTGGGACCTCCAGACAGTCTCAGTGTCAGAGGAATTTAACAGTGATGGTTCATAACACACCGTTACCTGTGGCATCACCAAGTCTTGACTTAAAGAGCACCCAAACCCCCAAACTGGCAACACTGCACACCATCCAGAGTTTGGGTCATTTTACTTGTTTGCAGTTCTGGACATTAAACCACGTCCTTTATGTATACAAGCTACCACTGAGCTACCCACAGCCTTCTAGTATCATCTTTTAACTTTATTTTACTTTTTGAGACAAGGTCTCCATATAGATCCTTGGCTGGCCTGGAGTTGCTAAATGTAGAGCAGGCTGGCCCTGAACTTAGCGATCTGCCTGCCTCTGCCTCCCAAGTACTGGGATTAAAGATGTGCACCGGCATCCCTGGCTTAGTATCACTTTAAAGAAAAAAAAAGGTTTGATATCATTTGGGTTCGGTCAAACTTCCCCCAAATCCACAGGTACTGAAACTGGGGCAATCTCCCATTGTTCTCTCTCTTGTGTGGCATCCTAAAACACAAGAACACATTTTCTTTCCAGACTTTCAAGCTTCTATGTCACTGGTACTGACTATTTCTGAGCATCTCAAGCCAACTGACAAGACAGTCCAAACAGGGCTAAGAACCCAAAACACTGAGATGGCATTCCCACTGCGGACCTTCTGGTCAAACCTGCAACCCTCAGTGACTCTGCACCTGACAGTCCCCTTGAGGTTTACAAGTTACTGGCATTTTCACTCATATTGTTAATTCTTTTAGAATCAATAGTTTGGTTGTTTGGGGGTTGTTTTGTTTTTTAAGGTCCTATTATGTTACCCTGGTAAGTCTAGAATTCCTTCCGGAAGGCCTTGGAGATAGTGGTAACGCTGTCTCCAAAGTGCTAGGCTCACAGGTGTGAACCGTTACATGGTTCTTAGGTCTAGTCTGAAAAATATGCAAATGTATTAATTCTGTTTTCTCTCTCATACTCTGCAAATAGCAACATAACCAATCCTCCAGATGAGTGTAAATACGAATGACATCCTTGAAAGGACCAACTCAATTCTATTATGTTTTACCATTAAGTTAGGATTCACTTTACTTGTGTAAGGAAACTAAAGTTGTCACAGCTGCATTATGAGGGGATATTTAAGCACTAGAACTAAACATGACATGAGACTCTGATTTTCCATGAGAGTCCAGCAGCAGCCAATCCTCTCGCAAGTAGACGGGCAGCACATACTCACTGTCAGGTTCCAGTTGATCTGGGGGATCCTCATATGAAGGTTGAGGCTGAAGAGAATCAGCAAGACCCCAGTCACCACAAATGCACTGCAGCTTACAAACTCAAAAAAGTAGAGGCCTTCGCATGGGGAGCACTCCATGATGGTCTCGATGCAGATAAATGCAATCAGGGCCAGAATCTGGAAGAAAATTAGAAATACATGCATGTATACACTTAGTACACACCTAGGGACAGGCACACCTGCTGTGTCAAATACACCTGAGCAGCAGCAGGGCTCTCCTCAGTGACGGGCAGAGACATTTCGACCTGCTTCCTCTCACAGGCAGAGTCAGCTAGAGAAATCCAAATGGAGGGCTTAGTTCCTAAAGAAAACAGTGAAGTCCCCTCCACTGCTATAATGAAACCAGCCAGGCATGGTGTGGCCTCTCTGAGGAGCCATAGGCCCTCTGGAAGAAGGAAGAAAGGAATTATCTCCGCAGCATGTTAGCTACCCTTTTAACGCTCCTAAAGACAAGCTGGCTATCACATGCTAAAGACAAAAAGTCCATCTTCATTAGCTTGTATGTTTTTGGAATGTGGGTCACTGGATTTCATCAATAGGTGGGCTGGCAGCTTACTTTAAAAATGTTTTATATCTTTCAATAAAATCAACTTCTTCTGAAAAGTTAAAGTAACATTCTAGCATTGCATCCAAAAGTTCAGAGATCATAAAACTAGAGATACCAGTGGACATGACCACATAAACATCTAGAGCCCAGAAGAAGAAGGGGGTCCCAGGCTGTGTTAATGGCCCTCCAAGCAAGGGTGCCTCATGACTGATCAGCCTTGGGCTCCAAGCCTCTATTCACACAGGTATCCATGTCAATCACTTACCAGATCCAGCCCCCCACCACTGAGACACTGGTCAACGAAGCAGAGGCAAGCTGTTCCAGGGTCCTCAAGAGCCAGCGGTGCCGCATTCCCTTGGGATGGATGGAAAGCTCAGCACTTGCCCTTCTCTCCTCAAGTCTTCATTCATGCCTTTCCAACCTTCCTGACAATGCTTCTTCCCCAGGCCCTCCTTGTGGTTCTCCCTGCCAGCCCTGATGTTACTCTGCCCTTACACTGGCTAGGTGTTTGACAGCAGGGTCAGGCCACCCACTATGGCACTAAGCACTGTAATGCGCACAGAGCCAGCAGGGGATTTGGTGAGTCACAGCAGCCTCGCACCTACCCTTCCTGAATTTGTCAGACAGCCCCTTGCCCCAGCCCCTGTAATAAGAAGGTTGGCCCTGTCTTTTCCATTGTCAAAGCCACCTTTTCCTAACATCGCATGCTCAGCTTGCTTTTCTATTTCAAGGCAACAATACAGGATACAGGCTTGTTAGTTAAGGGATACAAAATTTCACTTTAAGAATTAGTCCAAGAGATCTACTGTGCAGCAGGATGGCTGCAGTGACTATAAAAATATATTCTATTTTGAAAATGGCTAAGAGAAAGGGGCTTTTTCTCTTAGGCAGAAAAAAAAAAAAAAAAACTTGAGCCATTCCACAATCACACCTTTCAGAACCCCAGCATCTCACAGGATGGATACAAGTTTTCTTAGTCTAATAGAAGTGAAACAAAATAAAGATGGACATCCAAGCACAAACTTCTAACTCTCCACAGCAGGGACCTTAATTTTCCCTCTGAACTGCATATCTAACTTCCATCAACTCAGTTCACATAAGGGAAACTCAAAAATGATGTTTTCTTTTTTCGCCCCTTTTTTCGAATCTAAATAATCTTGGGCAAGAAATAACACAGCATGCTGATGAGTTTCAAAATGTTTCTGGTACCCTAATTTGGCCCACATTTGTGTAGAAAGGTAACTCCTACATTCTTAAACTAAAAATGATTCAAGGGTATACAAAGGCCATTCATTGCAGCAATGAATATAACAGACAAGAATCCCCTGCTTGTAGCCTAATAAATGTTCAGAAGTTAAAAAGGGAAACTAATTTGGTGATAAGTAAGGAGCAAGAGCAAAGCACGGGAGGTGATTAAAGATAGCAGCGGGCAGCCTGTAGAAGCTGTAGACTTGTGTGGCCGTGGGAGGCTTGGCTGCCAAAGGGCTGGGGGAATCAAAAGGAGGCCCAAAAGGGGAAGCTGTCTGGAACAAATCCTTTGGGGCTGCAGTACGGTGAGCATCAGAGAGATGCCCAGGAAGGAAGGCTAGATGCACAGAGCCACGGTTTGGGAATGCAGCAGTCCTGTGGCTCTCTCTTTCAGTACCTGGCAGATACCACTCAGGCACAATATGATTTAAGGCTCCTGTAGGGAGAGGACAGCAGGAGAGGAGCACTGCAGAGGCTGGAGAACAGGAGAGCCTCTGCAATAACATGATGGCGAGAGTAGCGCAGACCAAGGAGGTGACAGCCCAGAGGGTGAGCAGGGGTGAATTCCGGACATACGTTCAGGGAAAAGCCCGTAGGATTTGGTGATGAGATGTGAAAAGAAACGAGACCAACATAAATCAGCCTGGGTGGCTGAAGGAACGACACTGGTAGAAATGGATGGGGAGAGTCATGACTTTCGCTTGGGATATAAGGCTGAAATGACATAAGGCTGGAAGAAAGGCTGGGGTGCAGACTAGCATCGTGGGTGGGTATAGTCAAAAGAAAGGAAGGCCTAGAGCTAGGCCTGGGCACTCACACACAGCTATAACAGAAAGAACCAGGTGATCTATACTTAGATCTTAGGTTGCCAGAGGCCAACAGGAGCGTGGGATCTAACCTCCAATCATCTATATCTCCCTGATATTCTTCCTGTGGCACAAAACATAGGGCTGAGCTGTTACTTGATTTCACAGTTATTTGATTTTCATATCAAAAAAGTCACTGTGGAGGCTGCCTTGTCCTTTCTCACTCTGCGGTTACTCCCTCTGGGGACAATGAGCTGCAGTAGGACATTGCTACAGAGAGACCTAAAACCTAAAGCTTCCTGCTGATAGCCAGTAAAAAGCCACCCTGGAAGCCAACACCTTGTCTAGGAGCACAGACAGGAGCCTCAGCCAACCCACTCCACTCTAGAATTCCTGATCTCAAGAAGAAGCTAGGAAAAAACAAAGGACTATTGTCTCAGGCCACAAGGCTCAGGGAGTAATTAGTTATCCAGAAATAATACAGAAATAATGAATGAGGGGCACCTCATTCATAATATTAGCAAGCAGTACCTGCTCTTCACTAGTTAACAAGAATCAAGTACTATATGGGCATTTTCATTGGTTTCCATTAACACAACACATTCAGCATAGGCATTAGCCAATATTACAGATAAGAAAACAAGTCCTATGAGGTAAACAGGGAGCAGGAGGCAGGGCCAGCATTCATAGCCTGGTCTCTGCAGTTCTTCCTGCCTTACTCTGCATCCTCCTATCAAGTCCTCCTATTCTAAGCGAAGGCTGACTGCTACATATATTACATCAGTGTGTTACAAATACAAAAATCATACAAAATAGTTTCTAGGAACAATAATAACCATGTAAAAATAAGGGAATAAAAACATGTTATAGGGACTGGAGAGGCAGCTCAACAGTTGAGAATAGTTACTGCTCTTGTATATGACCCACAGTTCTTTCGCTTCCCAACACCCACATCAGGTGCCTCACAACTGCCTCTGACTCCAGCCTCAGGGGATCCAACACTGTCTGATTTCTAAGGACTCCTGCCCATAGTTACTACACATAAGCTCATGTGGGTATACCCAAAAACATATAACTTACAATTAAAAAGTTTTTTTATCTTTTTTATGCACATGGGCATTTTTGCCTGCATGTATATCTGTATACTACATGGTGCCTGTGGAGGCCAAAAGCGGGCATCAGATACTCTGGAACTAGAGTTACAGACAATTGTAAGCTACCAAGTGTGTGCTGGGAACTGAACCTGTATCTTCTGAGAGAGCAGTCAATGCTCTCAACCACTGAGATATCCCCTCCAGCTCAAAACATAATTTTTTTAATGTTAAAATACATACGCAGGTAATACTTAACTCAGAAAACATGTATTATAAATCTTACTCTTTTTTTTTTGCCTACTCGTTCTTAATAGTATCCACAGGTATTTCTAAATAAAGGGAAACACCTATTTTTAGTGATTAAACAGTATTTGCATGTAAATATGACTCTATACCTAGCATAACTTAAACTATCCCTAACGAAAAGCTATTTAGATGATTTTTTTTTAAAGCCAGATGGTGGTGGCACATGCCTTTAATCTCAGCACTCAGGGAGGCAGAGGCAGGAGGATCTTTGTGAGTTCAAGGCCAGTCTGATGTACAGAGTGAGTTCCAGGACAGCCAAGGCTACACAAAGAAACCCTGTCTCAAAAAAAAAAAAAGTTTTCTAAAATTCTTCCATTATTGGCAATGTATTTTGGGAAGTGAGGACAGGATGGGAATAGGCACAGAAAATGTCAAAATATCTTCCAGCACGTGACATATAGTTATACCTGTGGGGTAAAGCCACCTATTAGCCAACAAGAAGAAAGTAAAGACTCAGCCAGTTGAGTTGGGAAGCCCCAATATCAAAGCAACAAAACAATAAGCCACCGGAGTGGCACCAATCTTGCGGATATAAAACCTTGCACATGTAAAAGTTATGACAGGTATGAAATATAAATGAGGAAAGCTACAGCTTGTCAGGAGGATCTGGCTGCCATTTCTCTGTAGGACCTAACGGGTGACAGAATATTTTCAGAGTTGATTGGTTAAGTTGATATTGACATGGTTGTCAGGTTTCTACTACCCACAGCTGTGACTGTCAACATCAAAACAGAGGAAGGGAAGGCCTAGCTGATCAAGTTATATTAATACTTTAATTTTTTTTAAAGTTTTATTACATTCATGTTTGCATGGTGTGGTGTGGGGTGTGTGTGTGTGTGTGCACACGCACGCGCACGTGTGAGCATTTGCCAGGGAGCATGCATGGAAATCAGAGGAAGACAAATTGTTGGAGTTAGTTTTAGTTCTCCTACCATATGAGACCTGGGGACTGAACTCAGGTCATCAGGTTGGCAGCAAGCACCTTTACCCAGGGCCATGTTGCCAACTCTAATAATGCTTTTAAAATAGTGAGAAGGCTCTGAATGTTACGGGCTTCCCCCAGACAACCAGCTCTCTTCTGTGCTGGCACATGGTGGAGCTGCAGATCCATGCTGTGCAACCTTCTAAAGGCAGGTTTATTCTAGAAGATGAAGCACTGCTTCAGAGTGCCTCACTTGCTTCTGCCCCTGGCAAAGTCCTGGAAGGGATCCCAGCAATGCACTCACATGGCTGTGCTTTCGCAAAGCCTATGAAAGCAAGCTATTTTAATTGCCATCCACTCAGAATGCCACCTCCTTCCATTCCAAATTCTGTTCCTTGTGGCAAATGATAAGGCAACAGCAGAGACATTCAAGGGGTATAGCTAACCGAAGTTGGAAGTGAGGGTCGTATTGAATTTGGGGTTAGCTGTCTTTCCCACAAATGGTTATGCATCCTCCATGCCCACTAGAAAGCATGTGAGTAGTGGAGGAGAAATAGGGTCTGAGTACTATAGAGACATCAAATTGAGTAGGATGTTCTGCTGCCTACCCCAAGCATTAGGAGACTCTTGAAACCTGAGATGCGGAGTCTCTTGTCTCGGGGATATACTCCAAAACGTAATTCAGATAGCAGCAAGCCTGTTCTGCAGCCACTCTCCTTCTGGGTGGAGAGGGGCATAGTCCTACAGTAGTATCACAAAGAGCAGTAGTATCACAAAGAGCGAGCATGTGTGAGAGGATGCAAATCTGTGCCCCACCTACTAGGCTGCACCTCAGGATTTCCACAAATTTTGAACCAGCAGCCCAGCAATCCCCAGTAAGATGGTACACAGGCTACCTCCAACTCACAAACAGCCAGAAGAAATCAGTATTCTGGTGACTCCTACATACGGACATACATCAGTCAACGTAACAGGGTCCTCCCTCTCCTCAACACACCCACAGTCTCAGAGCAATAAGGAACTTGAGGCAGAGAATCGGGTGGGATTACATGTGCTAATGGTAAAAGACATCCAGGGAATACCTCGGAAAGTAACAAAGCCGAGTGAGGTGGTGCACGTCTGTAATCCCAGCATCTAGAGGCAGGAGGATGAAGAGCCCAAGGCTATCCTCAGTTACATAGCTAGTCTGAGACCAGCCTACGTTACAAACAAACAAACAAAAGCTAAGTTTGGTGGCAAATCAGTAGCATATGAGGAATAGGTAGAAGCAAGAGTATCACAAAATGGAAGCCAGCCAGCCTGGGCTATACTATTTTTAAAAAAGTCAGTGAGGTGTCTCAGCAGGTTAAAAACACTTGCCTTGCAAATTTGATTCCAGGATTCCATGGTGGAGGGAGAGAACTCACCCCCAAAAGATGTCCTCTGACCATCACATCTATCCTCTGGTACTTGTGTGACCACACTCATATACACCATCACACACATTCATGTACACAATAGGAAATCAAATTTAACACATGACAGTAAGTGTCACGCGTTTGAAGGTGTCTGTATTCATGAGCATTCTTACATACACTGAAGCATGTATGTTAAGCAGTGAAAACGAGACTCCTACAGAGTAGGGCAGACTGAAGGGCAGGGGAATCAAAGACCTCTTTTTATTTTAAACATTTTTGTGGTATATGAATGTGTGGGAAAAGATATACACTTAGAATTCACATTTGTACACTTACAAAACATTCATATGTTACAGACCTGATTACAGGCATATATAACTACACACACATATAAAAAGTAGATTGCATGCACTTAAGCTTAAGGAAGAGCTACAATAAAATAACAAAATATTCTTAGAGGTCACTAACATTTAACCCATAGTAAATGCGTATTTTTTAAAGACCGTGTGCAGTGTTGGGGATGTAGTTCAGTTGATAGAGTGCTTGCCCAGCATGCTGGGCTGGGCACAGTCTCCCTATATATGAACACTTTTTTTTTTTTCATGAAGACAGGGTCTCATGTAGTCTAGGCTACCCTTAAACTCACTATAAAGCCAAAGATGGCCTTGATTTCTGAATCCTCCTACCTCTACCTCCTGAGTACTGGGATTAGAAACATGCACTATGCACACTACTGGGGATGAATCTAGGCAAGCACTCTACCAATGGAACACCATTCTTGGTCCTAATACTTTTTTAAAAATTGGTTTACTTATGAGTTAAATGTTAATGGCCTCTCAGAACCAATCTTTATTCACTTTGAAACCATTCATGAATATTTTAAAATGAAACAAAAAACTTTACTGGAAAATGAGAGCCCGCTCTGTGTATCTAAGTTGATTCAATTTCTTTATTGGAAGCGTCCATTCTCTCCAGAGCCTGCTTGATGACACACAGATACCCATTTCCCACTACCAATGTACCTCAAGCTGACCAAGTGGGCCCACAGCAAAAGGCCAGCCCCATTCCCTCCCAAGCCCGATGGCAAAACCCCCATGGAAGACACTGGCCCTACCACCTTCAGAGGTACCTGCAAGCTGTCATCAGCTTTTCAAAGGATCTGATGAACCACAATGTGAGATACAAGCCCACAGAAATTGTAGCACTTGCAACATTCTTTAAAGTCCTGTGCTACACAAGAAGCCTAGATGCCAAAATGACTCCCTACTGGGAGCTGGTTTATATGCCAGGACACTGCTGCCACCACACAGACCCTGCAGCTGTGAAGGAACTCCCAAAACTCACACACTGTGGCCACACAGCTCTGGGATTTCTCAAGCTAAGCCCAAGGCCATATCCACCTTAACTACATCCCTGGTCTTGGGGTGCTCACAGCCCATCAGCAGCATCACAGTTCTGAAATGCGCAGTCAGGCCTACTTTCCTCTATCTGATACTTGGATTGGGTGACACCCACCACCCCTCTCAGCATACTTACTAAAACTATTGTAGCGGTATATAAAGGAAAAATACAAGCAGCATGTGCTGGTCAGCACTCAACCTGGTCAGGTCATGCGCAATTTACAGTGAATCACAGAAACCTACTAACCCAGCAGGATGGCAATCAGTGAACATACACACACACCATCACCACCACCACCATCTACAGGGACTTCAGAAACAGGTGGAATTAATTCTATCATGCTCAAAATTCAAATGTCACTAGTTGAGGTGGCATGCACCTGTCATCGCAACACTCAGGAGGCAGAGGACCAGGTTTGAAGGCTGCCCACTTGTACTTCATTATACCTCTCTCAGGAAGAGACCTCTTTCAGAGTGAACATGGCCTGTATTCTCAACACAGGCCGCTATCAGCTCACAGCATTAGCTTTATCTTTGCTATGACTCACAAAATACCTAACAAAAGCAAGGTAAGGAAGCAAGGCTTTGCTTTGGGTCATGGCACATCAAGGCGAGAAGTGGAGATGGCTAGTCATATGGGATCCAGTCAGGAAGCAGAGAGAGAGAAAAATGCTGCTGCTGTCCAGCCCACGGAATGGGGCCACCCACATTTAGGGGGGCCCACCTCAATTAACCTATCTAGAACCTCCTCACAAACACACCCAGAGGCTTGTCTGCCAGGATCCTGTCAAGCTGGCAATTGCTCTGTGCAGAAGCCTCGGTTTTTCTAAGAAAGAAAATTCATGTGTACTTCTGTCTTATGGAGACTGTCTCCTGAAGAAGGCAGATCTGTAACAGTGTTCTCTCCACCACTCACACTAGCATAGCCAGAGAGTATTTTTTGGTTCCAAAACAATGGAGCTTACAGCAAGTGAAAGATATTTAACCTGCAATCATCATTTCCACAGGTTAAGTTTGGGTTTTCCATTGTTCTCCAGGTAAATAAACAACGCCAAATTTATGGATTTAAGCATTGCAAAGGATGGGGCTAAAGAGATGGCTCAGGGAGAGATCCAAGATGGCTGCCACGAGAGAACACTGTGTCTGAGGAGTAGGAGAGCAGAAACAACGCAGCGACCAGAAGACTGAACTCTGGGACCTAAAACGCCAGCATTGTGAGTGCCAGGTGAGCGGAACTCCTACG
>CM053744.1:40596947-40715208 GCA_028658305.1 Pachyuromys duprasi
AAAAAAAAAAAAAAAAGAGATGGCTCAGGAATTAAGAGCACTTCCAGAGGTCCCGAGTTCAATTCCCAGCAACCACATGGTGGCTCACAACCATCTGTAATGGAATCTGATGCCTTTTTCTGGCATGCAGGTCAGGTATACACGCAGATCAAGAACTAATGCCTAAAATAAATAAATCTAAAAACAAACAAACAAGCAAACAGAGTTGCAAAGGAGGCCTACTATGGTGGCACACACCTTTAATCCCAACACTAGGATGGCAGAAGCAGGAAGATCTCTGAGTTCAAGGAGAGCCTGACATACAGAGCAAGTTCTGTAACGGAGACTACACAAAGAAGGCCTGTCTCATAAAACAAACAAACAGGGCTGCAGAGATGGCTCAGTGGTTAAGAGCACCGTCTGCTCTTCCAAAGGCCATGAGTTCAATTCGCAGCAACCACATGGTGGCTCACAACCATCTATAATATGAATTGATTCCCTCTTCTGGCAGGTGTAAATACAGATAAAACACTCATATACATAAAAAATAAATAAATTTATAAAAACAAACAAAAGGATGCTGGTCAATGTGGTACACACCTGAACTACCAGCCCTGGGCAGGCTGAGGCAAAAAAAAATTTCAAGTTCAAGGTCAGCCTAGCCTACATAGTGAGTTTCAAGCCACCTTAAGATACAATTGAAACCCCATCTCAAACATAAACAACAACAGGAAGGAAAGAGGAAAAGAAAAACAAAAAGAGAAGAAACCATGAACTGCATGAAAGACCAAGCACCTGCTCTTTAAAGAGATGGGATGGTCCCCTAGGCCTTAATCTTCCCAACACACACACAGAAAGAGAGAGAAGCAATTAATCAGTAGCAATTAGCAGAGCAAAAGATCCAAAAGGCAGAAGCAAATAAGTTCCTTATTATTAAGACGGGGATGAGGACAAAAAAAGAGAAGCTGCCAAAGGCTCAGGGCCGCCAAGGCGCATTAAGAAGGGTGCCGGCGGCTAGTGACCGAGGAAGCTATTGCTTGCCACCAAAGCCGACTCAACCAGTATTCTGACAGGCTTTTCAAGGCAGGTTCCACTATATAAATAAATTTAGTGTTGGTCTCCTAGAGCCATAGAAGTGGAGCTTTAAAAAAAAATGCATTACTTTTTAAATGTAGCTATTCATACTTGCAGCACAAGCAAGCACTGGCGTCCACATTCAGCCTGTGAGCTGCTCGTCAATAAGGGCTGGCCACAGGGGATCAGAGTCCCAGCAAGTTACAAAAGGCTTATTTTGGGATATCCAACTCCTTAGAGAATACAAAGAGTGCTATGCTAAATATTCTTGTTTTTGAAAGGAAACCTGGAAGATCTTCTGCGGTCTGACGATATAGTTGCACACAATTTCAGACAGCCACAGGGCGGTCAGCATCTTTCTTGCCAAGAGAATACCCACAGAGTTTTATGGCAAATGCCACTCTGCCCCAAAAGCTCCATTTCCAGACCGTTTAGATTAGTAGTGGAGCAAAACAGCACACTTGCAGAGGACACAGAAAGCCAAATGCCTTCAAACCAGACCCTGCTGACGATGCTCAGAGATGTTGACATGGGAGCCCTTCCCGCCGCCTCCTTCTTGTGGCTCCAGCTTCATGGGTGAGGCGAAAAGCCCAGAAGGTAGTATCCATCGGCCCTACAGGATTTGAACGCAAAGCCTCCCCTCTTTCTTTCCGCCGTTATCCCAAATCCTTAACCAAGTGAAAACAGGACACTGCTTTGCTCATTGACCAAAAGTCAGCAGGCGCCATCACATGTAAACTAGACTCGGGTAAACTGTTCTAAGAGGTGTGTGTAGGTTGAGGGTAAGCCCAGCTTACTATCACCCACAATTGCCTGTGGCCTCAGCATCCCTGTCCAATCCGCTGAGGAAGGGTTCCAGCAGGTGGAGAGCTAGCAGCCTGCTGAGCATGGAGCCTCCGTATGCAAAACGTTGACCCCTTGCCTACCATTCAGCGCTGTGTATAAATGGTGACATTGCAGCCTTAGTAAAGTCCAGCTTCTGCAGGGGCCGTGCACTGTGCTGAAATGAGCACTCAGAAACACTCTCCTCTTTAATTTACTCTTCATCAGTGCTGCAAAACTCAGGATCAGTCAACTGTTTTTGACTAAGTAATTCACAGACCATAAAATTCCCAGTTGAGTGTGCAACCATTTGCCTCTTCCAAATAGAAGCTTAGCATTCTTGGTTTTTTTTGTTTTTATTTGCTTTTTTTTTTCAGTATTGGGGTCTAAACCCAGGGCCTCCCACATGGTAGGCTTGCATTCAGCCATTGAGATACATTCCCAAGATCATGACTTTTGTGGGGGGGGGGGGTTTGCACACGTGCAGCACCCAGAAGGATGTCAGGTGCCCTATATTGATTGCTGCCTTATTTCCTAGAGACAGGGTCTTTCACTAACTTGGACCTCATGTTTTATTCAGCTAAGCTGGTGATCAGCAAGAACCTGTGAGGGTTTATAGTGGTTTTAAATTTTTTTTTAACATTTTATTTATTTATTTATTTACTTACTTACTAACTTATTGGGGGAGGGGGCCGGCAGCAGCATAGGAAGCAGGGGTGTCAGTGGGCAAGCCACAGTCATCAGGTGATCAGGATTGATAATAACTGTCTTTACCCACACTAGGCCATCTTGCTGGCCAATCAGTTTTTAAGTTCTACCTCATTAATAAGGAAAATAAGGCAAAGATGTCTAGCAACCTGCCCTACATCTCATTACCAACAGAGCTGAAGTCAAACCCAGTCACATGAATGCTCTGCAGTACTCGGGAACACTGGAACTGACATCTTTAATATTCTTTCCTACCACAGAGAACAAAGGTTTCTCAGTGAAACTGATCTGAAGCAGAAAGAAGAAGGGAGAGTGGGAGAGAGAAAGGGAGGGAGGACCAGGGAAAGGGAGAAAGCTAGGCACAGTGTGAGGGGCGCAGCCAAAACTTCATCTCTAAAGACTATCTTTTTTTTAAATTTATTTATTTAAAGGAACCAGAACTTCTTGACCAGTCCCAGAACTGTGGTAGGAGAGCCACAATGTCCTGCATATCCTGTGCACAGAGAAGGAAAAGAACATGAGAACTTACAGTGACCAAATCTGAGACAATCTGCACTTCAAAAAACATTTAATGGGGGCTGGGAGTTCAGCTCAGCGATACGGTCCCCAGCACCAAACAAAGTATTAAGTTTATGAATAAGCTCATAAGTAAAGATATGAGGGAACTGGCACATGCCTGCAAGCCCAGCATTTGAGAGACTAGTGTGGTGGATCCAAGTTCCAGATTCTTCCTTATAGCCAAAATTCAACTCACATAGAATGGAAGAAAAGGCAGATTAAACTTATCTTTTGGCAGCCACCATAAAAATACTTGATTTGACTAAGAATGATCATGTGCCATTCAAAGTAGCACATGAACGTTTAAAAGAGACTTACATAGTCTAACAGTATCCACCATAAAAAATATTAAGAACATAAGAAAGGCACAACTTGGCAGTGGGGATGCCTGGCATCCGTCACTTTCAGAAGGCTGGGATCACTAGAAGGAATGCATCATCATTTCTGTGGTCTTCCTGACAGTACCACAAAATGACCAGAATCCAAACAGCAGAAAACGTCAACAAACCCAAAATGAGGGCCATTCTACAAAATAACTGGCCTGTATCTTTCCAAATGTCAACGGCATGAAACACAAGAGCTGACAAACTATTCCAGAAGCAAGGAGATTAAAGAGACATGATGCTAAACTCGACATTCAAGTCAAGACTTCCTTTTAAAAAGGAGCTTTGAGACAATCAGGGAAGCAGGATTGAAGTCTACAGAATCACAAACACTAACCCATCAGTGTCAGCTTCCTGATTTGGGCAATTATACAATTATATCAGAAAATGATCTTTTCTTTAGCACACTAAAGTATGGTATGTCTTTGTTTGAAGACAGGGTCTCACTATATAGCCCTGGCTGGCCTTCATCTCAGAAACCTGCCTGCTTCAGCCTCCTGGTTTCAGTTCCCATAAATAGTCCTTGCTCTAATCACACTGGGAAACCTTCCAAATCCCTCATATAGCATGGGTTATGTTCCAGAACAAGGTTTCCCAAACTTAACCCTGCTAACAAGTTAGACTGGATCATTCTTTGTTGCAAAGGCATCCTGATTGCAGTATGATACTTAGCAGCGTCCTGCCCCTGCAGCAGGGCCAGTGTCCATCTACCTACAGGTATGACAACCAAACATATCAACAGATAATGTCAAAACCTCCTCTTGCCAGGCCTGGTGGTGAAAGACTTTAATTCCAGCACCCAGGAGGCAGAGGCAGGCCTCTCTGTGAGATGGAGGCCTGCCTGGTCTACAGAGCGAGTTCCACAAAAGCCAGGGGGCTACACAGAGAAACAAAAGAAAACGAAACTACTCTCATGCCCATGTGAAAAAACTGATGGGGCCATGACCACCAACGGCTGTGCAAGCCCTTATGCAAAGGGTTATGAGGGATCTTAAATAAATCTACCGGTCATCTAATAGTCAGTATTATCTCACTAAGCATGAGACAGTCAGTTACTGCTGCCTGCCTGTTGCCATGGCTGCAGTGGGACACACACAGTAAGTGCATGCACACAGCTTTCCCTGCCCTAGCGTTTACCTGGTCAGAGGAGATGACAAGTGAAGAATATGGTAAAATCTTGCAGGAAGGGGACTCCAACCGACACCAATATGTGGGACATACACTTGATGAGTGCCCGAATTTCATCAACGAAGAACTGGCACCAAGGTGTCTGGGGACACTTGCTCTGCAAGTGTGAAGACCCATATTTGAAGCCACAGACACCAAGTGCTGTGAGACTCCCCAGACACTCGGCAGCAAACAAGTGACTGCCTCAGCTACACAGAAGTGAGAACCAGCCCAAGGTGGTCTTCTAACTGCCCGGTATGCTGTCCCTCCTCCGATGCAATGCCAAAGAAGATGGCTGCTACAGTCAGCGACTAAGAAAGAGGGGCGGGAGAAATGACCGAGTGGCTCCTGCTTTTAGAGCACGCAGTACCCACATCAGGTAGGTACTCAAAACCACCTGCAATTCCAGAACCAAGGGATCCGAACTCACTATGCAAATCAGGCTGGCCTTGAACTCATAAAGATCCAGTCTGCCATGCCTTTGCATAAGTGCTGGAATTAAGGGCATGTGCCACTACACCCAATCAAAATAAATCTTAAAAAAAAAAGTAACAAAAAACAAGTGGGTCTTCTTCAGATCCTAATTCAGACAAAGCAAAATGGTACTTATGAGGCACAAAGTAGGAATATGTTAGTTACTAGGTGACATGAAGCAGTTATTACATTAAGTGTGTTACAGATACTGCAGCTGTTGAAAAGGTTCCCAACTGGTAGACATGTCCACTTAGGGTTATAATATCTGAGATCTGCTTTAAAATATCACAAGATGGCTGGGTGGTTGCAGAGGACTTAGGTTCAGTTCCCAGCTCACACATGTGGCTTAGAACCATCTGTAACTCCAGTTCCCGCCTCCTCTGACTCCTGCAGGCGCCAGGCACACATGTGTTACTCACACATGCATGCAGACAAAACTCTTACAAAATACATTTTAAAAAGCCAAAATATACTTTTTTAAATAAAATATAACAAAAAAAAGGAGAAGGTCTGGAACAGAGTGCAGAGTGATGCTAACTGTCAAAGCAAGGGGAAGGCATTTGGAGGTTTCTTTCACTATTCTATTAGTGTGTGTTAGAATGATCTGTTTCAAAAAGCTAAATAAAATTGAAAAAAAAAAAGGTGATGAGGGCTAGCAAGATGATTCCAGTAAGTATGGATGGCTGTACCAAGCCTGATGGCTTAGTTGATCCCTGGTACCTACAGGGTTGGAGAGACACTCGCATGCTGTTTCTGACCACCACTCGTATGTAGTGACACAGGTCCCTACTCCGAACAAAATGCAGGTGACATAAGCACATCATCCCCAACACTGATCCACCATGAGGGAAATGCAAGCTCAAGCCACTAATGCGGCTCTTTGCGCCTGCTAACTCCAGTGGCTCCAAAGGCACCAAGTAATGGCGGGGATTCGGTGACGGTGACTCACGCTAAAAAAGGGGGCAAATGGTGCAGCCTCTGAAAATGGTTTGGTAGCTTCTCGTGAAGTTAAACATACCCGTAGCATATGGCCTGGCAGTCTCATTCGATATTACCCCCAGAGAAATAAAAATTATAACTGCACACATACATGTTATACAAGTATTCATGTTGACTCAATTCATGACCACCCAAATCTACAGACAACCCAAATGCTCTTCAGTAAATAGATAAGCAAGTCATGGTGAATCCATCAAATAGACGGCTACTCAGCAGGAAAGAGGAATGGATTACCAACACTTGTAACAAGGATTAATCCCAAGGGATGCCATAATCAGTGGATAAGGTCATATTCATAAGGCTCCAAGTGATATAATATTTAGGCTGTGGGGAAAGCAAAGCCATGTGGATACAGAATTAATGATTGGCAGGATCAGCTGAAACTGAGGGTGTTTCAACAGCTCAGTGATAGAATGTATATTTAACATGCACTAAGGCCCAGCACACGCCTAAACACACAAATAGACAAAAGGCTCTGCACATGGTAACCAAGTGTTCATCTAAGATTAGTGACATTCAAGGAAATCTTTGTCTTCTGCCTTACTGGTATTTTTTCTTTTTCTTTTTTCAAAAATTGAATTGTTATTACTTGTAAGACTTCTTTAACATAGTAAATTTAAAACAAGGAGTTACAAAGTTGGAGGGCTCCTCTGGGGAATGTCCCCAAATCCCTTCTGTTGCTCCAGGCTTCTCTGAGTCCTCAAAGCACTCAGCACACACCACCCTGGGACTTGGCTTCTCTCCAAGCACCTGCTGCCAACCAATGGGAGCCTCCACCTGTGCCCTATTCCTGGAAGTATGTCCAGCTGCTTCCCTGCTCTGCCCCCCGACAGTAAGATGGCTGAGCAATGGCTGATCCAGCAACCAGAAGAACATCTAAGACACAACCACTAAACCATGTCCACAGGTAACAGGACATCTCTAATGAGTTAAACAGTGTCAGGCCGAAGCACAGGCTCAGGTGAGGCCAGACACTTCTATAAACCATTAGAGAAAACCTGCAGAACTGGCCTGTCTCCTGTGCTATTTATGGATCGGAGATTTGAAACAACACCCAACAGGAGAAGTCACAAGTACCCTGGCCCCAGCAGCCTCCTGGGAGCCAGTGAACTCTGGCCTGCATGGGCTGAAGGTTCAAAGATTCAGCAGCAAAAGTATGTGGCAGGGGAGGGCAGGGCAGCCAAGTGAAAACAGGCCTGACGATCTGCGTCACAGGGAACTTACAGCAGAAGCTTGTTTCTGGTAGGGAGACTCAGGGAGGGGTCACCAGTCTTTTCTAGAAAGCTTGATCTTCACCGCGGAAACCCATTCATTAATATACAGATATTAACATTAAACTCCAGCCTTATTAAGATTTTATTTTCCATGATTCCTAGCACAAGCCACACCCATCCAAGAGTGATATGTAAAACATTTGCTTACTATAAAAACAAAATAACAAGAAAAAAATCACAACACTACAGAGCAAAGCAAGCCAAAGAACTGTCAATTACACACAATAAAAACAAATTAGACGGCATCCAATTATCACAACTTGGACATTCCAGTTCAGTTGATGAAGCAGGTCCAGCGGCAGCCTGCCTCCACACTGACTGCTGCCTGGAACAGGTTTTCAGAGCAGGACTCTGGAAGTAAGTTTAAGAGGACCAAGCCAGCCGTCAGGGACAGTTTTCCCACCAGTATCCACAGACAAGAAAATTCAGGAGGCTGTTCCCGCCTTTTCTGTATTCAGACTCCAGGCACTGAGCAGCAGATGTAGGTCTCAGAAAGGGACACTTCAGAAGGGACACTTCTTTTTTTAACTTATTTATTCTGTGTGTGCATGCGTACTCCTGTGTACAGGAATGCACAAGTCTCAGAGCTCATGGAGAGCCCAGACGAGGCCCGATGACACCATATCTCAAAAAAGTCCAAGTGCCAGGTTTGGTGGCACACACCTTTAATTCCACCCTAGGGAGGCAGAGGCAGACAGAAATCCAGGAGCTTGAGGCCAGCCTGGTCTGCACAGGGAGGTCCAGCCCAGCCAGGGCTACATAGGGACCCTGTCTCAAAAAACTAAAAATAAAAAAACAACAATAAATAAATACAAATTAAAACATCTGAGCAAGTAATTCATAATCCTCCTCTTTTTAAAAAATATGCCTGGGCTGGAGAGATAGCTCAGAGGTTAAGAGCACTGTTTGCTCTTCCAAAGGTCCTGAGTTCAATTCCCAGCAACCACATGGTGGCTCACAACCATCTATAATGAGATCTGGTGCCCTCTTCTGCTGTGCAGGCTACATATAGACAAAATATTGTATACATAATAAAAAATAAAAATCTTTAAAAAAATATGCCTGATAGCTAAGCGTAAATTTTTAACTCTCTGTGGTATGTTTTATGTGAATTTGAGGAAGCAAAAGGAAATTTTGAAGTTGTAGGGTTTACAACAAAGAGACCAGATGTTAGCATGTATACAAACGTGAGTCCTAGGCTTTCTGTTGACTCTGTTAACATCAGACAAAAACAAAAAAAAAAACTTCACACTGAAAGTTGCCATGAAGAAAAGGGGACGTTGCACTACAAAAAAAGGCCCAACTTGCTAAGACAGAGCAATCTTAAATGTGCATACAACAGGGCCCTGAAGTTACACAGGGAAGGACGCTAACAAGCACAACAATAACATTCTTTTCTTCATAATTGCTTTCAGCCAGTAAACAGTCAATCAGCAAGAATGCAGACATGCTGAGGGGTAAAGGCCCCGGCACAAACTACTGCTATTAAACCCTTAGGAGGGACTGTAGAAGCTTCATGAGACTGGATTTGCTAATGATTTCTTGACTAGGACACCAAGAGTTCAGCAACACAAGTTAACATAGAGAATTAGTACTATATCAAAACATAAAGTTTCTATGCAAAGGAATCCACAGAATGAAAGATAAAAAACACAGAGTGGGAGGAAAAAACTATTTATTTATTTATTTGTTTGTTTATTTATTTATTTTGGCTTTTCAAACCAGGGTTTCTCTGTGTAGCCTTGTTTGTCCTGGAACTCACTCTGTAGACCAGGTTGGCCTTGAACTGAGAGTTCTGCCTGCCCCTGCCTCCCAAGTGCTGGGATTAAGGGCATGTGCCACCACTGCCCAGCTCCAAAGAAGGAGAAATTTTATTATATATATTAATATATATGCATATATGTGTAAAACAGAGTCAATACACACAGCTGGAGGTTGCTCCTACATACATTCTGAATTTCAACAGAAAATTCTGTGTGCGCATGTGTGTTGTATGGAAGTGTTCATGTGGATGTATGCACATGTATGAGTGCACATGTGTGGTCAGCACACATGGAGGTCACGATTCACATCTGGTGTCTTTCCTCTATCATCCTTCACCTTTACTTTTTGGGGAAGGGTCTCTCATCAGCTCAGCTAGACTAGCTGGCCAATGAGTTAGGAATCCACCCGTCCTAGGGCCCTGAGTTAGAAGTGTGCTACTGCATCCTGGCTGCTCTGTGAATGCTTTCACAGCAGGCACATTAGCCACAGAGCCATCTCCCCAGCCAGCCCCATAGAAAGATTTTGTTTGTTTGAGGCAGAGTCTCTCTGTGTAGCCCTTGGCTGTCCTTGACTCACTCTGTACACCAGGCTGGCCTTGAACTCACAGAGATCCACCTGCCTCTGCCTCCCGAGTACTGTGATTACAGGTGTGTGCCACTGTGCCAGGCTATCTATGGACAGTTCTTACGAGAAATAATGTAAATCTATTTCCAAGGATAAGTTAAGACACATCATCCATAGTATCTCATCTCAGTAACCTGCACACGAGAATAAGGCTAAGACAACGTATACCCAATTATTTGAGGAGGCCATCCTTGGAAGCTGAGAAAACTGGCAATTTTTACTTTAAAAATATCTTTTTCTACATTAGCCTGATTTTTTAAAGACACAAATGCTTTAAGAGGTTGTTTTCCAACAGGTGCAGTAGCATATGCCTATCACCCCAGGGAGGCAAGTGGATCTCTGTGAGTTCAAGGCCAACCTAGTCTACAAAGAGTCTAGGACAGCCAAGGCTACACGGAAAAAAAAAGAGAGAGAGGGAGAGATATTGTTTTCCTACTATGTGGTTTATATAGCTGGGTACAGTGTGCTACTCCTAATACAAACACGCTCAACTCTGAGGTCCCTGACATGAAGGAACCTTGCCAGCCTGTGCAGTCCCAGATCCCCAGAGACACTTCACCAGATGGGAGGCTGGAGCAGCAGAGGAGGAACTGGAGTTGCTTCAAGCAGTTACCTAGGGAGCCTAGAACACAGAGGATGAGCAATCAGGCAAGCAGCAAAGGCAGCTGGAGTGAGGCAGGTACCTGGGAGGAGCTGGAGAGTAGCAAAGCTGAAGAGGTGTGTGGGAAGACAGCAGCAGCAAGGCCAGTGACTAAGCCATGCAGCTACAGGAGACCCACACATTCCCTCACTCCTTCTGGAGCTGGTCATTTATTCAATCACCCCCAAAAGAAGTGACCTCCAGACTGCTCCTCATACAATGTGTCATGCTCGGGACCTTGACCCTGAGAGGTTACACATGACAGGTTAGATCCCATATCCAGGCTGGCCAGGTACCTCTGACTTGACACAGCCAAATCCAAAGAGGGCAGGCCTCGTGCTCATTGGGATTTAGCCACCAAGAGCAGGTTAGGCCGGGGTATGGCAGACAGCCAGGGCCAAACATTTAAAATTCATCACCTATCATGGCACATTACAGGTAGAGGTCAAAAACTGGGATGCCTAAACTCTGCCTAACCGTTCCTTTTCCATTCCTCTGAGCTTTCAGAGTTGTCGGTAAAACGGGAAACACATACGAGAGCAGGACACATTCTGCACACTGCCTTCCACTGAACAAAGTCTCATGCTGCAAACGGGCTTTGCTCCACGGGCATCTTAATACAGCATTCCGAGCAAGGCTGTGCTCCTTCTGCAAACAAGCCAAGGCAGCAAGGTTTCCCAGAATCCTCCCAGAGTTCATTCCACTCACTTAAAAACAGCATTCTCCCCTGCTTGGTTTCTTGGCTTGACAGCAACTGCACAGGGACTGGCACCTTCCTAAGAACAGTACCTTCCGTCAACCCTTGATACTCTCAAAAAACACTTTCAGGCTGACGGAGCCAGCCCTCAGCTATCTAAGACGATCAGTACCGCCACAGTGACACAGGCCCTTAGCCTTGCCTCTATGTTCTCAGTCCACAGCAGTCAATTCTCAGAAGCCTCTACCCACACAAGCCTAGGATGGATGTCTTCGAGAAGCTGGCCAAGCTGGCAGAGAATGAAGTATCTTGTGCCCTCAGACCAGAGGGAAGCTGGGCAGAGCCGAGATCTCTTTCAAATGCATCATCCAATGTGCTGAAGGGAGATATGGGCCACTGGGGCTCAGGGGGCACATGGCGCCCTTGACCATGCAGTCAGAGAGAAGAAATGAGTGAGCAGCTCATTCTTGAATGGCTCAAGTCCTGCCACGAGACCCTTTGAGTGTCCCTCCAATGAAGCCTGCAACCAACAAGTGTGCATGCACCTGAGCAGCACAGGCCAGCCACAGAGCATAACCTCAAAACAGCCTGGTGACCCACAAAGGTAGGGACACAGTGGTCAACCCATGGGGGCCCAACTACTTGGGAGGCTGAGACAGGAGGACTGCTTGAGCCCAAGTAGAAAAAACAGAGGGACCAGGACAGGAAAGGAAGAAGCTCCTTATATACACTCAAGTGGAAATTTTACAATCTGTCTATACCCACTCTACTACTTATGACATATCATTGATTTTTCAACAAATGTTCTGATAACTTAGGGATTGCTTGAGAGGGTAGCAGGGATTGAACCCAGTGCTTTGTGCACACTACACAAGAGCTCTACCACTATGCTACATCCCTCCCCACAACTTAGATTTAAGAGTAACAAAAGGGGGCTGGAGAGATGGCTCAATGGTTAAGAGCACTGTCTACTCTTCCAGGGGTCCTGAGTTCAATTCCCAGCAACCACATGGTGGCTCACCACCATCTATACTGGGATCTGATGCCCTCTTCTGGCATGCAGGTGTACATGCAGATAGAGCACTCATACACATAAAAAATAAACAAATATTTAAAAAACACACAAAAATAAAAACAACAAAAACAGTAACAGAGAAAACACCTTTAATCCCAGCATTCAGGAGGAGAAAGCAGGAGTTTCAGGCCAGCCTAGTCTACAAGCTCCAGGATTACATAGAAAGACCCTGTCTCCCCCAAAAGGGGGGAGGGGATGGCACTGAATGTTTTCATTTCAACAACAGGAACATTCTGTGGTCAACTGAATGCACTAGCATCTGCATAGAGCCAAGAAAATGCTGCAAGGTGCCAGATGTTTATTAATTCAAAATAAATCTGTTTTAAATAGCATATCTGGAAGATACCTACAGTTTACATCTTTGTTTAGTTAAGAACTTACTTTCCTGGCTTAACACCATGCCCAAGCTATGTCTGTATAATAAATCTCCCTACTAGATAAGTAAGACAGAAGCTGCTGAAGTAAAAACAGACAAAGAAACAAGCTGTTGGTAGAGTGCTCGATGGGTCAATCCCCAGCCCTAAAAGGGGGGGTGGGGGGAGCAGACATCACTGCTCCCTAGAGAACCTGTAAGCCAACGGAAAACAGATGGGAAAGGTAGGCATAGCAGAGCACGCCTGTAATCCCAATACTCAGGATGCTGAGGAGGGAGTATTCAGAATTGGGGGCCAGCCTGAGCTATATACTGAGACTCTGTCTCAAAAGAAATAAGCAAACAAAAGCGCAACCCCTCTAGACAACAGGCAGCCCTTCCTCCCAGCAGATGCCACCTAGTGCCAGGCTTGTGGCTGGGCAGCCAGAGCATGCAACTTGCCCTTCACCCTTCCTTCATCCTCAGGCAAACAAAGCATGTAATGCACAACATGTTCAACTTAAGCAATAGCTACTTACAGCAGGATGTTGAGAATGAGACAGCTGAACCAGTCTAGCTAGATTCTGTATCTGTTAGATCTGGATGCTCCACTAAGACATTTATTGTAAACAACTAGATTTTCTTTTCTTTCTTTCCTTTTTAAAAACTCTTCAGTTATGCTGACCTGGTCATTTAAAAACAAAACAAAACAAATCCTGCAAGCTACCCATAGAACTACAAATGGAACTCGGGTGTTTTGACAAACCCCTGGTCCTACGGACTCCCCTGGGACTTCCTGGCAGTCACTCATTCTTCGTGGGCTCCTAGCCTAGCAGCCTTGGGCCTCCAGCGTCCAGACCAACAGATGAGGCTTTCCCAAATATGTAGTGAAGGGGACACAGGGGACATGTGTAGGACCACTCTGGCTATGTTACCAAAACCTCCTCCCCAGCCCACCAGCCCACACTTCAAGACCCACACACAGCCATGGACAACGATCTATCATTTCCCCAGCCTCAATTCCACAAACTTATTCTATGAGGAATATAGACGTTTTCTGCCTCACTAGTATGCTTTTGCTTTACTAATGAAGAAGAGGAAGAAGAGGAGGAGGAGGAGGAAGAAGAAGGTAAAATCTACCTACAAATAGCAAGGAGTTACTGCAGACCAAACCCTGGGACCTTCCAAGCTTCCTGTTCCAAGACACTCACATCCAAGGCCGTCTTTACTGGGCTAGTTCAATACCAGCCCTTTAAACAGAACATCACAGAAGACTTGACCTTTCGTGTGGTGCTTCCTAAGCTACTACCCTAGAAATACCCAAGACTGTAATTCATCAATCTTCCCCACAATCATATAATGGATAATTAAGATAAGGAGGGGGCTGGGAGATTTAGCTGGCGGTCGAGTAGAGCACATGCCTGTTGATGCAAGGACCCCACTGTCCCACATCTGACAAGAGGGGGTAAATATGGCTTTTCCAAAAGCCAGATTCCTCACCTGTAAGCACACACAGGAAGGGGCACACGCAGCTGCTCCTGTGACTCAGAGACTCTAACTGTATGGTATCACTGCTGTTGTGGTCAGCATGAATCAAGTAGATCTTTTCTTCCTGGACTTGGGACTTTTTCAGACTTTTAACAACCCAGGAGACCAAACTTGCCGAGCAGTCAGGGGTTCCCCAGTATGGACAATGAACAGAAAGAAACGCTACCTCTGCCATGGAGCTGTGCATAACTCACCAGCAACTCATGGGTACATTTTATTATTCAGAAAGCACAGCTCCCAACAGAGAGAGAAAGAAATATACAATTCAAGCTAGTGCTTTATCATAGGACATCACAGGACACAGGTCATCAGTCAAGAAATGAAAAACCAGTAGGGGAGGGCTGGGCCTGGGGAGCTGGCAGAAATCTCTGAAGATACAGGTCCCTGCCTCACCCCAGCCCATTCACCTGCAGGCCCGACAGGCTGGGCCAGGGGACATCCAGCAGCAGTGTGTCACTAAAGTACTGAAGAGGAATGAGGAACTTTATACAGAGGGAACGTGAAAGGAAAAGAAGCTGGGTCAAAACTGGGTCAGATGAGGCAGGAGCCATGGAGGTCACAATAATGGCTAACGTTTACCAAGCAGTGCCAGACCTGGCACCTTCTGCTCAGCCTTTGGTGGAACTTTGGTGGAAGGTAACTGCTCACCTGGACTCCTGACTACTTAGGTCTCCCTCCGGTCACTCAGGCCCAACAAGGTCAGGCTAAGGCTCTAAGGGCACAGTCTATGTACAGCAGTGAGCAGCTAACTTGTGAATTAAAGTGACCAGGGATAAACAGAAAACCTAGAGCGGGGAGCTCAAGACCATAAAGGATGCTTGTCCAGCAGACAAGCTATGTAGGGACAATGCTTCAGGCTGGAGGGAAGGGACAAGGGACGGATAGAATCTGAAGAACCTAATAAGTATGGGTAAAAGCATAGCCCTCACTGTTTCAGTCTTGAACTTGATGGCTGACTCTTTGACCCTCCCCCATACATGCCAGGGAGTGACAGACTGGCTAGATCCCAGTGGAGGACATTGCAGCCAACCCTGAGGAGACAGGATGAGCTGGGGTTGGATGGAAGGGGAGGAGGTCCTCCCCTGTTGGTGGACTTGGAGGGGGTGGGGAGGAGATGAGGGAGGGTTGGGGACGGTGGGAGGGAATGAGGGAGGGGGCTACGCTTGGGATACAAAGTTCCTAACCTGTGATTGATAACAAAAAATAAAAAAAAAAAAAATGTAAAAAACAAAAACAAAAACAAAAAGCATAGCCCTCACAATATCTCAGGATAAACTGAACAATTTTGAAATGGAAAATTAGATCTTGTCAGAATTGAGTTTCTAAATTATCCGATTCTACAGAACTTGTACTTGGAGCTACTTTGTGACTGGTTAGATTGTTTGTAACTAATTTGTTTAACTGAAAATGATTTCTGACAAAAAGCCAGAGTGGTCTCACCATCTATGATAATTCACTTGTGGAAGAAGACATGGGAAATAACATCTTACTGGTTTCCTCACTAATAGAACTGCTTATATTTTGTAACCACCATCTTTAAAAAAAAAAAATTCTTTAAAGCTAACAACCTCAATTGAGAAAGGGCATGGAAAGTGTGTAATGGCAGGGTTTAGGCTGAAAAGAGACTCTAGAGGTCCCTGATTCTCTGGCCATCAAGGACAGGGAGGCTAATGGAGTCTGTTTTCCCTGTCCTCCTTACCAGCAGTGTCTGTGGAGCTCCAAGGAGGCACAGATAGTGGACTGGAGATGGATCTCAACTGTAACGCACTGGCCTGGCATGCAGGAGGCCCGGGATTTGACCCCCAATGCCCGTAAGAGCAACTACATTATAAAATCCTTTTTATGTTATATTGTTTACTGTTACTCTGTGTGTGTGTGTGTGTGTGTGTGTGTGTGTGTGTGTGTGTGTGTGTGTGTGTAAGAGAGATGTTAGAGATGCTTGTATGTGCCATAGCCCTCATTCTAGAGACCACAGGACAGCTTTCAGACTTTGAGTCTCTCCTTCAAAGTAAGACCCTAGAATTGATCTCAGGCCATCAAGCTTGTGTGACAAGCAAGCCCTTACAGCCTGAGCTGCTTCTGCAACAACACACAGGTCTAACTCTCAAGTAATACACGTTCACAACCCCCTGGGTGTGCACAGCTAAAGGGTTTCTTCAAGAAGAGTCCTTGGCCCAGGTCTGGCTAACTTGCCAGCTTGCTTGCTTTTCTCTCTCTCTCTCCCTCCCCACCTCTCTGTCTTTCCCACTGGCACTGAAATCTTTGAGCCTTACACTGTTTTTCATAGCTACGCTGGAATCAATGGAAAACCACAAAAATGAGGGCTTCTGTTGAGCCCCATCATCAAATTGAGATGGCAGTAAAGAAATCATCCAGAAAGAACCTCTGACAACCTTAGGTGTTTGTTAACAATCCTTTCACACCTGTGAAGGGCATGCCTCTGTATTTGTGCATGTGCGTATGTCACTGAGGATGGAACCCAGGGCCCTGCTCATGTTAGGAAAGCACTGTACCACTGAGCCACACCTCTAGCCTCCAGAGACAAATTCTGGACTATCTCACTGCCTATGGCCATCCTGAGGCTCCTGGAGCTAATTTTTTGCTTTTAGGTTTTCTAAGAGCCACCATGACTCTGAACCTTCAATCTTGGCTACAAGCATCCACTCAATCCCAAGGGGTACCGAAGGACCCCAGCCTGGCATATAGAAGCTCCCTTTCTAAACACAGTTATCAGAAAGCAGACAACTCCAATAATAATTACAGGAGCTCTGGTTTTCATTTTACACTTCTCTAAGCAAACAGCTTGGCAAAGCTTCCTATGGTTTCCCCCACTTTTAGAAAAATCTGTCTTCTAAGCAAAAGCTTCGGTTTCCCAGGAGCAGTAGACACTCTTCACAAAAAAAGTTTGAAAAAGAAAAAGCCATTAGAATGCCATTTATTTCCATGCTTTCTCCCTAACAGTTTCCACTTAAAACACCGTCTGGCAGTTTATGAAGATACATTAATTTCCCCTTACAAATTCCTTGTTTTTAAATACCTTGACCTTATAAGCTATGCTGAGTAATAATCCTCAGGGTTTTTTTTTCTTTCTCTCTCATCATACAAATATGTATATTTATCTGCTTATCCAGTGCCTCATGATGTGCCAGTCACTAGGGACACAGCAAAACACTTAAAACAAAAACTTATTCCCATGGAGCTGACAAGGATTTAAGCAGGTTGAGTGGGGACACAAAGTGGGGCTGTCCTCAGGGGCCAGGAGGTAGAAGAAGGGCTCTTAAGCAGTAATCTGAAGAACAGAGCCAAGAGGACAGTTTTCACAA
Source organism: Pachyuromys duprasi (assembly GCA_028658305.1). Classification (NCBI taxonomy): domain Eukaryota; kingdom Metazoa; phylum Chordata; class Mammalia; order Rodentia; family Muridae; genus Pachyuromys; species Pachyuromys duprasi. The sequence continues at coordinate 40,614,409 of CM053744.1, forward strand.
AGGGAATAATAGCAGAGTGATAAACCCAAGTGCCAAGCCTGAGGTAGGAGAATGCAAATCAAAATGCTGGGGAAGGGCAGGACTGTAGCTCAGCCTTATTCCCCTAGCAAAAGCAGGAGGCCCTGAGCTCTACCCCAACACCTCCAAGTCAATAATAGAGAACCAAGGCTCCCTCCCTATCAACACAGAATAACCAATATTAGAAAAACTCCAGTCAAAGGGGAAAAAAAAGTACCTTTATTATAATTTGATTTATATCATACTAGACCTGAAAATATAATTTGTGTTCAGCCCCCTCATTCTGACTTCAACCCCTCATGCTACCATCCTGGTGGGAAGAAGGGGTAAGCAGGCTTGTGGGGAGGGGGGCCATGTAGCCTCTCTTTGCAACAACCATTTCTCACAGAAACTAATCTAGTCCCTGAGCAGAGATCTCACTGGAAAGAAGCAGTCACCCATTCATGGTGCTCCGCATCCAGGATCCAAACACCTCCAGACCTCACCTCCCCACACTATGGCACTAAGAAACAAAAGCTGGAGCACATAAACTTTGGGGACATACTTCAACCACACAGCCGAAGGCATTTGAGCAGGAGAGGGAAGCACCTGGGGAGAGAGAGAAGGTGCTCACAAACCCCACTCCTGTTTCTCCTCCTGGGACTCTGAGAACTGTCGACAAGTCTAGTTAGGAACACAGCTCCTCCAGGACTGTCAGGAAAGAACTGATGGCGTCTGGTAACCAGGGGAAGCCATAAGGACTTGCAGGGCTCACAGCTGCCAGTCTCTGTAGTGTGTAGATAAGCACAGTAGAGACCAGGGACACACAGAGACCTCGCATATGTTATGAGAGGTGTTAAACAAGCCTGGTTTTGTAATGTTTAGAAATTGCCCTTCAACGTAGTAACTGCACCCCTGGAAATTTAACTACAGCAAACCCAGTAACAACAATTCAAAAGAAGCATCCAGGACATTTACTGGTGTGGTCAAACAAGGAAAACCCTAGAAACCAGTCCTGCGGACTTTCTCCAGAGGTGCTTAGCAACCTTTCAGAAACAAAAATCCTAGGACAGGGACAATGGGTCAGTGGGTAAAATACAAGCATTCGGACTAGAGCTTGGGTCCTTAACATGTAAATGCCAGCCAGAGCAGGGTAGAGTGACTTGCCTACCGTATAAATGCCAGGTGGGCAGGGCAATCCACCTGTGATCCCTGCACTAAGAAGGGAAAAAGAAAGGGAATGGGAGATCCCAGAGCAAACTCTACACTACCCACATTGGTAAGTTCTACCTACACCTACACACACACTCACTTTCTAAGATTCTGTCCATCTGAGTCTTTCACACTAAGATGATGATTTTTTTTCTAATTGCCTTTAAAGTTAGTTTGCTGGGCATGGTGGTGATACCTTTAATCCCAGCACCAAAACAAAACAAATCACTTAAATAAAGTTACAAAGTTACAGAGTTTTTACTATTATTAAAATTTATTATTAGCCAGGCATGGTGGCGCACATCCGTGATCCCAGCACTCAGGGAGGCAGAGGCAGTGGATCGCTGTGAACAACAACCTGTTCTACAAAACAAGTCTAGGAAGGACTGTCTCAAAAAAACCAAAACCAAAAGGATAGATGATAGATAGATATATTAAGTAGATGTAGATGTATGTATTATTTAAAGGATAAGATTCCTTTCAAATACAAGTTTTCCATTAGCTTCAGTAGCACCAGCTACAGTTTTACAGGAAAATGTATTATTTTTTTCTTGTAGCCCTGGCCACCCTGGAACTTGCTATGTAGACCTGGCTGGTCTCAAACTCAGATCTGCCTGCCTCTACCTCCTGAGTGCTAGAATTAAAGGCTTGAGCTACCACACCTTGCAAGAAAATGTATTGAAAAAAAAAATGTAAGCTTCAAGTTTGTTGAAGTGTTCAGTATTATCCATGTCATTCTCCCCAAGGGAGTCAAATTATAAAGGAGGGTAAAGGGAGAACTACAGATTATAGCTGATATGTCAGCTTTAAAATTAATCTGCACTAAGGTAGAGCTGGTGCCAGCTAGTTTTAAAATATTGGTGTGGAGCTATATGCCAACAGTTACTCATATTTGTGCAGATGTGTGTGCACATGTGTGCATTTGTGTGTAGAGGCCAGAGGTCAACCTGGGGTGTCATTCTTTCCATACTGCCCACATATTTTCTGAGTCAGGGTCTCTCACTGGCCTGAAACCTGCCAAGGATGAGCACCTCCTGAGTGCCGGGATCACCAGTGCACACTGCCACACCCGGGTTTTTATTTCATTTTGTGTTCTAAGTGGCTTCTGGGGAGCCATTTAAAACTCGAGCGTCTATGCTTGCACGCAAGTGCTTTGCTGACTGAGCAATCTTCATACACACACACACACACACACACACACACACACACACACATCCCAGTAGTTTTTAAGAGAAAATACTTTCATGTAGTACAAAATTCAAAACACAAAGGGAAATATTTAGTAAAAAATGTCTCCCTGCCACTCACAGCCTCAGCCACCCGTTTCTCTAACCTAGAGAAAGAAAGATAAAGCTGTCTTAGTCTAATTACATTACTATAACAAAGTACCTTAGACTGGCTAAGATAAAAACAAGAATGTATTGCTTACTGCTCTGGAACTAGCAAAGTCCAAGATCAAGGCATCAGCAGATTTTGTTTCTGGTGACAGCCCATTTCCTACAGTTGCCATCTTCTGTGCACCCACATATAATGGAGAGGGCACCCTTTATCCGTTCTTACAAAGATGCTGACACCATCCCTGAAGACTAAGCTCTCAGGACTTCCTAAACCTTAATCTTTTAAATATATATTTTTAAGCCCAGGCTATCCTCAACTCCTTATTCTCTTGCCCAGTGCTGAGAACTGAGTGAATACCTCACTGTGCTAAGGCTCTGCTCTGCTTAACAACCGAATTAGTTCCTGGGGATGGGGAAGCAGCGCTCAGACCACAGGCTTCTCAAACAGGAGTGACAATGAGCCCAGGGCTTTGCAGATCTGCAGTGGTGAGACTTGAAAAGCAACTTCTAAGACTCAGGACTGATGAGAGACACAAAGTCCATTCCCTGAGGAAACTTCCTCCCACCCCACCCCGCACTCAGACACCCCTCCCAGCCACACCTGTGGGGCCGCTTTGACTTTCCACAGGAAGTCTGGATCCAGCTTTTCTCTCTATAAAAACCTTGCTGAGCACGGTGGTGCTGGCACATGCCTTTAATCCCAGCACTCGGGAGGCAGAGGCAGGTAGACCTCTGAGTTTGAGGCCAGCCTGGCCAGGACAGCCAGGGCTACACAGAGAAATCCTGTCTGTGAAAAACCAAAAATGAAACAAAGAAAAAGAAAGAAAGAAAAAGAAAACCTTGCTGAGGTTTTTGGAACCTGTTAAGGCTACAGCTTTCAGCCATTATGCAGTGTCTATTTATTTAGGTCACTTATAATCTCTTTCTCCAGTGATTTATAGTTTTCAGAGTGAACATCTACATATTTTGATAGATTTCCAACTATTTCATTCTTTTCAGAGCTAGCAACTGCTTTGTTATTTTTCTTTTCTTCTTCTCCTCCTCTTTCTCTTCCTCCTCCTTCTTTCTGGTAAGACAGTTTGACAGTTCTACTCTTCAGTACAGGCTAGCATCAAACTCATGGTAACTTTCCCATCTCAGCCTCCAAATATTGGGCTTACAGGCATAAGCCACTAAACCAGACTTTTTTTTTTTAATGTTCATTATTGGTGTTTTGCCTGCATATGTCTGTGTGAGGGTGTCAGATCCCCTGGAACTGGAGTTACAGACATATGTGAGCTGTCATGTGGATTCTAGGAATTGAACCAGGTCCTATGGGAAGAGCATTCAGCGTTCTTAACCACTGACCCATCGCTCCAACTCCTAAACCAGGCTTTTTTAATTTTGAATTTCTAGAAATTTATTGCTAGAATACAGAAATATGGTTGATTTTTACATGTCGATCTTACATATGATAACCTTGTCGATTCACTTATTAATTCTAGCATCTTGCCAGATAATTATCTACAGAGTTGTTCATGCCACCTACACATAAGTTCCAGTCTATATCCATCCACCCCCCAACACCCATCCATCCACACCCACTGACCTATCCACCCAATCACTCCATTCATCCATCCACCTACCCATCCATCATCCACCCATCTATCTTTGTTTGCACCAGTTAGAGCTTTTGGTATGTGTGAAATATGAATGAAGAGCAGCCATCACTGCCTGACCCCCTGGGGAAAGCATTTGTTCCTTTGTATTAAGTAGGAAGTTAGTTCCAGTGTTTTCACAGTCAGTCTATTCCAGAATGAAGTTCCCTTTTCGTTCAAGTTTTCTGACAGCATTTATTAGAAAGGGTGAACCTGGGGCCTGGTGATATGGATCAGTGAGTAAAGGCACTTGCCACCTGATGATGCAAGCCTGATGATCTTGGTTCCATCCTGGGAGCCCACATAAAGGTAGAGGAGAGAACCAACTCCACAGAGTCATCCTCTGACCTCCACAGGAAGGTTCACTGAGCTAGAGCTTGCCAATCAAGGCCAACAGCAAGCTCCAGTTTGCCTGGCTCTGCCCCTCCGCTGCTGGGTTTACAAGCACAGGCTGCCGTACTCAGCTTTTTACATGGGTGCTAAGAACTAAACACATCCTCAGACTTGTGAGGCTAGGCTCTACTGACAGCTATCTCCCCAGCCTGGCGCCTGGCCTTTGGACCAGCTCCCCAAAGGAGAGGACACCAGCCTGGCCTTTAGACCAGCTCCCCAAAGGAGAGGACACCAGAGTCAGTGGCAACTAAACCTCAACTGGCCCAGACCTTCTCGTGTAACTGTGGGATCTGGGTTCCAAGCAGTAGCTACAGCCAGGGTTTATCAGAGTGGAAGCTGTGTAAATGTGGCTTTTTTATGCTACATATAGCTTCTTTGTGTTCCCGTTTGGCTTTACAAAAAATCCAGGTTGGGTTTTTGTCTGTTTTACCATCACATCCCACACAGCTCATGAGTACAATAAAACAATCACCAACTGTGTTGACTGGCTTGAGGTTACAAACTGCCAAGTACAAAACGTTACAATATCCAACCTTGAAATGCAAATACTCACAGTTGCTTCTGAATCACCTAAGAAAGCACCTTAGGTTACTTTAATCCATTAATTCTTCCTTTGTTTGTTTTTGTTTTTTGGAGACAGGGTTTCTGTGTAACCTTGGCTGTCCTAGATTCTCTTTGTAGACCAGGCTGGCCTCAAACTCACAAAGATCTGCCTGCCAGAGTGCTTCCCAGAGTGCTGAGATTACAGGTGTTCACCACTGCGCCCAGCTAACTCAATTCTTACAATTGCTAAAATGCTCAATCAAGTCATTTTCCCTCATATGCTATTATTACTGAGCAAAGGGTTAGGGCGGGTGTTTAGAGATTTCAAAATCAAAGGCCTGGGGTAAAGTTTACTCCCTCCCTCTTTTAAGGGAGGAAGTCTTCTGCCTACGACAGAGACAAGTGCTATTAGCCCGCTACCAGTTTTCTGGATTTTTTTTTTTTAAGATTTAAAATTTTGTATTTATGTGGGTCTGCGTGAGTATATGACATCAATGCAGCACTGAGGCCAGGAGATGGCATCAGATCCCCTAGAGCTAGACTTACAAGCTGCTGTGTGCCACCAGCCCTCGGTGCTAGCAACTGAACCCAGGTCCTCTGGAAGAATGACAATGGATCTTAATTAGGAGATCCATCTCTCCAGCCTGTGTGACATTTGTGACACTAAACCAATCTGTGCAGGAGGATGGCCTGGGGAATCCTATTAGAACCTAATTAAGTTTCAGAAGGTCTGAGTCTCCTGACCGTGTAGAGGCCTAGGGTGGTTAGCAAAGCTGGACCCAGTGTGGGGAAAGCAGGATCTACATACAGGTTTCCTTGGGTCTCAACCCACAGTGTCTATAAATACTATGCCTTTTAGAAGGCAGATTTTATTGACGTGAAAGAATTAGTACTTGCTCTTTCTGGTTGTCAGCTGAGCTGTGCGGCATCCTTGAAGCACCCTCATACGGTCTTCTTGTTTATTTTCCAGTTTAAGTTTAAAGTCTAATTTCTTGGAATTTGTTTTCTTGAAGGAAGGTGGGTCGCCCTAAAAGCCCCAACGTTTAGCAAGGCTGAGAAGCCAAAGACGTGGGACCATCTGACGGCCACGTCATTCAAGGGGCCTTTCCTTCATGGCCAGTGCACATTTTAAAGGCTGGCCCCTAAAGACCTACCCATGAAAAGCAAGTCCTACCATACAACCACACCTTTCCAGAGGGGTAGACATGGCTGGCTCCTGCTCCTGCTCATGGAGATGGCAAAGTCCAAGCAGTGAGCTGATAAAAGCAAGACTCAGTACAAAGCACTCGTCTCCGTTCTGTGGGGCAAGTTAAGAGTTCACCAGAATCAAGTTCTAGCTACTTCTGAAGGCCTACTGAGTAAAATAAGCAAGTTCCTTGACTAGGCCTCGGAGTCCACCAGGCTCCAAGTTCAGCCCTGCCCTTTTCTTACTTCTGATTATCTGCACTGTTCTCAAACATTAGCTAGCTAGCTGCCTCTTTTAAAAAGAGGATTACATACCTCCCTACACACCTACATTTTCTTTGCTAGCAGCAACACCTAACAGAAACAATACATCCTTGAGAACATTCCAGATTACTGGATTAAGATTGGTTTAAAATTTAAAGATAGATAACTTTTGCTCCACTTATTTCTCATTAAAGCCCTTCAAAACTATGCCGCAGAAGACCAAGCCTTCCACACATGAGAGAAAACCCTCCAGACACGGGGACTTTAATTATTTAAACGGTGTTCACACACGATATTTCTCCCAAGAAAGGTTAATAGATGCTAAATAAGCACAATCGGACCAATGCTCTGGGAAAGAAAGCGCAAGTATGTTGCAGTTCTGTGTAAACCGGCTTCTGTCTGGCTGAGAAGTCAATAAAGTTTTGAGGCCCCAGTGGAAGGCTACCTGTGACAGGAAGTAGGAGGGATACAAAGGTTTTTCTAAACTGGACCATGCCCTTTCCACAACAAAGTTAGACCACTACCCAGACAGACCTGCTACAAAACCACAAAACAGAAACAGAATCCACAAGTCCCTGAACCAAACACTCTGAGGGTTAAAAAGAAAAAAATTGTGGATCCTAAGAAATGTGCTCTATGATGCCTAAATCCAGCAGAAAGTTCTCCCGTGTCTGCTACCTCCCAAACTGGCTGCCCTCCCAGAGTGACTTAACTCTGGGTACCAATTGGGCAGTCCCAACAAGCCACCAGTGCTGAGTGGAGGACTACGGGATGCTAGGGAGGAAGCAAACGTCTGTCCACAGTAAAGACTGGAGGCTTTGTGGGTAGATCTGGACTCCCCCACTGCATCTGGGCTACATGCCTCCATTCAACAAATATTTATTGAGCGTCCACCATCTGCTGGGCACCCTGCTAGGCGCCAGGGAGGAAACCATGTCACAGCCCCCAGCCTCGGTTAGCAGAGGACAGTCTCGGGGTTTCGTGAACCGGAAAACCTGCTACAAGTTGCTAAGCACAGTAGTAGCCAGGGGGATAGCACGGCCCTCGCAACCGGCTCCGCGCACCAACCTCGCCGATGAAGCAGGGAGGGAACAGGTAGGCCCCGGAGCAGGTGTGCAAGAACCTGGCACCCCTGAGGCTTCGGAGCTGCACAGGGCAGCCTCTGGCCGAGGGCGTGGTCCCCAGAGGGGCAGGGACCACAGCCCAAGGACCTCGGAGTAGAGGGTGCGCGGGGCGGGGGCCGCGCAGCCCGGACCTGGCTCTGGCCCGCCGGGCCTGTCCCCCGTGGCCGGGTGCGGGGAAGGAGGCGCGGGCTAGGCCGCCGACCCGCCCGCCCGTACCTGGAGCCCCGCCCGGCACCTACCACTTGGGCGACCTTGAGGCGGCCGAGCGCGCCGCGCAGGTAGTCGGGGTCGCAGCGCAGGCCGGCCAGCCCGCGGCGCTGGCTCACCGGCTCGGTGGTGGGCTGGTACGGGCTGCTGGCGCCCGAGATCATGGAGGTGCTCGAGGCCTCGCCCTCGAAGCCGTCCAGCTCCTCGCCGCCCCGCATGCTGCCGCCCCGCGCGGCCGGTTCCCCCGGCGCCTGGAGCGGGCGGGCTCAGAGCGGCCGCCGCATCGCCGTCGCCTGACTGCCCCGCCGCCGCCGCCGCTGCCGCCTCTGCTCCCGCGGCTCGGTCCGCTGGGGCTCGGCTCCCGCCGCCTCGGCAGCGGAAAGGAAGGGAGGCGGGAGCGGGCGCCGAGGGAAGGAGGCGGGAGCCGCGCGCCGGCCCGGAGGGGGCGGAGACTGCGGCCGGCGCGGGGAGGGGCGGGGCCCTGAGGGCTGAGGGCGGGGGTCGTCGGGGAGAGGAGGGGCGTTGCAGGCTGGGGCGGAGCCGGTGGAGGACCTTGGTCACGCCCCCGCCACGCCCTCACCTGCTGGGCATCCCGCCTGGACTCCGGGTGGTCTCTGGTTGCTCTGGCAAGGAAAGGCCTAGTGGAGCAAAAGAGGGGGAAAAGGGTGGAGAGGGGGGAGGCTGACCAAGGAGTCACAGCTGCCTTCTCCGCCCGCAGCTCCAGAGTCTGCTTTAGAGAAAGTGGGATCGTCAGCAGGTATTCTGGGGGACTTCCCAGTGAAAACTATGATTGGGGCTAGAAAGATGATTGGTAAAGAGCGTTCCTGTGGCTCACAGAGTATTTGACATCCTCTTCAGGCCTTGGCTGGCACCTACCTGCATTCACGTGCTCATATCCTCCCAAACACACACACAGGCACATAAATGTAGAAACTAAGTCTTTAAAACAGAGATAGGCTATTCTGGAGGGTGAATAGGTAAAGGCACATGCCAACAAACTTCATGACCTGAGTTTGATCCCAAGACCCACATGATGCGAAGAACCTAGTCCCTCGAGCTGGTCTCTGACCACCACATGCGCACCCCACTACACACACTAAATAAATACATGTAATAAAGATCAGCTCATTCTGCCTAGTACCAGGCACTGTGCCTGGTACAAGCTGGACCTGACTGCAGCTGCGTGAGACAAAACAGGGTGTACGTGTGTGTGCATTCCCGCCCTGGGCACCCTGAGACAAGCCAATTCTATGCCAGACGAACAGCCTGCAGGGGTGAAAGGTCAGAGCTAACGGAACCTGCAGAATCCGCTCCACCCCAGTGTCAATTTGGGATCCAGTGGCCTGGCGTAGGAGGGGTATGAGCACACAGTAGGTCCTTGGCAACTAATACTAGTTTCCTATCTTGGCTAAGAAAAGTTTTTGCTACCTCTAACTATCAATCTAGGTGAAACACAAATTTTGCCCTGGAGGCATTAATTATAGGCCAATTTGTCATTCAAGTGTGAAGACTAATTTTAAGCTTAAGTAAAACACTGACTTTCTAAGAATTGTCACTTTGACACTGAACCTTTCAGCACTCTGAATACAGAGCTTTCTCTGCTCCGGGCCCTGGGGAAGGTACTGGATGAGGTGTTACAGTCATTCCTGTTTTACACAAGCAGAGACAAAAGTAGCAGAGTGGAAGCGGCTTGTCCAAGAGCACACGCCAATATTCAGTGAGTAAAACGAAACACAGACTTTTTCCAAAGAGGAAAGGACAATAGCTTCAATAGTTAAATTATGTGACTGACTAAGCAATATGCTAAGAATTGAGGACAGGGATACTGAGAAGGTGCAGTGGGTGAAGAAGGTGCTTGCCACCAAGAGGCCCACTTCTAGTTAGGTCCTGTGACCCACAAGGTGAATGAAGAGAACCAGTTCTTGCAAGTGGTCCTCTGACCTCCAAAAGCATGCACCAGAGTCCTGCTACACCAAGAATAAATGTAATAGCCTTTTCAGAATTTGAAGGCAAACTACTCTCTCCTGAAATCCTGCTGAAAGGGCAGCTATAGGAGCCTATGAAACCACAGAGACAAAGAACGGGAAAGGAGACAATGACAGCGAAATACTGGAAACTGGACAGCGGTAACTGATACAGCACATCTAAGAGAACAGAGCTCCAAGCTGGCAGTGGGGAAGGCTGAAATGCAACCCAGATTACATATCAGAATGAATAGCTCAGGGGTGACCACGGGAAAACTACAAGGCAATCCATTAAAAGCTTTGAAAAAGTATAAAAGGATCCCTGGATCCTCTCCCATACCCCAGGCCTCAAGAGGAGTTGTAGTCTCAAGAGAGAGAGAGAATTATCCCCAGGTTTATTGAAAATATTATAGCACCGCAGAAAAGATGGTATTTTCAAATTTATCCCCACTGCGGAATGGCCTACAGGTTGGTGGGACTGCCAAAGTGTCAGCCTTTCCCTGCTGTCAGTACCTACCTCCAGGGGACAGGACTGGGGCCTGGGGAACAGAATGCTCTCCATTCTCTCCTGCTCCGGGAGCATGACAGAGGAACCTCTCTGAATCTGCTTATGTGTAGCACAGCTGCTAGGTTCCTGTGCAGCATCTTGCAGGGAATGTGTGTGCACGCACTTGATGCGGACGTCACTGCCGGCGTGTGAGGCACTTCTCAAGAAGCTCGGCCGCTATCTTCACAGTTGTGGTGGGAATGTGGCCCTCGATAGTGGGTCCAAGTAAAAGAGGTTCAAGAGGGTCCTTTAAAAAAAATCATTTATTCCAGGTGTGACGGCGCACGCCTTTAACTCCAGCACTCAGGGAAGCAGAGGCAGGCAGCTCTCTGTGAGTTCAAAGCCAGCCTGGTCTACAAAGCAAGTCCAGGACAGCCAGGGCTAAAAACCCTGTCTCAAAAAACCAAATAAATAAATACCATTTATCTAGGAGATGTGTGTGAGAGTGCAGGTACTCAGTCCACAACACAAATGTCCAGGTCAACCTCCAGGGTTAGACCTCACTTTCCACCTTGCTTGAGACAAAATTTCATTGTTCGCTGATGTGAACGCCAGGCTACATGGCTCAACAGCTTCTGGCCAGTTCTCCTGTCTGCACCTCACATTTCCAGTAGAAGGCATTAGGGCCATGCCAGGATTACAGATACTGTGTTCCTGGTATGTCTGTCTTATATGTGGATTCTGGGGATCCGAACCCAAACTCAGGTCATCAGACTAGCATGGCAAGCTGCGAAGCATCACTGGCACTGGGGGTAGGCATCTCTTAAACAAAGATGACTAGGCACAGTAAGGGGCAAGGCAGGGTACCTTGCTGAAAATTGGGGTGAATTAGGTGAAAGTTTGCTTATTAAATGTAGAGAGTCCCAGGCTTCTTTCCCAAGAGATCATAAAAGCTAAGACCTCAACCCTTTTTTTTTTTTTTTTGAGACAGGGTTTCTCTGTGTAGCCTTGGTTGTCCTGAATTCGATTTGCAGTCCAGGCTGGCCTCGAACTCACAGAGATTTGCCTGTCTTTGCCTCCTAGAGTGCTGGGATTACAAACATGTGCCACAGTGCCTGACCTGAAGACCTCAACTCTTATCTAGACAGTTTAGATAGCCAAGAAGAAAGACCTGCAGAGACTGACAATAAAGGTTCCTCTAGATACACCTGTCCAGTTCTCCCCAGTACTGAGTTGATAGCTGAGAAATATTACCTAAGCTACAGACCTCCAAATGAGCTTTAAAGGACCAATCAGCTTTGAAATACAATGGCTAAAGGCCATTGAACATTTAAGGAACACCAATCATATAATAGAAGTTGAAACAAGGAAAATCACTTTCTTACTTCTTGGCAAGAAATAAGCAAGAAGACATGTAAAGCATATCATTACATGCTTACATGTGTGCTTGGACTAAGCAAGGAACTAAGTGATGTCTGTAAAATAATAAGTTATTAAAATGTATATTGCCATTTTATAAACATATCATTATATTTGTGTATATGAGAACATATGTATCATAAATATTTGCAGAGGAAATTTGTAATCATAAAAGATTCAACACAGATGTGGTGCCCATAATTTCTCACTCAGGATGCATAAGCAGCAGTATTGCCTCAGTTGAAGCCTTGAACCGGTTGTTCCCAACCTTCCTAATGCTGCAACCCTTTAATATAGTTCCTCATGTTGTCCTGACCCCCAACCATAAAATTATTTTGTTGTTACTTTATAACTGCAGTTTTGCTACCATTATGAATCATAATGCAAAGATCTGATACAAGACCTCCCAAGCGAGGGTCGCAACCCACAGTTTGAGAACTACTAGTTTAAGGTCAGCCTTGTCTTCATACCTAGTTCTCGGATAGGGGGTCTACTGACTAGGGCTTATCACAAAAATAAAAGAAATTTGGGTGTGGTGGTGGCTTGTACCTGTTATCCCAACACTCAAGAGGCCACTACTTTGCAGTCAATATGAGATAGTTAGAGAGCTCTAGGATAGCCAGAGCTTCAGTGTGAGACCTTGTCTCAAAAAAAAAAAAATTAAAATTAAAAGAAGATAGTGCCAAGAAGGACATGGTGACAAATGTTTATAGTCCCAAGCACTGAGGAGACTGAGGCAGGAGAATTTCAAAGTGAAAGAAAGAAAAAAAAGAAAGAAAGAAGGAAGTAAGGAATGAAAAAAAGGCCTACAAAAGAGAATTTTAAGAGTGAAAAGCCTTGGACAAACTCATGGAAAGATGCTCAATGTCATTATGTATGAAGAAAATGCAAATTAAAACCATTTCACACTTGCAAGGATAACAAAATTAAGAAAAGCGAAGCTGGGCAAAGCATATATATATATATATATATATATATATATTCCACATACATATATTCATACATATATTCATATATTCCTATGACCCAAGCACTCAAAGGTTGAGGCTAGAGTATGGCCATGAGGTCCTAGGCCAGCCTTGGCTACATATAGAGTTCTACAGAATAAGGCCCTGTCAAGAAGGCCAGTGTCAGTGAGATTATGAAAATTGGGACCACACATACTGCTGGTAAGAATAGAAAACGATGCAGCCACTATAACAAACAGATTAGCAATTCTCCAAATAATTACATAGAATTTTCATAGAACTAGGGACATGCTGGGAAGCCCAGCAAGTTGAGACATAAGAATCTCTTGAGACCATGAATTCAAGACAAGCCTGAGGAAATGGTGAGACTTTGTTTCAAAAACAAACAAAAGAGGCAGGAGAGATGTCTCAGTAGCCAAGAGTGGGTATGGTTCCTAAAGAGGATCCAAAGTTCAGTTTCTAGCACCCATATATCCATATAGTAGGGAGGGGCCCACAAATGCTTATAACACCAGTCCAGGGGATTTGATGCCCTCTGCTGGACTCCATAGGACGCTGCACTCATGTGAACAAACCCACTTATCTTCATAACCCCCCCAAGAAACAAACAAACAAACAAACAAACAGGTACTGGAGAGATGGCTTCATAGTTAAGAATACATATTGTTCTTCCAAAGGAACTAAGTTTCATTCCTAGAACCCACAGGGTAATTCCCAACTATCTGTAACTCCGGATTCAGGAAATCTAATAACCTCTCAGATCTCCGCAGTCACCAGGGATGACATGGTGTGCATACATATATGTACGCAGGCAAAACATTGAAACACAATTAAAAATCTAAAAAATCTACAAAATTAAAAATCTAAAAAACCAAAAAATCCTGGTGTGGTACCACATGCCTTTATTCCTGCACTTATGAGGCAGAGGCAGGTAGGTCTCTGTGAGCTCCAGTCCATCCTGATCTACATAGCAAATTCCAGGACAGCCAGGTCTATTCAGAGAGACATTGTCTTAAAAAACAATAACAAATAAACAGACAAAACCAACCCCCCACCCAGGCTCAACGTGATGATATGGCTCAACCCATAAAGGCACCAGCCACCAAGCCTGATGAACTGAGTTTGAGCTCAGAGTCCTGTGGGCACATTGGTTTAGGCTATTTTATTTGGGTTCTTATATCTACCACCCTTTTCCACCCGAATCCCTTCCAACACCCCAACACCAGGTAGGAGAGACAGATGGTTAGTGGGGAGAGGGGGCATTAAAATCTTTGTTGAAATCTTTTTTAGACGACTTAGGCAATTAGGGGCATTGAGTGCCTTGGGGCAAGCCCAATCTTCGTTTCATCAGGATAGCTCCAATTTCTTTTCGTCTCTTTTCTCCCGACCACTTGACAGGCCAGCAACAGCAACGGCAGCAGGAGCACCAGCTGGTGCCTCCTGCCTTGGGGCTCTGGTCCTTTTAGACCCTTACTAGAGTCCCCAGAATTAAACTCTCTTTAGCTGGCAGAATCACAGCTCTACCAAAGCACACTTGAGGCAAATTCTCAGCTGCTGTGGACAGTCTGAGGCAGCCCCATATCCCACACCTGGGTTTAAAACAAAAACATGTTTACACAACATAACTGAGTTTGTCAAGACGCCAACACGCTCAAAAGAGAGTCCCACATGGAAAAAGTAGAGAACCAACTCCTGAAAGTTGTCCTCTGACCTCCATATATGTGCCATGGCTTGTGCATACGTACACAACACTATCAGCAGCAGCAACAACAACCCCCCACCACACACACACACACACACACATTGTGTAGCAGTTCCACTCTTGGGTAAATACTTGAAACAATCAACAGCAGGTGCTGCAGCAAAACTTGCAGTGTTTATGGCAGCAAGAACTATAGGAGTCAGAAGGTGGTAAACCCAAGTGTCCATTAGCAGATAACAAGACATAGCATCACTACATGATGAAGAATTTGCCATTTAAAAAGCCAGGCATGGTGGCGCACATCTTTAATCCCAGTGCTTGGGAACAGAGGCAGGAGTTTGAGGCCAGCCTGGTTTACATAGTGAGTTTCAGGAGATAGGGGAACACAGAGAGAGAGACTTTGTTTCCAAAAAAAAAGCAAACAAACAAATGAAAACCTGACATAGGCTAAAACTTGGATGAACTTTGAAAACATGCTAAGTGAAAGTAGCCAGACCCAAAAGACCACATAGTGCATTATCTCACGTGTATGAAATATTCAGAATAGCCAAACCCATAGGAAGAAAAAGCAGAGTAATATTTGCAAGGGACTACACAATGGCCAACAGGGAATAATTATTTATTAAGTATGGAGTTTCCAGTTGAGTGATGAGAAAGTTCTAGAACTAGATAGTGGTGATGGTCATATACATTATCAATGTACTTAATGTCATTTAATGACACATTACAAAGGAGTAAGATAAATTGTATTTTTATATGTTATATTTACTGTTTATATGTATCAATACATAATACTTTTTAATAGTAAATAATAAGACATACAGACAAAGTTCAAGGGAAAAACTTTCATGAAATTAGAACACAGGAAATGGAGATGGGAAAAAAAAACATAAAATGGTCATTCAGTTACATTTTCAAGAACTGAAGAGCATGAGTGTTTTATTTGAAGCACCCTCCTTCCTCTAGTGCTCAGAACAGTGAAAGGATCACTTCCAGCCCCTTGGTTGAAGAAACATAAAGATGAATCAGTTACAATTTAAAGAGTTGTGTTCCCTGGGAACGGGAAATGTCATGGGGTGACAGTCCTTGTATTAAAAGAGCTATTTCATACTCTCAACCATGTGCACATATAACTAAAATTAAAAGCAACTGTTTAAAAGCCACCTCAGTGTCTGGGTGCAGCTCAGTGGTGGAGAGTTTGCCTAGTATGCCCAAGGCTCCAGGTTCCATTCCCATCAATGCAAGAAAATAAAATAAAATATTGCAGATTGGTGGTAAATGAAGTGAAGTCTTTGCGCACAGGGACAGGGAGAGCAGGTATTGTGGCTAATAAGTACAGGAGGGTATGTGTTGAATGCCGGCAAAGGAGGATGCTCTTGAAGCTATATGCATCACCACCAAAAGGATCTCACATTCTGGTGCTACTTTCAGCTCTGAGATCATGAGCACGTATGAGAGCTGGTGGAGAAGCATTTGGACAAAGAGAACAATATACGCAAAGGCTCAGAAATGAGGCAAAGCTAAGTACCCTGAAGACAGTCTAGAGTGTGGACGGGTACGGTGGAGCATACCTGTAACTCCAACTCGTGGGAGGCAGAGCCAGTTCAAGACTTGTCTCAAAAACAAAAACAAACAGAGAGGGTGGGCATGGTGATGCCCACCTTTAATCCCAGCAGCTGGGGGTGCAGAGACAGAGGACTGTGAGTTCAGGGCCAGAATGGTCTACAAGGCAACTGCTAATCCAGCCAGCGATATATAGTGAGATCCTGTCTTAAAAAAAAAAAAAAAAAAAAGCAAACAAAAATTAGAGAGGGCTGGCAAGATGGCTCAGCAAATGAGGGTGCTTGCTGTCAAACCTGATGACCTGGGACTCAAATGGTGAAAGGAGAGCCAGTTCCCGCAAGGTGTTTTTTGATGGACACATAAAAAAACAAACAAGGGCTGGACAGACAACTCAGCAGTTAAGGGAGCACTGTTTGCTCTTGCAGAGCAACCCAGATTTGATTCCCAGCATCCATGTGCCCTCTTCTGGTCTCTACAAGCATCCGGCATACCACATGATACACATGCACACATGCAGGCAAGACACTCACACATATAAAACAAATCTTTAAAAAAAAAAATGTAATTGCCAGGCGTGGAAGCGCACACCTTTCATCCCAGCACTTGGAAAGTGAAGGCGGGAGTCTGAGTTTGAATTTGAGGCCAGCCTGGTCTACAAAGACAGTTCCAGGACAGCCAGGGCTGCACAGAGAAACCCTGTCTTGAAAAAAACAACAAAAATCAAAAAAACAAAAGAAGAGGAGGAAGGAAGGAAGAAAGAAGTGAGAGAGAAAGAAAGAGGAGAGAGAAAGAAAAAAGATAATTATAGAAATATATAGGCGGAGAGCAAGTGCAGAAGTGAAGGGAGAACAGTCAGATGAGGCTGAAGGATGAACCTCAGCACAGACCTTCTGAGGCATGTCAGAGGGTGGGCTCCAAGCGGAAGAGTGTTTGGCACTAGAGCAGCCCGGCGGCCTGCCTCTGGGACTCTCTCTGGCTTCCATGCAGGAGATGGACAGAGCAGAAGCGAGACTGGAGGCTTTTCTCCAGTACTTATTAACTGGGCTCTGTTCCTGGACACTCGCCTAAGTTTATTTTTAGTTCCAGAGACAGACTCAAATTTTTCTCTTTTGATTTTTAACAGAAGTTCACAGACTTCCGAGGGGTGTTATTGGGAATCCCACACAGATCCTTAAATAGTAGACAAAACCTGGTATTATGATCCTGTCTTCAGTGGCGGATTGTAATACATCAGGAGTCCCTAGCAGTAGCTGTGCCTCTGTGTGTCAGCTAGTAACTGATGGAGGAGCAGGCAGCGCTTGGATAGGTCCCTGTTGCAGGGACTCATCCACAAGTCTAGGGCTGACTCAGTGTAAGCAGATTCGGATGAGGCTGATGAAGAACCCAGATGCTACTTTATTCCAAGCTGCCAGAGGGAGGGAAGATCCTGCCAGAAAGCAGGCTCCTATCTTATTCTATCAGTGGATCTAGAATGAACTGCTCAGAATAACCAAGATGGAACACAGAGGTAGGGAGAGAGGGAGGGAGGAAGGGAAAGAGAAAAAGAGAGAGAGAAAGGAAGTCACGCCCACATGCCCTACAAGTGAGGGAGCAGTAAGTCTTCCTCTATTCAAGCAGTGAGAGCCGGAACAAGCTCTCGATCATTCACCTTGTCCTCTTCACTCAGCTAACAGCAGATCTTGCTCACCCCGTAGCATCCTTACTGAAAGCAATGTTTCAATTCTCCTGGATCAAGCCTGGCATTGTCTCAAGCCCCCTCAGCTTCTTGCTTAAGTCTGCACTTGGCTCCTTTCAAAGGTGGCTACTTCAAAATCTGGGACTTTGGAATTCCTCACTGTATCTCTACACACACACACACACACACACACACACACACACACACACATTCCCTGAGCATCTGAATTCATAACCTTCTCTGCTTCAAATCACCAAACCTACAAATTTAAATTGAAAATTCCACGAAACAAAATACTTCCCTAGATTCTGACCCCCCATGTATCCTGTCTTTGAGGGAGTGCTTGACCATGGTGAGGTGAGAGCCTCCCTCTTCTTTTCTTGCCCAGGCCATGCCCTGCCACATCCTTGTGAGTGTTAGAGGCAGGAGAAGTGTTTCTATGGCTTTGATGAGCTAGCTGACATCACCTACCATGTTGAACATACATACACCATAACTAGCAGCAGCCACGAGAGACTTCAGCTTCTGAAGAAAAATACAGATTAGTGGCAAGTAGGTTTCAAGAATAAAGTATAGTATGAGAAGACTATCATTAAAGAGCCTAGAGGGGCAACTCAGTGGTTAAGAGCACTGGTTGCCCTTGCAGAGGACTCAGGTTTGGTTCCCAGCACCCACATGGCAGCTAATAACTCTATAACTCCAGTTTCAGGAGAGCTAATGCCCTCTTCTGACTTCTGGAGGCACCAGGCACAGATATGGTGCATAGGCATATATCTAGGCAGGCAAGCCATAAAGTAAAAAGAAATCTTAATTTACTTATCTATCTATCTATCTATCTATCTATCTATCTATCTATCTATCTATCTATCTATCTATCTTTGGTTTTTCAAAGAGATATAGGTTTCTCTGTGTGTAGCCCTGGTTGTCCTAGAAATCACTTTGTAGACAAGGCTAGCCTGCAAAAAATATTATTAAAGCTGGCATGGTGAAGCAGAGCTACAATTCTAGTTACTTGTGATGCTAAGGCAGGAGGATGACTGTGAGTTTGAAATCAGCCTTAAACATATAACAAGATTTTGTCTCAGAAACAAAAAAGAAGTCTGCAGTCAGGATGTAATATATGGGAGAAGGAAGAAAAAAAAAAAAAAAAAGAAGAGTACATACTGCCCTTGCAGAAGACTCAAACTCAATTCTTGTTGTGCTGGGAAGGTGGCTCACAACCATCTGTAACTCCAGTTACAAGGGGAGTTACAAGTGCCCAGGACACCTGCACTCAAGTGCACATACTCCCACAGAGACACATGCAAACACATAATTAACATTTTTTTGAAAAAAAAACATTTATTATTAAACTGGCTGGGGCATAGGCCTGTAATCTTCTTAGGAGGCCTAGGCGGTAAGATGAAAAGTTTGAGGCAGAGTGAGTTCAAAGCCAGCCTGGGTAACTGAGACCTTGTCTCAAAATGAAACATAGAGGGAGTCTCACACATGCTTGCACAAAGCTCCAGGATAGATTCCCACCACCAGAAGGGGGAGGGGAATTTCAAAACACAATTACCAGCATCAAGCGCGAACCAGGCAGATGGGGAAAAAGTTATATTTGATGTTTCAAAACTAATTACTTCGGGCTGGAGAGATGGCTCAGTGGTTAAGAGCACTGTCTGCTCTTCCAAAGGTCATGAGTTCAATTCCCAGCAACCACATGGTGGCTCAAAACCATCTATAATCTGGCAGGTGTAAATGCAGATAGAACACTCATATACATAAAATAAATAAATAAATAAAAACTAATTACTTCATTTGAAATGGTTCTGCTTTCCAAAGGCCTTTCAAAGGAGGAGGGTACCCACACAACATCCTTGTATCTGAAAGATTAAAGTCTCCTCTGTGACAGTGTCACATTCCTCCAGCAACATTCCCACATGACTAGGGGAGGGGATAGGGTCTGGAGACTTCCAGGCAGGAGTGGTTGGTTTAAGGGTTAGAGTTAACTGCTTTTTCTGTTTAAAAAAAAAAAAAAAAAAAAGTCCCTTTGGATAGAAAAATGCTTTCCGAGTCTTCTCTAAAAATAGTGCTTGCTGGGATTTTCCAGTTTGACATTCCTTCTCTGACCAAGGATAACTCAAACCAATTCATCCTCACCCCTCATCAGTCTCCAGTGGCATCTCACCTTTGGGAGACCCCACTTTTTGTGTTCCTGGGCACCTCCATACCTTGCTGGTATTTGGTGCTGGCAGGGGGATTCTCATGGTTGCCATTCTTCTCTTCCTTCTGGGCAAAGGCCAAAAGTGTGACCACAAGGAAGAGAGCAAACTGACTTCTCTCATCTCCAAGACTGGTGTCCCGCTGGGCCAAATGGTGACTAATGTAGCCATGGGAACTTTAGGAAGCCATTGAGGTCACCAGCAGGCGACACCCACAACCCAGCATCTACTGATGACTCACTCCATGTGCCAGGCGCTGGGCTGTGTGCTGGGACCAGCAGGCTCTTGCATGAGAACCAGGTTTGGGGACTAACTGTGCAGTCATGGTGATTTTGCTCAGATCCGATGCTGTTGCTGATGGCAATGCTCCCGGTGTTCTGGAACAGTGAGGCCCACCCAAGAAGAAACTAAAAGACCCTTCCACAGCAATGACTGGCTTGGTACAGGACTTGGGCTGAGCTGGTGGTCTTCTCTAGAATGTGGGGGTTCTCAAACTCATGTACATTGGACTCATGCTAGGGGCAGATTCTCAGCACTCCACAGAACGTATGATGCTGGGGACTACGGGGGAATGGAATCAACTGCCTCAAAAATCTTTGCAAATCCAAAGCTACTACAACTGCCCCTTAGAGTGGGGAAAACTTGGAATTTGCTTTCCTCCTTTATTTCTTCTTCCTTCCTCCCTCCCTTTTCCTCGTTTTGGGAACTGAACCCAGGGCCTTGTCTATGCTGAGGCAGTTGCCTTGCTTGGTATATACAGCCTCTACTGCTCCTTCCAGGCCCTTTCAGTACAGGAAGGTAGAACCACACTTTTGTCTAATTGCCTTTCTACTTGAATATTGAAAACTGAGTTCATGCTGGGCGTGATGGCGCATGCCTGTAATCCCAGCACTCAGGGAGGAAAAGGCAGGCTGATCTCTGAGTTCGAGGCCAGCCTGGTCTGGTCTACACAGTCCAAGATATCCAAGGCTACACAGAGAAACCCTGCCTGGAAAAACAAAACAAGAACAAAACAAAAACAAAACAAAATCCCCAGAAAACAGAAAGAAGACTGGATTATATTGGCTCTTCTTGTTCCCTCCTGACACCACAGGCTTCATTGCAGTGTGCCCTCTTTTGATTTTCCAGACCATCCTTCCTCCGTCCTCTGGCACTGAAAGAAATCCCTGATCATTCTTCGTGAATTGACGGGCCCAGTGTCCCTATCTGCCACATTCTCCCACCCACACTGCTACCCTCAATCTTTATATATATAGGTGTCCATCGGTAGCCTGTCAAGTGGCTGAGTCACTGTCTCTGGTCCACACACCCATACCTGGTTGCAATACATCCATGTGAATAGCCCGAACAAGAGCAAGTTAGGGAAGAGAGGGCTTATTTCAATTTATTTTAAGGGCTGGTAGCCCATCATATACCGTCCATCATGGTGAATAATGTCTAGCAGGAGTTGCTTGAGGCAGCTGGTATGTGGCACCCAGTCAGTAAGGGGAGAAAGATTTGAGTGAGCTTTTGGCTTTCTTCCTTTTTTTTTTTTTAAATCTATTATTTTATCATGTGTATAGGTGTTTTGGCTTGCCCACAGAAGCCAGAAGAGGGTGTTGGATCCCCTGGAACTAGAGTTACAGATGGTTATGAGCTGCCATGTGGGTGCTGGGAATCAAACCAGGTTTCCTGGAAGAGCAGCCATTACTCTTAACTACTGAGCCATCTCTTTCCATACTCCCAGCCCTTGGTTTTTGAGACTGGGTCCTGGTTGGCCTGGAACTCATATTGCAGACCAGGTTGACCTCAAATTCAGAGATTTCCTTGCCTCTGCCTCCTGAGTGCTATAATTAAAGGCATGTTGTCAGCATACCCCGGCAGATTTCTTTTTTTTATGAAATCCTGAACTCCAGCCCAGGAAACTGGATGGGTTATCCCATCACAATAAAACATAATTAAGATAATCCCTTATGGGCATGCAGAAGCTTGTCTCCTTAGTGATACTAGATCTCCTCAAACTGACAGTCAATATTAATCATCACATCCTGAGTCTGGTCAACCTTCATGGCTTTGCATGTCTCATCCTGTTTCAGCTTTGATGTCCTGCAGGAGGGTACTTTTGTCCTTTGATAGTGGCTAACACGTCATGCCAGGCTATTCCACTCCCACACATAGGAAATGGCTCTTCACCTGCTGAAGTTCCAAACACCTGCTCTAGGGCCCCACAGCTCCCCATTACACCCATTGGTGGACAAAAACCACCTAAAGGCCTTAGGACCAAATTGTTGTTGGGGAAAGGAACCTGTAACGATTCTGGCTTTTAAGGGTGTAGTTAAGAGAAATCATGGTGTTTACCTGTAGTCCTAGGGACACACTGGTCCTGTCTGGACTTGGTGGGCTTCATGTTTAACTCTCCATTATTAGCATTTGAAGTATCAGCAACCCATGTCCATGGGTCCTTGGAGGGTGACCATAGTTACTGAGAAAGGCAGGGAGAAGGCCCCGGGCTACATATATATCCACATATCCAGGTGCCCACGCATGCAGATGGCAGAGAGCTGCCTTGCCCATGAAAGCAGACAGTTGCCCAGGTGATGGAATTTATGATTCGCCGAGAGCCTGTCTGCTCTAAAATAGCTGTCTTGCTTGGTCTGAACTAGCAATTTATTTCTTCAGTTTTAAGAGCTGGTATTTGACACTGTCCAACCTGGGGAAGAAACCTTACAGCCTGGGGAGAAGGTCACATCAGGGAGACATTGGGATTCATGTCCCCAGCTCTGCTCCTCTCTGTGTGATCTCGGCAGAAAGTAATCTCTTCCCAGGCATCTCTGAGCTCTGTCCTTGCCACACAATTTAAGGTTGGTTGTTTCAGGACACTGCACTGCTATGTACAGGTCTCACAGTGCCTTGGTGTTTCCCAGAGCGGCAGGTGAGATGCTCTCTTCTTTGGAGGATGACATGGGGAAGCTGAGGGACTTCTCCATGACCACTCAACTGCCAGCTTCTGGGGATGAGACTCACACTCAAGCTTGGGTCCCTAGCTGAGGCAGTCCAGGTGTCTAGGCTGCAGCTGTGGGCTACTGTTCCCCTTCTCTACAGCAGTCCCAGTTTGGCTGAATCAAATCCCATTAGGGTTCTGAGTGCAGTGGAACCGTCTGGCAGCGCAGCTGAATGGAGACTGTGTTGGGTGATGTTTCCCACGAGGCCTGCTGCCATCTGCAGAGAATGTTTACTCACTGACCGCCCCCTCCCCATGTCTAGGACAGAGCTACTGGTGGGCACCCCAGTAATGTCCCCGCTCTCATGGCAGAAACTCAAGGCTGTCTTAATTGTCACAAATGAAAAGGAAGGAGGAAGGGCAGGAAAGAAGACACAGAGACACTGAGAGTGCTACCACCACAGTCCGAATGTCAAACATCCGATGACCACAGACCCAGATGGAGCCTTGATGCTCTGCGTGCAAATGTTCTTGGAGCACATTTAGCCCATTCTATGGAATCTGGAGGACAGGAGGGAAACAATACACTTAGGCTGCTCTGAACAGTCATGCTACCCAGTCACTCAGAAACCAAATCTAAACAAAGTCCTGTTTAATGTTGGTTAAGCATGGAGTCCCCCAAACCTGCTTGATGTCTTCCAGAACACACTTACGGAAGGGTAGGCTTGAGTCCTGCAAAAGTAATTGTCCAGACAAGGTAGGCAGTTAGGATTGCAGGCTTTCGTTCCTGGGCTTTCCTAAGTGAGTTGCTGCAGAACAAAGGATGCCTCAGGGTTTGTTAATCCCCTTTGGGTCTGCTGGGAGAGAGATGTTCTCTCAGGACACAAAACCCTCTTTAAAGCACCTTCACAACACGCACACATTTTCTGTGTTCAGGATTTAAACTACTGCAGGTATTTATTTGTAGCTATTTCTCATTTCCTAAAACACCCAAGAATTACAATTTCAGACTAGTGTTGGGGTCAGGAATGGGTCAGGAATGGGTTCACAGCAGAATTGTGCCAAGTATTTAAAACATCATGGACATAGTAACGTGACACAGGCTGCTGACAGACGCGAGGAGGCACCCCCACTCCTTAACATAAATTACTGCCTTAAAAAGGAACGGAATTTTAAATTGTTGAATTTTTCCCAAAAGTCTAGACATGTTTGCCTTTCTAAAGCTCTGGTCCTTTAGGAATGGGAATTCCATTCTACACAAGAAATAGGTTCTAGTAGCTGTCACAGGGAATAAGTAGACAAGCTCTCACCGCTGTGTTCTAGCCCTAATGATTAACGTATTTTTTGTTTCGAGACAGGGTTTCTCTGTGTGTAGCTTTGGCCATTCTGAAACTTACTCTGGAGACCAGGCGGGCATTGAACTCACAGAAACTTGCCTGCTCTGCCTCCCAAGCGATGGAATTACAGAAGTTTGTGTATGTTTTGCCTTCATGTATGTATATATGTGTGTGTCCCTGGAAGTCAGAAAGTGGTGTCTGATCTTCTGGAATGAGAATTACAGTTGGTTGAATCAGGTGGGTGCTGGGAACTGAACCTAGGTCCTCTGTAAGAGCAACAAGTGCTTTTAACCTCTTAGCCATCTCTCTAGCCCCCCTTTTTAAATTTTTGAGATGGGATTTCAATAAATGCCCATGTTGGCCTTGAACTCTCTCTGTACCTCAGGCAAGCTTTGAACTTAAGACTCCCCTGCTGCAGTCGGACCTGGCCACAAAGGAGCTAAGTTTTTGTTTGTTTGTTTGTTTGAGATAAAGTCTCACATGGCCGTGGGTGGTCTCAAACTTGCTGTGTAGCTGAGGAAGCCCTTGAACTCCGTACCCTCCACCTCCACCTCCCAAGTGCTAGGATTATAGGTGTCTATCTCATGCCAGGCCAAAACATCTTAGTCTCTAAATGTTTTAGAATTTTCTATTTTGTATGTGTATGTACACATGTGTGCAAGCATGCACAAGTACAGGTATGAGGTCATGTGCAAACAGAGGCCAGCAGAGGACTCCCAGAGCTGGAGTCACAGACATTCATGGCTGAATCCAAATTCTGGGCCTCATGATCGCGCAGTAAGTGCTCTTACCCACTGGACCATTTTTCCTACTCATTTAGGTTTTTTTTCTTTTCTTTTCGCAATTATACCATTTCGCCCTTCCCTTTCCTCCCTCCAAATCCTTCCACATAGAGCCCTTTTCTTGCTTTTTCAAATCCACAGCCTCTTTTTTTCACTCATTGTGTATGCATGTATGGACATATATGCATGTTCATGTTTCAGGGCTGACCATTTGATATTGGAGAACCAAGTGTGCCCTCAGCATTCCTTAGTTGCCTATAGTTCTTTGCATAGGTCTGAGGTCTCATGGAGTCATGTTGTTGCCAGTCCCTTCTTACCCCCATCTCAACCACCCTGCCCCAGGCACTTTGGCTTGTGTGTCTTTGTTGTCCTTGTTCAGCCCATGACTAGACAGTCAGGTCGGTGAGACTTTATTGGCGTACCTTCTGCTATTACCAGGAGACATAATTTCAAGGCTAACTTATTGATCGTACAGTCTTTCTGCCCCCTCTTCCGGAATGTTCCCTGAGCCTTAGGTGTAGAAGCTATGCTGTAGATGTGTCCATTGGGACTGGGCCCTCTAACTGCACTTTGATTAGCTGTGGTTTTCCGTCAGGGTCTGTGTTTGACAGGAGCACCGCCCCGTTTAGGTTGCCACATGGGCTCAAGCAGCTGGGGCTGGAGACATGGCTAATTGTTGCTCTTCTGGAAGAGGCAGCTTTGACCCCTGGCATCCACATGGAAGCTCACAACTGTCTGTAACTCCAGTCCAAGGCCCTCTTCTGGCTTTTGTGGATATCAGACACACACACATGGTACAAATAGACACAGCAGGCAAAATTGGAAGGGACCAACAGTTCAAACACAAAGGAATTTAATAAGGTTAGAAACGTTTGGTAGGCCAGACCACTATCTGAAATAGAACTTCAAGTCTCACATAGCATGTAATCCCCTCAGCTCTGGGATCCTACCCCTACAGAATCAAGTGTAGTGTAAGTTTTGATTTAAAAACTCACTTATGTTATGTAAATGTTTTTGTTTTAATCCCATGTGTGGGATATAGGACTGTTTTAGTTTGTCAGCATCTGATAATTGCCTTGTGTGGGGTGTGGTCTTTGCCAGCTGGTAACAGGCTGGTTGACTTCGAGAGGACCATGGTCTTTGCCAGCTGGAGTTGGTGGAATTCAGAGGACTCTGGGAGAGTACAAATACAAGAGCCCATGGGCTGGAGAGATGGCTCAGAGGTTAAAAGCACTGGCTGTTCTTCCAAAGGTCCTGAGTTCAATTCCCAGCAATCACATGGTGGCTCACAACCATCTATGATGAGATCTGGTGCCCTCTTCTGGCCTGCAGGCACACATGCAGGCAGAATGCTGTAAAAATAATAAATAAATAAATCTTTAAAAAAATATATATATGAGAGCCCAGAGAAAGCAAGGGGTCTGAGGAGATGGGCAAACAGAAGAAAACGGCTGGTTTGTTTGTTCAGCTGCTGCTGTTTGCTGTTGCTGGCCTGAGATTGGTAGATACTGAGATTGACATTGCCCCAAAAGAACACAACAACTCTAACCAGCAGGAACTAAGTCTAAAGTGGTCTATGTCCCTTTTCCCTTCTAACCTTCTTTCTCTTATACCTAGGATTAGGGAGTTGGGAGGTAGAGGTATAAGGACCTCCAAATGGAGTTTAAAAACAGTGCTAACAAATAAGGCTTTGTAAACCCTTGCTGTTTAGCAAGGCTTCTGTTCTGCCTTCTGACCTTGAGCTTCTCACTGGTCCCCAGGTCTGGCTGACTACAAACCACCCAGATGCAGCCTTCTTTCCTGAGGTCTGAGCTGTACCTTCCCCTGTTGATGTCTGTCACACATCTCCTGATTTCAATCCTGATGACTCACCAGAAGAGCCAGGTCATTAGAAGACAGAACTCTATAACCTGCTGGTTGTCTATAGACCTGATAGGGAAGGGGAGGGGGAAAGGGCAGAAGGGGAACAGAGGAACAGGAAAGGAGAGGAGCAGGGATGGACACAGGGCCAAAACCACTGCCCTATCTGCCACAACTGCTGCATCCTAAAGGAATGCCCTGGGACTTATGCTGAGACATATCCCTCTCTCTGACCTCTATCTCCTTAAACTACAAACCAATATGTAATACATGGAAGGCGTGGAGTTAAGGATGAGGTTGCTACAACCATGTTAATGAGGGACTGCTTTCAGAATCACCACAGTGAAACTCTAACCAAGTCAGGCATGTATGAACCTCCTCTGCTACTCGTGACTGGAAAGACAACTTACCCCTTCTTTATGAAATGGACTGTGAGGTAAGGAGTTTCCCAATTTGGGTAAAAAACAAAGTACGCTACTGCAGTAATATGCAAATTGCTTTCACATTTAATAAATGATAAGTTATATAGACACAATTTTTTCTGTTGCTTGAGAAGGTAGGGGGTTTCACAACCTGACCTTGAACTTACTGTGTAGACAAGCATGACTATAAACTACCGATCTCTGTATCATGAGTGATAGAACTACAGATGTGTACCACTAATGGATTGCTTTTTAAAAATTCAAGCACAAAGGAGTCATGGGTAGAAAGCTTAGGCCACCCAGTTCTGTAACTAGCCTTGACCAATCTATTCTAGGATGAAATACTGTCAAAATTCTGTGTCTGTGTGTGGTACCAGTAGTTGAACCAAGGGCCTTGCATATGGTAGGCAAGCCCTTTTAAAAAGCAAACTACACCAGTAACCCTAAAACCCATGTGAGAAGATGCACAAAGGAATATACCAAGAGGTGAGCTGGAGGGAGGCCCTATGGCACAGGTGAAGAGATAAAACTAAGGCAAGGTATCGTGACTCATGCCAGTAAGCGCAGAACTTGGGAAGCAGAGGCAGGGAGCCTGGAGGTCAGCCGAGGTTACAGAATGAGATCACATCTTGAAGGACAGCGGAAATTTGAGTCTCTGTATAAAAGAGTGGGTGTATTTAAATGTATTGATTTTAAACTTTTCTTAGGTTTATAATTTTTCAAATAAAAACTTGAGCAAAGTTCAGAACTATAATTCATGAGTAGGGCTTGCTGGACCACAGCACTACAGAGGCAGGACAAAAGAGTTTAGGCTAGCCAGGCTTCGACACTGTCTAAAAACAAAAGGTGGCTTCTCCCTCAAAACCCCTCCCAGTTACTGTTTTTTCCTTTATGTATCTAGTCAGTATACTCAAAATCAAAACACAAATTCTACAACTCATGTATTTCAATAGAGAACTTCCTTTTTAAGTGTTTATTCATTTTAGGGTTTTTTTTTAAACTAATTTATTTACTTTTACGTCCATTGATGTAAAGGTGTCAAATCACCTGGAACTGGAGTTACAGACAGTTTTGAGCTGCCATATGGGTGCTGGGATTTGAACCTGGGTCCTTTGGAAGAGCAAACAGTGCTCTTAACCACTAAGCCATCTCTCTAGCCACCTCATTTTAGGGTGTTAGACAGGTTCTCTCTGTAGCTTTGGTTGTCTTGGAACTCAGTCTGTAGACCAGGTCTGCCTCCCAAATGCTGGGATAAAAAGCATGCACCACCACCAGGCCTAATGATTTTAAATTATGTGATTGTGTATGCATATGTGAATGTCAGTGCGTGTATCCATGGAGGCTAGGGGTGTCAGATTCCCCTGAAGCTGAAGTTACAGGCTATTTTGAGCCCTTGATATGGATGTTGGGAGTCAAATTCCAAACCTCCCCAAGTCAGCTGTGTGTTCCTAGTGGATGAGTTCGAGCCCAAAACCAATTCCTTAAATTTTACTGTGACTTGTTTATTTAGGCAGGGGTGGTGCCTGCAAATAAACATGTTTTTATTTTGGTCCCAGGTATGGGATGTGGGATTGATTCATGGGCCACAGCAGCAGACTATTTGCCTTATGTGGGCTCTGAAAAGCTCTTTGCCAGCTGCAGACAGTTTGAATCTGAGGTCTCTGGAGACAGAATAAATGCCAGAGCCCAGAGAGTGTGGCTGAGAGAACAACACTGCTCCTGCTTCTCCTTGCTGCTCCTGGCTGCTGTTGTGAGACAAGGTGGAGATCTCCTGAAAGGAGGACTGGACTGGCTCCGAGGAACCAGATGACCCTAACCGGCAGGAAGCAGCTAAGAGAACTGCACCCTTTCTCTCCCCTACCTCGTGTGGGGTGTCAGAAGAGATTGGGGTGGAGTAGGAAGAAAAAGATAAAAGTATGCCGACACCTATGACCCTAGCGTTCAGGAATGCTAAGACAAACACCTTGAGTTCCAGACTGCATGCGCTGCTCATCTCGAAAACAAACAAACCGGTAACAAGAGGCTGAAGACTGCTCAGCAGTGAGGAGTGTGCTTGCTCCTCTTGCAGAGAACCAGGGTTTGGTTCACACTCACATGGTGGCTCACAACTGGCTGTTAACTCCAGTTCTAGAAGATCCAACACTCTTTCTAGCCTCTGTGGGTACCAGGACACAGGTGGTAGACATATATACATGCAAGCAGCATATACACACAACAAAAACAAAACTGAAAAACAAAAATAAAAAAACATTTTTTTTCTTTTTAAGTAGCTGAGCCAGGCATGATGGAGCATGCCTGTAATCCCAGCACTCAGGAGGCAGGGGCAAGCAAAGAGCTCCAGGCCAGCCAGGACTACAGAGACCACCTTAAAAAAAAGTAACAGGACTTGGAGACCTCACTCAGCAGTTAAGAGCATTTGCTGCTCTTCCAGAGGACCCTGGCAAGATTTTCAATACCAATGTGGCAGCACACAACCTTCTGTAACTCCAGTCTTGAAAGCCAACACCCTTTTCTGGCCTCTTCAGGCACCATGCATACAACATGGTGCACACAGACATACATATAGGCAAAACACTCACACACATGAAAATAAATAAATCAGCCAGGTGCAGTAGCGCATGTCTTTAATTTCAATGCTCAGGGAGACAGCGGCATGCAGATCTTTGTGAGTTTAAGGCCAGCCTGATATACAAAGTGAGTCCAGAATAGCCAAGGCTACAGAGAGAAACCCTGTCTCAAAAAAACCAAAATCTTAAAATAAAATCTTAAAAAAGAAAAGAACCTGAACAAATACATCAGTGGAAGGCCTATGTGATTCTCTGTGAATCCTCAGCACTCTTCAATCAACTACATGAGAAGCCACACAGAGCACTTCAGAATAGGAAAGGAACACATGGCAACATGCAAACCCTCTGCATGCGGAAACCACGAGAGCACAGCTTTAAAAAGTATCAGAATTTCTGGTTCATGGTTAGGCATGCTTTCAACCCAGTCCTTAAGAAGCAGAGGCAGGAGGACTGCCGTAAGCGGGGTCAGTCTGCTAGACACAAAGCTCCAGGTCAGCCAGAGCTAGACGGCAGACTCTATTGAAAAACCAAAAAGTAAATAGGAAACCATTTCTGATTTTATTTTTAAAAAGACTTCTTTGACTTGTGTGTGTGTATGTGGGGCACCTGCCAGATCCCCTGGAGCTGGAGTTACAAACGGCTGTGAGCTGCTTGATATAACTCCTGGGAACTGAACGCAGGACCTCTGGAGGGGGGGAGGAGCAGTGGGTACTCTTAATCACTGAGCCATTTCTTCAGCCTCCAACTTCTGGTTATTTCAAGTAAGAGGTGCATATTAAAAAAAATTTTTTTTTAAAGTTTACCTTACTGTGTATGTTTTTGTGGTGGTCGGAGGATAACTTCAAGGAGTTGGTCCTCTCCTCCCACAATGGGCATTGAACTCAAGTTGTCAAGCTTCATGGCAGCTCAGTAGTACTGAGCTAACTCACCTGCCCAAGGTCCACATCCTTAGCTGCATGGCCACATATCTGCCACATACCCCCACATGATCAGTAAGCAATGGATACCTTGTAGGATGATTTATCAAAAACAGTCACCAAAACCTATTAGCAGTCTGGGTTCACGTTTATTGAAGCCAGTAATTAGACATCATTTCCCCCAGCACTAGAAAGCAAGGTTCCACATGACTGCATACTGCACCCAGACAGAGCCACACTCTAACCTGAGGCTAGTTCAAGAGCATCTGCAGTCTTAGTTTTACGTTAAAAACACCAATGAACTCCAATGAACTCAGCAGAAAGACGACAGTGAACTTCCACTTACAGCATCGACATTGTTAAGGTCATGATGTACAGAGCAGTCACTTTCAACTTCATCAAGTTAGAAAACAGTCTCTTCAGTTTAAATACTGGTTTTAAAATGCCAAGTGAAAAAAAAAAAAAAGTATAGCTGGGCATGGTAGCACTCTAAACCCAGAACTTGGGAGGCGAAGGCAGGTGGATCTCTGGAGGCCAACCTGGCCTATAGAGTGAGTTCCAGGACACCCAGGGCAACACAAAGAAACCCTCCCTGTAATAAAAAAAAAAAAAAAAAAAAAGTGCAAACAAAATAAAAAAGAATCTAGCAGCATATGTGTTGGATTTTTATGAAAGACCAATTCCCAGCCCTCACTAAGCTATAACTTTTATGTTGGGCTTATTTAAAATTATCATTTTAGAGGCAAACAGAGGTAATCACTACAATGTGTATAAATAGTCATAAAAGTCTATTATAGTCTACCATACAAGTGTATTCTGCAAGTAAAGTTAATTTTACTTTAAAAAGTAAAGGCTGTTTATTATTTGGCCTTTGGTTCCAATGCTTACGAATCCTAAAATAACAAAAATTACCTCATCTCCTCAAACCCAAAAGAACCCTGAAGCTCCCCAAAGCTGGAAGACTTTGGCAACTACTGACAGTGTGGTAACACGGGTCAGTTTCTTCTGAAACTAGGAACATCCAGGTGTCAAAGGAATAACAGTGTCTCCAAGAAACCTTCACCAGACCAGGCCTCAGCACGTCAGTGGTTGGTTTTAGCACATCTGACATCAACACAAAGAGTGCTTAACCATTCAAATGACATATTTTAAATTTTGCATCAAAATTTAAACATCCCACTATTAAACATGTGTCTGTCCAAGAATTCCTTATTTCTGAGGTCACTTATTCTGCCCTGGCTGCTACAGAGATTAAGTGACCTTCCCTTTAGCGTGGCCACACGGTATCTACAGGTCACTACCTCCCAACTTCAGTCAGTTTACTGTCATCACCTAGACAACCTGGCAATTTGAAGCCACAATGCATGTTTAAAAAAACAAAAACAAAAACAAACCCCAAAATAACAACAACAAAAGAACTGAATTAAAAAAGGAAAAAAAATATATTTCAACAGTAAAACCGGCACAAGAAACATCTTTTTGTTGTTAGAGAGGCAATAAGCACTCAGCTTTCTCCTTAACAGTGTTCAGACCTATACATAGCAACTCCAGACAGTTGAGGAGCCTCCTCATCTAACTAGATGTTAACTTAGGCCCAATACTACATTAGTGGTTAGTCAAATCTGGTATGCATGTAAAGTAATGACATTAGGGTCACAATGCCGAGACACAATATAACAAACATTCATATAAAAAAAGTAAACTCCACGGACGTGAACTGTGGTTTTTCCCCTTGGTTTGGACAACAAATATTTTATACATTAAAGTCATGGTAGTGTTTGCATTTATATGTGCGGTGTTACATAGAAAACTCAAAGTGCTATTTCAGATCCACAGAAGTCATTCTCAGGATGGTGGTGTGACATGACAATGTCCATGAATATGGCCCTAAATGGAGGACACGTAAAACTCTCACTTCCATAAGAAAAGAAGTGCTACACTTTATGAAAACACAAGGCTACCACTTCCATTTTTGATGTAAAGCACTCACTTGTCAGTCTGACAGCAATGATCTGGATAGTTACAAAAAAGAACCTTTCTGTACGAGTGAAGGTTATCACAGACTCTAAGGCAGGAATTGGCACAAGCCAGTTAACCACAATACAATAACATTACTTCTCCCAAACCTTCTATAGCACATTGCCAATATGGTAAAATGAGAGATAAATCACCCATTTTCTATTAGTTGGCCAGCCTGTGGTAGTTAAAAATAATTAAAAACAAAACGAAACAAAACAAAACAAAACAAAAGCAGGAGCTACTTAAAATATATACTTTTCTATCTGCTGACTTTGAGCAAAACCCACAGCAGCTGCCTGTCCCAGGTGACATAAACACAGAGCCCAGCATCTCTCGAAGGACAAAAGCACATGGCCTTCACATGGGTCCTGCGCAGCAACCATCTTCACCACTGCTGAGTCAGCTCCACCTTACTCAGGCACTCCACATGAAACACATTTCTCCTAAGTTAAGATGCCTTCAGAACAATCTCAATTCCCGTTCTGGTTAGTGCTTAGTTTGGGAATGCTTCTAATTGTTAGGTCTTAAACAATGCTATTTGATGTCTACCATGCATGTACTTGCTAAAGCCGCTTACTTCTTTTCCTCCACTTCCTTCAATGTTCAGCTTCCCCACCAGCACCTCTCTCATCCCTCCTGAACTTCCCTCTTTCCTCGACGTTCTTCTACTTAATCTGCTTCCCAAGAACAAGTGATTTGCCAACACACAACTGGGTCACACTAACCACCATCTGATCAACAACTTTCTAGTCTCCTCTGCTTCACCCTGATAGCAAGTGGACCTCCGTTCTCCACTCTACAAGAAGCCCAGCTGTGGCTGCTTCCCAGGAGAACTGCAGCCCAAGAGCCTAGGGGACATCCCTAACAAGGGGCCTGACATGTAACCTTCCTAAATGTGCGTTTCACTCTCGGACAAGCCAATGAATTATATATATATATTTTTTTTTAAAGTTCATCTCCCCTACCCCAAAAAACTGATAGCATGTGCCATATCAGAAAAATCCTGGTCTTATCAGATGAATATACATAGTAATTTGGTCATTTGACATATGCACTTCTAAAGGAGGGTCAGGCTTCATTTTCTGTTGAAGAGTTTGTAACCATGGAGTCTGGCTTTCGAGTCATTCTATCCAGTTCTTCCTGAACGTTTGACAACACAGTCTTTTGTCCTTTAAAAAAAAAAAAAAAAAAAAAGGAACAAGAGAGAGCATAAAATAGCAATGTGAGAAAAGTTTTTGTTTTTTTAAGGAAGGGTTTCTTTCCAGGATAGCCCTGGCTGTCCTGGAATTCCCTCCATAAGCCATGTGGGCCTCAAACTCAGAGACCCACCTGCCTCTGCCTCCCAATTGCTAGAATTAAAAGCATGCACCACTACCTCCTGGCTCAAGAAAATATTTTTTAAAAAGCAGCATTTAAAGTCATACAGTCAAGTCCAGTGGCAGTGGCTCACACCTTTAATCCCAGCACTCAGGAGGCAGAGGCAGGGGGATTTCTGAGTTGGAGGCCAATCTAGTCTATAGAGCTAGTTTCAGGACAGCCAGGGCTATACAGAAAAACCCCGTCTTGAAAACCTAAAAATAAATTAAAATAAAACTGTACAGATTTCGGCTATCATTCCTAGTGACATCATTCTTAAAAATGAGAAAACCCAAAACAAAACAAAACATACAAACAAAAAAAGAAAAGCCTTTTCACCAAGGATGATGAAACAGACCCTAACCTAGTTAATGCCAGTGTGACAGGTCTGTGTTCTTCCTTCCTTTATGTAGCTGCCTTCTTGGCTAGGGGTGGGGATACTTTTGTGCCAAACTCAAGGGGCCTTCTGAAAATCTTCATCCTCTAGCCCTACCCCTGTGTACTTTCTCTACCATCTGCCCAGAGGCCACCAACTGAGCTTCAGGCATGTAGTAAATTACATTTTTTCCCAGACAGGCATTCAGGTTTTATTCACAGCACCTCAGACTGAGTAATGGGTTGCTGATACAGCTTTGGCAAAATATTTGCAATAATGCCGGGTTTGATTCCCAAAACAATACACAAAAACACCCTAGCCATAAGTCATTTAATTAAGTTTAAACTGGTGCACATGGAAAAACATGTTTTACAAAGAGATGGAGGCCAGGCAGTTCACTGTGCACAATGCTGGTGCTCCTATTTCCTGCTGTCAAAAGCTTTGTGGGGCCTAGATAATGACCCCTGTTTCTGGTAAGGGACAAACACTAAGCCAAGGCATAGGCCTAGATCAGATTCTTGGATCTCTAGGAACTCCTAATTGTTGGAGGCCCAGACTGCCCTGAGGACAAAATGATTTTCTAACATCCTCCTCTATTCTGAAAAAATCAATTAGAGAAAACACTGGATTACCATTCGCCTAACACGCCTAACATGTGGGGTGTTGTGGTGCCTGCAAGAGGTTCAAGGCCAGATAGTGAGTCTGAGGCCACCACAGGTTTGTCTCTGAATACACAAAGGCTGGCCTAAAACATACTCTATTGCTTGCCTAGCATTCATCAACTCCTGGGTTTGATCCCAGGCCCCACAAAGAGAAAATAAATGTATTCTAGCTTAAGGAAGTATGTGATTTCCCAAGTACTTGACCATTCTGTTTCAGAAACCTTCACGACTAGCTTGCCTTACCAGCCTAAGTGGAAGGACCAATGGCTGGGCTACTACAGAGGGTTCCTGCAGGGGGTCACTGCAGGCTCACAGGCTCCATCTCCCTGTAAGATTAGGAGCAGTGAAGCAGTAAAACTTTCTTACCTTCCAGATTTATTTATTTTATGTACATGACTGTTATGTCTGCCTGCATGTCCATGCATTAACTGTATGCCTGGTGCCCAAGGAGGCCAGAAGAGGGTGTCAGACCCCTGCAATTGGAGTTACCAATGGTTGTGAGCTATGTGGGTGTTGAGAACCTGGGTCCTCTGTAAGAATGGCAAGTGGCTGGGTGGCAGCGGCGCATGCCTTTAACCCCAGTACTGGGAAGGCAGAGACAGGCAGATCTCTGTGAGTTCAAGGCCAGCCTGGTCTATAGCTAGTTCCAGGACAGCCAGGGCTACATGAAAAAACCCTGCCTCAGAAACAAACAAACAAACAAACAACAAAAACCCAAAACAAAATAACAACAAGTGATCTTAGCTACTGAGCTACCTCTCCTGCCCCAAGCAAATAAAAACTCTTAAAGTAGCACATAAAATTAAAATTAAATAAATGTCAGGCCAGACGTGGCTGCACACACCTGAAATCCCAGCACTCGGGGAGGCAGAGGCAGGTGGGATCCCTGTGAGTTCAAGGCCAGCCTGGTCTACAAAGTGAGTCCAGGACAGCCAAGGCTACACAGAGAAACCCTGTCTCAAAAAACAAAACAAAACAAAACAAACATCAATAGCATTCCCCATAATAACCTTCAGTGGAAAGAGCTACCAGATCAAGATCACAGGCACAAGTTAGACCTTAAACTGATTTTTCAATGGCCAGAATGTACATTAAATCACATGTTAAATGTAAATGTGCCAAGGAACTCTGCATGGCCATAAGAAAGCCAGCACAAAGCATAGTTCTGCTCAAAACTGGTCAGAACACTGAAGGTGTGCAGGTGAAGGCAACCACTGCAGTCTGCACCCCCATTTGTCATTAAGGGATTAGAAGCTCTGAGGGCCCCTCTGTACCTGACTTCTTAGCTGTGCTCTGCACTCCACCAGCACCAGGACTTCCAGGAGAGCCTGTTTTTTTACTCAGCAGACTATTGAAGAAGCTGGCCAATACCCCTTCACTTGCTGCATTATCTAAGGGAACACAAAGAAAAGCAACAGAACATCACTCAAACAGAAAAAGTGGTTCTTAGCTTCAAATTAAGCATGTGTGGCCGTCATCTTCCTGGCTTGCTGACCAAATTCACTGTGGTCACTGTGAACTAAGGCTAACTGGACAGTTATAAGATTACCAATGGAAACATGTTTACATTCCCCACCTCTGAGGGTCACAGAAAAATCTTTGTTTTTGTCATTTCTGTGTCCTTGGCATGGTGCTTTTCAGTTTTATAAGCCTGCAAGATTCACAGCCTGTTATGAAAAGCTCACATCCAAAGTAGAAGATGCTCACTGCACATTAAAGAATTTACAAAATTTCGTTCTGATGGCTTACTGCTACCAATATCTTTGGGTATAAATAGGCACTGAGATAACACCTTGATGCACTTGGTAAGAACGAAAGGAAAGATATAGCTAATCCATAAACAACAGTAGTACAAACTTAAGTAAGAAAATGACAAATGTGAGATTCGCATTGTATAGTGATGTCCTAAGCTGTGTCTTTCCCAAAGGCACCTGTAGGTTCTGCGGTCTTACACAATGCCAGGGGCACACGGTTAACCCTTGCTGGAAAATAGCCTAGCTTTTCTGAATTTCCACCTGACAGCCATAACTACTGTCATAGTGTGCCCTGTGGGCCTAGGACTAAAATCTTTTCCCGGAGACAGCATACATACTTTTGATATTTGGATCTGGCTTCTTTACTGATGTTCCTGGGGAGGCGCTTGGCACACTAGCTGGTCCACCCCGACCCTGTGTCCTTGGAGAGCCAGAGGGTCCTCTGGCAGGGGATTCCTAAATCCAAAACCAGGCCATGTCACACAGAGGTATAAAAATAACCAAGAACACACAATTCAAAATCAACATGCTCCTGCATGTCTGAGGTACAGTGGTGGTTTGCTCCCAGCTCAGCCCTTTTGTATGCCTCAGTCTCTTGAGCAAAGAACTAATAGCTTACTGATTCCCAGTTGTGGTCTTCCATCAAACATTTCTGAGATTCTATTGTACTTCTGGTTGTGAGCCTTTAGGGAGACCAATTCACTTTAAAATATACAAGCCTCTCCCTCCCCCCAAACTGTTGCAAATAATGGTGTATAGTCAGAAGGCACCCATGACACTGGGCCATGACCCTCTGTTTGGTATAAGGTACTCACGGAGGTTCTTGTGGGCGTGGCAGGCTGCTTGGCAAGGAGGGACTGCAAAGAGAGGGACAAACTGGCCATTAACCAAGGCCTGTAGCATGAACTGAGGTCTGGAAAAAGGGTTAACTCTATGACTCTACTATAGGGCGCCAATAAAGAGTCATGTTTTATACTATAAATGCAAAATAACCTAACTCCAGTATTTGGTATAAGAAGGCGCCCTCATAACCAGTTTTGAAGCTAAGGAAATAAGCAGGCCACAGAAAAGGGAAAGAGTTGGGGAAAAACTGCCAAGAACTAACAAGACCTGGCCAAAACCTTAGGAGATGGTGATGTGTCTAGCAACAATTTGGGTCAAAGAGAAATATTAAGACTGGTTTTATGTTCAAAACTGTCATCTAAGGGGGAATCAGGGTAGATTGGAAAGAAGTTGAGGGTAAATAAAAACACACTGTATGCATGAAATTCTTTTAAGAAGTAATAAAATACTATATTAAAATAGTCAGTCTGGGCTGAGGATGGAACTCAGTTGGTAGACTATTTACCTAGCATGTGGAAAGCTGAATTAGATTCCCAGCACTGCATTACAAAAAAAAAATTACAGGCATGTCAACACATGCCTGTAATCCCAGCATTTGAGAGTTAAAGGCAAGGAGGTTAGAAATTCAATGCCAACTTTTGCTGCGTATTGAATTCAAGGCCAACCTGGGATATATGAAAACTTATGTTTTAAAAACGCAAACCAAAACCAAAATTCAGAAAACAAAAAAAGGTAACAGCTTGGGAAAATTACTCTCTTCACATACAAAATGTATTCTCTCTCTGTCTCTCTCTGTCTGTCTCTGTCTGTCTCTCTCTGTCTCTCTCTCTCGATAGAGTTTCTGTATGTAACAGCCCTGGATGTCTTGGAACTCATTCTGTAGACCAGGTTAGCTTGGGAAAATTACTCTCTTCACCTACAAAATGTATACTACCCACATCTCTCTCTCTCGACAGAGTTTCTGTATGTAACAGCCCTGGATGTCTTGGAACTCATTCTGTAGACCAGGTTAGCCTCAAACTCACAGAGATCCACCTGCCTCTGCCTCCCGAATGCTGGGATTAAAAGTGTGCACCAGCACCTCCCATCACCTTTTTTATACACTGGAAAAAAAAAAAAAAGGAAGCCAGGTCATTTGGTAAATTGCCAATTCAAGAAGGCCAAACATCTTTCCACATTAAAACAGAATAAGCCCATCCCTACAGGATAGTGTGCAACGAAAGCAGGCATCAAGAGGCAGGGACTCCAGCCCCTCCCCCACAGGAAAAGAGGGGAATGCAGAAACCTCTACTTAACCTCCATGCCTTTGTAAGCTCTCCAACACACACAGCCCCAAATCCTCCTCCAGAATGGCATTCCATGCAAGAGAAGACCATTTCTCCTACCTGCTGTTTCATCAGGAATACCTGCTCGTCCTCTGCTGCCAACTCTTTGTCATGAACCAGCTGTGAAATGACACATTTGTGACCACAAGCAACACAAACTTTCAAATGACTGTCAAAATTCACACTATAAGCATCTTAGTTTGGGCGTCCACATGGATTTATGGGAATCCTTCTTGAGACTGTAGTTATATTTTTCTAACTGGGCACAAACCCTCTCCCCGAACTAGCCATGGTACGCAGCCACTTCATGTTTTTAAGTCTGGCAGGTCCTAAACCTCCCAGGCCATGGTCTGCAAGCAGGAGATCCCAGAGGGAAGGGATCTGGTAAAAATAATACAGAAGGGGTAGTATCACTGCTGAGACATTATAGAAAATATGACCACAGCTGACATGGCATACCATCACTCACACTTCATACTGTGAGCATTTCTGTCACACCAGATCTCATTTTTGTGACTTAAGAACACCTACATAAGGCCTTCAAGGGACTGAATAAAGGTACCTTTCTCACAGGAGGCTTTACAATAAAATCTTCATATGCATCTTCTGGCTTCACGGTTGTAAAATTTTCATGTAAAATAGCTATTTTCTTTTCATTGTCCCAGCCTGCAGGTCTAAAGGCAAAGAGGCACACATTAGTTTGCTTTGCCTGAGACTGCCTTCCCACATATATCTGAAACATATTTCAGGCTATAAAATACTCCTGGGTGAGGTCCTTTCACACAACCTGGAGGTGTTGTTGGTACCTTGTAGCTTTGGATGCATAAGCAAAAATGTACAGCAGGCATATCCGATCACATCATTGTGACAGACAGATCCTGCTCCAGGAACTCAGGGATGCTAGGTCTAATAAGCCCATGTGAGACACTGCCTCAGTGGAAAGGCACAGCGGGGCCCTGTTTAGACCAACAATGCACAAAGGAGAGAGGTCTGCAGAGGACCTTTAATCCTGGGCTTGGCTCTGCTCTCGCATTCTGCCCCTCTTGAGGGCACTTCTTTACAACAATTACCCATGCACAGTTCATTAATGTGCATGGGAGATGTGTCCTGAAAGCCCAGAGTGAAGCCATGGCCTATATCCACCCTGCCACTCCCACACCCCCAACACCACAAGAGACAAAAGGAGGCCTTAAGTTCCTATGTGGGTTTTGCACAGCTCAATATCACAAGGCAAGAAGAAATGAGATTCAATCAGGGTTCCCACTTTATACACACACTGCCCTACATGACATACTTCTGAACTTAAGAAGTTCTAGATTAAAAAAAGAAAAGACAACTGACTGTTCTCACAACCCTCTCATTCGCCCAACTCCAAGTCATCAGGCATATTACCAAACGGCCTTGCTGACTTTACTAATCCCTACACAGGCAACCTCCAACACATACAAATAGTAAAACAGGCTGGATACGGCTGAGATACTATGACCTGTCATAACCACAAGATGTGTCTCCATTCCACACTAGCCCTAAATCCAACCAGAACCCCTGCTTCTCAGGACCATATAATTAAGAACTGCAAGATTACAAAAGCATACCACTCGTTGAGTTTCTGCTTTAGTGCCTTTCTGACTGTTGTGGGTGATTCGTCAGAGCTAGGGTGTGAACAGTCTGAGTAAGACCCTCTTCAAATATTCAAGAGGTAACCTGTTTCGTTTCCCAGAAGCACCCAGCTCTTGTCCTTCTGGTCTTTCACAGATGCCCTTGGCCCCGTTCTGCTGGCCTGCCCGAGACGGAGCACTTATCTTCCAGCTGCCCAGCCTTCTGCTTCCCACTCCCCTAGCCCACTGCCGCCCTCCTCCTCAGCACATGTCTGTTTCTGTGGTGTAACAGGTATCTCTCGTTCATTTCTGTGTCCTCAGCAGGGAACCTGGGTACCGGGGAGGTGCTGTGTAAAGCTTGCTGAAAGGATGAATGTAACTGTCAAGCCCAGAGCCTCTCAAAGCTGAATGCCAATCTGCTACTGTAAGACCACAGCACCATCCCATGTGTATACAGCAATATGATTCTCAACAGAGAGAAAAGACTCCAACCCAGCAAAACAGGCTCGCTAAGTCTCTGGCAGGATAACCAATCCCAGAGGCTAGAAAATGCAAATGCCAGAAATACTAAGCAGAAAATACTAAGCAGAGTTAAAGCCCACACTGACAGGGATGACAAGGATACTGTAACTGAGGAGAAGCTTGCAGTCACCCCTTCAGAGGCAGCCACTAGATGCTTTTACATAAGCCACTTAGAACCCCAAACTGAAATCTCTATACTCCAATTTTCTCCACAGCCAATGCTTCACCAGAGCCAACAGTTAAGTGTACAAAATGGCTTGCTTACATTAGGACAGCATTCTTTCAATGAAGGAATGCAGATTCTGACTGAAGTACCCTAAGCCAGATGAGTCAATCAAAGGAGAGAGGGAAAGCTGCACCTGTCTATCATCTGTCCTAGAGTACCCAGACCAAGCAGTCTTCCAGACAGAAGCGCTGCACTGAAAAGGCACATGAGTGGCGAATATGCTGTAAAGAGAAAGGTTTAAACTCCACCACCTCCAAAGAACTCACATAAAAACTGCGTCCTTTTCCACCACTAAGGCAGGTATGGAAAAGTGGAAGCCATATGTTTTATGAACAATGTATTTATACAGCAAGTCAAGGTTTTTCTCTTCTTTCACTGAGGTGTAAATCAAGGCAGCTCCATCTATTCAACCTGCTTAAGGAAAACCAATTCATTGAGAGATAAAAACCAATTACACTTAAGCATAGCCTTTCAAGTATCAGGTGATCTGTTGTTTATCTACACACAAACTACAAAGCATGCAAGATTTAAAAACTACAAAGGAACAGGAGTGGAGGAGCCTCGATAAATAAACACTCAAGCATGCTGAAGCTGTAGTAGGACGAGGCTGTTTTTCTTTCTTAACATTTAGACTGTTGTCCATTCCTGAGGCTGCTTCCTACAAAGCAAAATCAGCAGAACAGCGCCCTCAGGGTACAGAGGCAGACAGGTCACGACCCAGGCAGGGGCTCACAGGGATGAGTTTATCATCAAGCACACCTTCAGAGGCAGGTGCCAAGAGGCTCAAAGGAAGCGCCTGCCACCAACACTGCATGCTGTGGAACTAAGACACCAACTACTGCTGGACTTAAAAAAAGAAGACTGAGAAAGCCGCTGACATGGCATCTTTTTCCTGGGTAGCACAGAACCAGTAAGATATTGGTAATTATACCTCTCTAAGTAAGAGCAACGTTTAATAAGATTTCTAGGTACAATCAATGTATTAGTTAATATAATGGACACACATCAGCTTCTTAATATGAAAGCCTATATGAAGAGTATAGCCTCAAAAATAAAAGGACAAACTAAGATGCTTGTAACCCAGGCACCCAGGAAGCTGGGGCACAAGAGCACAAGCTACAGGCCAGCCTGGATGACGTGGTAAAACAAAACAAAACCCACAGTAAACTTAACAAAGTGACCAGAGACACACCTAATCAGTATGTATGAAATTCTGAAATCCTAACATAGCAAAAATATAAAATAGAAAGATTACGATTTTTCCCCCCAATGGCAAAAAACTACCCTGTGAGGCAGGCAAGGTGGTTTTGTGATTGAGTGAAGGTGCTTGCTTCAAGCCTGACAACCTAAAATTGACCAGGGACCCACATGATGGAAGGAGAAAACTGATTCCAAGTTTTCCTCTGACCTCTACACTCATGTGCCCCACCCCCAAAGAATGAAGTGTAATGAAAAAGAAAGAAAAACCAGGACTACTGTGTGTTTAGGAGGGGCTCGGAAGGCACCCCCTTGGGAGGCAAGCCTGTGCCCCGGGCCCGAGAGCTTCCCAAGGATACACTGCAGGCAGAATCTCCGTAGGTGTGACTGGATGAAGTCGAAGTGCTCGTCCCGGTAGTCATGCTCCTTCTCCAGTAGGCTCACGGCGTCACACTGCAGGAGACACAACCGAGAGGAGGGTGAGCACTCCGCTCTTCTGCCTGCTGGAGACGCGGACAGGGATTTCCTCAGATACAGAGAATTTCCAAAGAAAGACCTCAAAAGGGCCCAGGTTTTAGGTAGAAGGACAAGAGAATTTGTTCTCTTTCATCTAGGGCCTCAGTTCACACACAAAGTACAGATGTAATAGGCCTAATCACCTCATAACTGTTTTCAGTATCAAATGAGGCTCCATTGGGAGAGAGGCCCCTTCACACTGCTGTGCACTGCACTCCACAGGCCTCCATCTCAAGAACAGCATGAAACCGGCAAAACCTGCAGCTGGGCAACAACACTTTCGAAATCCAAAATATTTTTAAAGCTACTTTGTCTTCTCTTATATAAGAGACAACTTTCTCTAAAATTAACCTTAATTTCTTTTTTTCTTTTTTCCGACACAGGGTTTCTCTGTGTAGCCTTAGCTGTACTGGACTCACTTTGTAGACCAAGCTGCCCTGGAACTCACAGAGATCCGCCGGCCTCTGCCTGTGCCGGGATTAAAAGCGTGTGCCACACACCTGGCTTGAGCTTAATTTCTATTTCTACTTCATTCTCTTTTCACCATCAGTCTGGACCAGATGAATGGGAGCCTCAAGAAAATCGCTT
This sequence comes from Pachyuromys duprasi, assembly GCA_028658305.1. NCBI lineage: Eukaryota > Metazoa > Chordata > Mammalia > Rodentia > Muridae > Pachyuromys > Pachyuromys duprasi. The sequence goes on from CM053744.1 coordinate 40,658,077, forward strand.
TTACTTGAGTTTGCCCATGAAGTCAACAGGGCTTTCTGAACTAAGTGATGTCAAGTTTTGCAGCAGCATGACATGATAGTATGTTCTACCCTGACACATTCCATGTACCTTAAAGAATCCCAAATAAGCCTGATTCTCCTTTGGGAAGAAACTTCATCAAAGCTTCTGAAACTTTCAGACAGTGACTGCTCACTGGCCAAACCCAGGCAAGCTCACAACTCCCTGGACACACCTTTGTGCATACCACCAGCACCGGGATCCCCAGGTTATGAGTCAGCACACTGTCACCCAGAGGGAGGGCAACACTGTCTTCGTCGGAGCCAGAGGTCAGAGGCCCTCTTCTCTGTGGGGAACCCTGACAACCTTCTTCAGGCTCGATATAATCTTGAAAATCTTTCATAACTACAGGGGGGAAAGAGAAAAATTATATAGATATACATAAAAATACACCTTGGGTTTAGAAAATTAAGAAAAAAAAGGTAGTAATAAATATAAAACACAAACATCTGTGCGCAGCAGGGCTGCAGCTTTAGTTCAGAGACTGTACAGAATGGTAGACGTCACATCCACCAAGCTGTGAACTGCAACAGCAGCAGACCTCCTTGAGATGTCTAAATTCATGCAAGTCCTAAAGGCTTTTAAAGTTCTGTTCTTAGGTATGGTACTGTGGCGGCTCAAACTTGAGAGTTTTCCATGTGCTAGGCAAGCAGTCCACGGAGACCCAGTCCAAGTTTTTAAAGTTCTTAAGTTCACATTAGTTCCTATTATAAAAACCACCACAAACAAAATAAAACAAAGAACACCATCCACCAGTAATTCTTTCACATATCCTATACTTTTCACAGTACCAGACAGCTGCACCATTACTTCACTATAGGTGCCCATGAGAAATCACAGCACCACAACTTGTCATCGTCTTCAGTAGAAAGGCTTATAGATGCCTACACTCTGAATTCCAGAGGAGCATGCCACTTCCATACAGCAGAGGCAAGCAAAGACCATGTGACCGCCCAGCACCAGCCACAGTCCATCCTTGTCTTCAGGGGACTTGACTTACACATATAGTGTGCATAGCCTATCTGTGATACGTCTGTGTCTTGCCACATGCATTTGTTATCTTGGTTCTGGGACCCTGAGGGAGCTAGAGCAATGGCTGAGGTAACTGATCTGGCAGAGGACTCAGCCTCCATTCTAGCTCCCATGTGGAAACTCACAACCGTCTATAAGTCCAGTTTCAGGGAATCCAATACCCCCTTCTGTCCTCTATGAGTACTAGGCGTGGATGCAATACACATACAAGCGTGCAAGTAGGGCACTTATAAAACACAAATCTTTACGAAAAGAAAAAGAGTGCTTAGGTAGAGCAGCCAGTAGCTGTTTTAATGCCAAACATTAGCTGTTCACTAATGCCAAGTGAACACAAGGCCGGCAGACCAGAACGTGTGTGTGAGCACTTCAAGGTTCGAATGATGGCTTTTGTCTTGTTTTGCTTTGTATTTAGAGTCTTACCATGTATCCCTGGCTGGCCTGGAACTCAATGTGAACTTGCAGTCACTACTCTGTCCCTCCCTCTGCCTCCTGAGTATTAGGATCATAGCTGTGAGCCACTATACCTAGATTTCCACATGACGGGTAAAGCCTCTCCAGGCTTAGGAGATAGCTCTATTTTACTAATAAACACAACAGGACTAAAAAGGCCTAAGGCCTTTTATTATACTTTAAAAACCATGCAACATAAATATTACTAAAAGTATTGGAAAGAAAGGGCAGACGACTGGAGATATGAGCAAATGGTTAAGAGCACCGACTGCTCTTCTAGAGGACCCAGGTTTGAAGCCCAGCACCCACACAACAACTGTCTGTAACTCCAGTTCCAAAGGATCTTACCCTCTTCTGGTCTCCATGGGCACCAAACACATATGGTGCACAGACATACATGGAAGCAGAACACCCGCCCCCCACAAATCAATCAATCAACCAGTCAATCAAGAAAGAGATGCATATTCTTCTCTACACCCACAGAACAGATTTCAAACATTTTTAAACACAGAGAGATTCAGTTTATTATTGTATGTACTTCTGAAATGACTGAGGCGCTCTCATGCTTTACCAGGTAAACTAAAAGCTAACCAACTGTGATGGTTTGGATATGCAGGTCCCCAAAAGATTCATGCGTTGAAGGTTCCCAGCTGGCGGTACTTTTGAGAGGTGACTAGATTGAGAAGGCATTAATTTTTATCAATGGATTAATTAATGCATAAATTCCCAGCTGAACGAGCCATTGGGGGTCCAGACTCATATAAAAGAAGCAGGTTACTAAGGGTGTGCCTTTGAAGGATACACTGTGGCTTGCTGTCATTTTCCTCTCTCCCTTCCCCATGTCCCCTGCCATGTGTGTATTCTTACGTGGCCTAGGCTGGCCTCAAACTCACTATGTAGCTGAGGATGCCCTTGAACTTGTGATTTTCCTGCCTCTACCTCCCTAGTGGTGGGATCACAAGCATGAGCTACCATGCCCACTTTACGCAGAGCTGAGCCTAAGGCTTCATATATGCTCTACCCTCCATCACTGAGCTACATCCTCAGCCTCTTTTTCTCTTTCTGTTCCCCATCCACCAACAGGTGAGCAACTTTTCTCCACCAAAGCAACAGACTGAGCCACCAGTACACGCAACCTCTGAAGTCATAGCTAGATAAACCCTTGTGTGTGCGTGTGTGCCTACAAGTCCTTGAGAGTGGAGTCAAAGGTCAATACTGGATGTCTTAATTGCTCTTCACCCTCTTCTTTGAGATGGGGTCTCTCACTGAACGAGGACTTCAGTTTAGCTTGACTGGCTGGCCTCGGGACCTTCCTGTCTCTTCCCCAGAACTAGGATTAGAGTTGCCACACCTAGCTGCCACACCTAGCTCTCACATGGGTACTGAGGACTGAACTCTGGTGCTCATGCTTTACAGACTCTGCCAGCTCTCTACCCCCTTCCTTTGTTCCTTCAAGTATTCTCCCACAAAGGCTGAGACTGACACAATGCACTAAGCACACTCGTGAAACTTCAGTCAACATAAAGAAATCGACCAAGGTAATCTCCACTCCAGGTTGAACATAACCTGAAAATTTGATGTTAAAGGGACTTAAAGGAATTAAGGATTCCTTTACTAGTCAAATCAAGGAAATATGCAGTGGATAACTGTATGGGTGAGATCTAATTGTCAAGAATACATTTGTCCAGGGCTTCCCCAAAAGGGAGCAGGGCAGAGGCAGGAGCAAGACACAGGTGAGCTGAACTACAGGGGGAAGGGAGGCAGGAGCAGGCGGATCACCTATTCCAGGAGCCTTCCAGCTGTGTGGCGCATACGCCACATGTCAGAGTAGCTGTAAGTCCTAAGGAAAACTAATTACTCTAAATTCGTGTTTCTCAGTGCTATGACCCTTTAATACACTTCCTCTTGCCACAGTGACCCTCAACCATAAAATTATTTTTGTTGCTTCCTAACTATAATTTTGCAGTTATGAATCATAATGGAAATATTTGATATGCAGGATATCTGATATGCGACCTCTGTGTAAGGGCCACTCGACTCCTAAAGGGGTCAAGATCCACAGAATGGTCTCTGTGAGTTCCATGCTAGCCCAGTCTACACAGTGAATCCCAGGAGAGCCAGAACTACACAGAGACTGTACATTAAAAAATAAATACATGAATCACTTGGGAGACACACCTCTGGGTGTGCCTGCAAGGGTGTTTCCAGAATAGTGTATGGTTTATTTATGCCACCTCACAGTCCCTGCTCCTAGACTAAAATTTAAAAAAGGAGAAAGTCAGCTAGACACTAGTACTTTCATCTGCTTCCTGACTGCAAACGTACTGAGATCAACAACAGCCTTAAGTCCCTGCTGCCATGCCTTCCTCAGCATGATAGATTGTATTCCCCCAAACAGCCAAAACCAAACCAAACCAAAAAGTCCTTCACATTGTCTTTGTCCAGTTGTTGCAGCAACAAGGATAACTGGCATACCATATGTTCGAACAAGTGCCACCTTCTGGCAGCTGTAGGGGTTGCTTTTCCTCTGCCAGCTCCAGCTCACAGTGGCTGATCACTAAGCAGTTCAGTATCAGAGAGGCTGGAACGGGAGGAGTCTGGATTGTAAAGTGGTGCTCACTTGCTGAAAGCGGTACTAAAGGGGGCTGGAGAAGTGCTCAGGGGCTAAGAGCATGTCCACCCCACAGGGGCCAAGTTCCCTCTCAGCCTAACAACCTCCTGTAACTCCAGCTCGGAGGATCCGCCACCTCAATAAGAACACAGTAAAGGGTCTAATTAATCTGGAAGGCAGTGGTCCTCTAAGCAAGAATATGAATGACTAACTACTTCCCTGAAAGTAAGCTAAAACCGGTGCTAACAAAGGTACTCTTTCAACATGAAGCACAAAGGCACAGCTACCATTCCAAACACTCATGGACCAGGGACAGTGAAAACAAAGACCCTCACAGACATGGTTCAGCAACTGCCAGATACTCTCCAGTGTTCTCTCCTCTTCCCCCTAATCCAACCGAACTCTGGTACTCAGAACACACAGCCATACAGAATTAAGACATTTTCTGGACTGGCAAGAGGGGTCAGCAGGTAAAAGTGCTCCCTGTGACACACTGCGGTCAGCCCGTGGTATCTGCAGCAGAGAGAGAGAATCTTCTGAAATCCATGCTGCACACGCTGGTGCAAGTACACACACTCTTAAAAAAAACCAAAAGATCCCATTCTCATGCTCTTTAAAAGACAGCAGGCATGTGAACCTCAGCACTTCCTTTCTCCATGTTGCTGCCTGGAACACAGACATATTGCTAAAGTTCTAGTTGTCAAGGGGGAACGAACCACACCCTGGAAATGACAAAGTGGTAAGCACAGAGGAGCCAGGGCTCTTGAGCTGTCTTCCCAGGCTGCTGCCTACTTGCAAACTGCCTGCTCTAGGTTTTATTTCTAGGAGAAATAAACCTCAGTCCTGTTTAAGCCAACCTTCTCTCCAATTTTCTGTCATATGTCGCTGAATCTAATCTTTGGTGATACAAACACCAATAACAAAGACCGTAAAATTAGTGTCTCTCCAACAAGCTCCCAAGAACAGGAAAGACTTCCTGTCTGCTGTACCCCCAGCACTTACCCCTAGAACAACACCTGACACCTATCACTTTTCTTGTTTGAGAAAGAGCGGTACCCTCGGCCGATGTGTCTTCTATTTCAGTAAGTCTCTGTAAGGTTATCAACCCAAGAAAACGAGTTCACAAAACTGGCATCTGTGGCACATGAGCTCAGCAGTCTGGGTGGGATACTGTGTGCAGGGTCTAGAAACAGCTTTCCAGGCTCAGAGCCACTTTATGGAGTTGTCTTTTGCATCTCTGTTTTGCAAGAAAGGTGGGCATTATGTAAAGGTCAGGGGCTGGAGAGATGAGCTGAACTGCATGACAATCGAGACACCCACATGTGGATGAGCCAGGAAGCACACACACAACAAAGGAAGAAGTAAGGTGTGAAGCTACCTGTTTAGATAATGGGGCAACAAGAAATGTGTGACTGGAAGATATACAGTACGAAATTCAATCTGAAAAAGCTCTATCAAAATTTCATAACTTTAGGGCCAGTGAGTGTGCAGATACTATGTGCCATGCTCCGGAGCCCTCATCAATTCACCAAAGGGAGTGATGTCACCCCATGGCACTAAGCCAGGGTAGCCAAGCTTGCACTAGCCAAGATGCTGCGGCTGCCGGTTCCACTCCCTGCCCCTCCCATTTCCCTGGCAAAGGGACAGAAGCTGATGTAACTGCACAGAAGCAAAGGACGGAAAAACAAGCTTCTGAACCACATTTGAAAGCCCACCAAACTTCCTGTAATTTGAAAGTTCTTTGTTCTCAGAAGGATTCATGTCTTTAACCCTAAAATAACTTTTATTGTATTTTAATGACCCCTCCCACAAAAACAATCTCCCTACTCCTGAATGTAATCATCTTTCTAGAATCCTAAATAAACTAGCCAGAAATGAAGGATTTCTCTTCTTTGGAGTTTTTATTAAAGCCGTCAACAAGAGCAGACACGCCATAAGATCTCCATGGGATTCCAGAAACACAGGCTTAGGGTTTGTAAAAAAAAAAAAAAAGTCCCCAAAGACTCTGTCCCTAGCTGGTGGCACTACTGAGGTATGATTGGGTGGAAAAGGCACGAGGCGCTCCGTGAATTTCTACTCACGTGCTCCTGTCTGAACAGTTCTTAGAAGGCGGACCTACCCGAAGGAGCAGGCACACCTTTGAAGGCTATCCTTTCCCTTCTCTACCCGTCTTTGCCTCCCTTCTGCAATGATGGATGGCCTCATCACAGGTGCAAAACAGCCACGTGACCAGAGACTGAGACCTCTGAAACCATAAGCCACAACAAAGGAAATCTTCCTACCAATAAACAAGCTCTCTCTCTCAAAAAAAAACAACTCTATGTAGTCGCGTCTGTCCTGGAACTTGCTATGTAGATCGAGCTGGTCTAGAACTCAGAGACCAAGCCGCCTCTGCCTCCCAGTGCACACTGGGATTAAAGGTGTGCACCACCACATTAGGCCAAGTATTTAATCTTAAATGTATTTATTTGTTTATGTTTGTGTGCGCATGCACTTGAGTCCCTATATGCACTATATGTACACTATCTGCATGCTAGTGACTAGATCTCCTGGTCTAGATCTACAGATACTTGTGAGCCTCCTTATAAGGATATTGGGAACTGAACCTGGGTCCTCTGGAAAAGCAGCAAGAACTCTTAACTACTCAGCCATCTCTCCAGCCCTTCAAATTATTTTTGATAACTGAATTTCAATAACTGAAAGAAGTATTTCAAAACAAAAGCAAACTCTATGCCAAGTAAACCCTCATGGCTAAAAAAGAAAATGGCTCCAATAATCCAAAGAGTCTAGCAAATTTTACTCACATTTCTGCTCCAGATTTCTCATTTCCTCTGGTGGAATCTTCATTTTGTCGATATGCTCACGTAAAACACTAGCCCATTTCTGGAGAGATTCCATTACAGTCCAAGGTCTAGACATGTCCGCAACAAAAATGACCAGGGTCTCCGGCAAAGATTCAGCCGAAACTGCAAATTTCAGCAGGCCTTTGTGGTAGAGATCTCCGTCTAAAATCCACACGTTGCAACGTGTGTGATCTGGGGAGAGAAATGAAGCGACATTACCAACCCATAGTGACTATCTGCATAGCTATGAGAACAGCATTAGGAAGGGAATGAATTCACACAGAAATCCTAGCCCAGCAGAGCCAAATACCCGGTGGCCAGCAAATCGGCCTAGTATAGAATGAATTGCCTAGGCTTTTAAAAGTTTAAGTTACCACAACAGGACAATGCTATAACTAAGATTTCCACAAACTCTAAGGAGCAGAGTGAAAGTAATTAGCTTTCAGTAACAACCAAAGGATACAAACGTTTACTGATGGACTGTTCCTCAGTCTAAATAATCTACTGTCCTAAGATAGCAAGAACCTGTGAGCTGGTGAACAAGCTGACCAAACACCGGTATACTTATGTATTTACAAATGAAATGTTATTAATGCCTGAAAATAATCCAAGTGGACTAAAGGGAAATCTTAAGATATAGCTGAAAAAAAAATATACCAATAACTGGTAACTGACAATTCAACTACAGAGATAATTCTCTAAATTAACAGGATATTTTTAGAAAATTTCAAACATATTCCTTGAAAAAAATTTTTTTTACAAAAGTACCTTAAGAAAGGGAACTCTAACTTCTAAACATAATTTCATTAACTTCTTTTCCAATACATACTTTAAAAAAAAATCTACCTTCCCTGTTGGTATAACCAATTTCTTAAGATTTATAAAAATGCACTTTGACAAATCTGAGCATAAAAGTATTTACACTTAGCTGTACTTCCGACCTCTAAGCTACTTAAAAATTTTGAGATTTAGTTTGATTATTTTTTAATGATATAAATATACAGATGTATGGGCCCACTTGTGGCTATGTGCACAGAAGAGCAGGTGCTCTCAGAGACTAGAGGCCTTGAGTCCCTGGAGCTGAAGTTATAAACACAGTGAGCCCCTGACATGGTGCCAAGATGGGACCTCTGGAAGAGTAGCAAGTGATCGATCTCTCCAGCTCCTACTTAAAATGTTTTATAAGATTTAGTTAGTTACATGTGCTCCTTAGAGTAGGAGCGGAGGGCACATACAGTGTGCCTTACCCTGGGGACAGTCAAAGGACACCTGTGGAGAGTCAGGACTTTCCTTCTATCACATTGGTGTCAGGGATCAAACTCGGGCACTCTCGGCAGCAAGTAACTTTACCTGCTGAGCTACCTCACTGGTCCCAAAACTCCAATATATTTTAGTGTTTTGTTTGGGTCTGTGAATTGACTCCAAACATACACTGTACTCAAAGTCTGAGGTTTATGTGCCTACCTATCAGCAAGCTTAGGTTCTTTCTTGAGCTTTTCTTTCCAGTGTCATAACAACCCCATGTGTGGGGATCACATATCCATGCAGCATTAGACAGATTATCTAACTGTGAGACAGTGGTCCTTTGACATGCAATGTCCTACTACAACCCAGATACAACTGGAGACTATTTTCTTTAGCAGATGATTGCCTGTGGAATGTGTACTTACAACCCAGTCATACCCCACAATTAAAAAGACAAGGGCTAAGAGAGGTATAATTAACCTCAGGTAAGGGCAACTCTTCCATCAAACAAGGACTCCCAAGTAAGCAGCCGAAAGAAAAACTGTAAACGCAGAAAGGAAAAAGCTTTCATAGTAACCTGAAAGGAATCTGAACTTGATGTTAGCATAAACTTCAACTCAAAGACAAGTAAATGCAGTTACTGGGACACACTGTCCTGACATGTGCCTCAGTCTTGGAAACACCAGAGGATAAAGAGATTCAGAGCATCAGTCTGTCCTTTCACAAGGGCATGGAAGCTTTCAACTTGTCTCTGGGGCTCTTCTCACACTCCCACACTCCGTCCACCTGTAAAATATACCATCATCCTCTTCCTCATATGAGGTAATAGAAGTGTTGTTAAGTTAGTAATCAGAAGCCACATAACTGCTGAACACAGGAGTGGCATTCTGAACCAGTTCTGTCTGGCTCCCAAGCCCAAGAACTTCCCACAAAACTCCTGGTGGCCTGCAGAGGCAGAAAGCAAAAGCTGCAAACATGTGAGGTCCTCTAGGCTTGGTTTAGCAGCCTTAGTCATACAATAACAGACTCTACTGGGCCTAGACAGACATTCAGTACTTATTCTTCTGACAGAAAATAGAGGCGTAGACACCAGGCCTACTTTCTGCCTTCTTTTCAGGACCTTTAAGGAATGTTCAAAAAGACAAAGTCAAGGGAAGAGGGATAAAATCCCTGGAGATCTAAGTTAGCACACGGAGGTGTCTGGACTTTAGGAAGAACCCTTATCCATGTCCTTTACTGAACAGCTCTTACAGATAGCAGAACTGTAGTGCTACTGAGGCTTTTGGTTTATCTTCTTCAATTTAGCAATAAGGAAGTAGGAAAACTTATAAAATCACCCTAACATAATGATTACTAGTACTTAAACGGATAAAGGAAAACATAAAAAATGAGAGTTAACCAATACATTTCATCTTTACACTATGAACTTTCCAACAGGACAAAAAGACCTAGGCACCAATAACTATTCCACAGTCACCAAGAAGGTTGAACATAAAACCTGAACAATTATAAAGGAGTCATTACAGTGCTATAACCAACAAGAACTGGTCCATATGCCTCAAACCTTTGACTGTCAAGGTGGTACCTAATCTTCTTGTTTATCACGTGCTTTTGAGTACCCTAAGGGCCGTGCAGGTAGAAACCATTACTTCACTCTACTTTAGCAATGAGGAACTAAAGGGATTATACTTCTGATGTTCTAGTCCTTTCACCAGAAGAAACACAGGCTATTCACATCTCTAAAATCACAGACTCAGAACGCTCTTCCATGAAAGGACTCTCAACTGGTACTGAGTCACATTGATTTCCCATTTTCCACTAGATCCAGGCAGAGCAACAACTTGCCACACAGAAAACTCCAAGGTTTTAAAAAGAAAACCAAGAACAAGAACCCCTGTTATGACTTTTATGTGAAGGGAAAACTTTTAATTTCAGTACCTCAACATATAGGCTAACACAGAAGTCCTTAACAAAGTCCTAGTCCTCATTTTGCCAACATGAAGTACAGATAAAGCATGGAGCTTGGAGAGATGGCCACATAGGTAAAGAGTACTTGCTGCACATAGATAAGAACCTGAGTTCATATCTCCAGCTATTGAAACAAGCCATACAATCCTGTAACCCAGTGCCGTGGGGGCGGAGAAAGATTGCTGGGGCTTGACGGGACCGAGCCTACCTCCAGGTTTAATTAGAGACCCTGTCTCAAATGAGTTAGGTGAGGAGTGATAGCACAGGAAACCTTATATCTTCTTCTGGCCTCAGAGAGCATTCTTGGGCAGGAGAGGGGTATGTGTACACACCACAGGCACACACTCACACACACACATATACACACAAACACACAGAAATAAAAATTAAAAAGAAAGTAAAAATAGGGCTTGCCAGGTACTCCTTTAATCCCAGCATATACTGTGATCATTAGAATTTAAATGGATAAAAGCAAACATGAATATTAAAAACTACTCAATACACTTCATCTTTAGACTACAGAACAAAAGATAGTCATTGACAAAGCTGAACAAATAAAACCTGAAAAAACTATAAAGGAGTCATTACAGGTAGAATTCAAGGCCAGCCAGGGCCACATAATGAGAGCCTGTTTCAAAAAAACCAAAACCCAAACCAACCAAACAAAATAAATGAACAAAGTGCAAATGACACACATTTTACCTATTCTCTTTGGCTCTAACAGAAAGCTGCGAGTGCCTGACATATCAGAGTCAGAGTCCTGCATGTTACCTTTACGATGGAGTACCATGTCACTCACCATCGCGGTCCTCATCGTGAACACTGAGGTAAAGATATTCTAAGCCTCTTCCTTTTTTGCCGTGCTCTGCTCCTTGTAGTTTGGTCATGAGAGTTGTTTTACCAGAACCATCTTCACCTACAAATGCCATGTGCAAGAAGACAAAAGCATACTGTGCATCATTCTAGGCAAAGACGGCCAGTCATAACATCAACACAACAAAGAACTGGGAATCTCATGGCAGCCTGCTGCCAGGGTCTCATCTGCTCTTAAGACCAAAGCAGAACTGCTCTAAGAGGGACTGAGTAGGGGCCAAGGCAGCCAACCCAAGATCCCCGATAACCTTCTACTGCAATTCTCTTCACTCCACAAGGGAAGGAATGAAACAAATCCACCTCCACCAGCTCTACCTACAACTTCTAAAACAGACACCCAGAGAAGTGACATGTGGGGCTAGTTTCTCACGAAATAAATCTTTGCTACAGTAAAAGTAAAAGCAAGAACTCCTCAAAACACAGCTAACCCCAAATATCTAGAAACACTGAAATAAAAACCTGATTCTGCCTCATAATTATGAGGTTTATAAGTTTATTATTCACATACCTTTGATTTTAGCAAACAAGTTCACAAGCACCCTAAAGGCTTGGAAACTAGAGGGAAATAATTACTGACCTAAGCAAAACTAAGTACAGTCTCAGTACTAAGAGCTTGCTCACCTCCTTCAGACTATCCACACCCAGCACCCTCCCACACAGGGTGAACTAGGACCACCATCACCAAACATCACCGGGCATCCTTGGACTCAGAAACATGGAACTAGAGGACATAAGAGATGAAAGGCAGCCCACAGAGGTCCTTTCTCCTCCACAAAGCCTCACCTCTTTAGTGCTGGCCACAGTCCATCTGGACCATGGTGAGCGCTTGTCAACCTGATTTCAGCACCTGCTCATTCGGAACTACCTGGCACTCTGATGCCTGAGTTATTTCCCTAATGCACATATCTGGCTCTAACCTACCACAGTGGCTATCTCTTGGATGAGAGAAACACAGGGAAATCACTGTGCAGTTATTTCCATGAGGCTTGGGAATGGGTGGAGGAAGATAAAAATGTGTGAAGATCAGGAGTCTTTAGGAAAGAGGATTAATTCTTCAGTCCTTTACGATCTGACCTCAACTTACTTACCCTCTACTGCAAAAACAAACAAACAAACACAACAAAACCCTAACAGTGTCCAAATTCTTCACCTCTTGTTATGGCTATGTGCTTGTATCTAGACATTTACCCTGCACAACACCCAACTCCACAAGTTCTCTTTCAACACATCGAAGCAGTGTGATGCGCCCACAACAGTCTGCTCTTGACAGCAATGATGCAATGCAACCGGGCACACATCTGTCTCTGCTAGACTGAGATTCTTTCTGAGTGTTATGTCTGTGCTGTCCCACTGCTCAGCCCTCAGCTCCAACTCCACAAACAGCTTTGCAGGTAATGCACATAATCCCTCTCATTTGTATGAGACATCTGAAGCTAGAGAGGTCCAATGACTAACTTGGCAACCTAGTAGCGAGGGCAAGAGTAACTCAAGAAAGTTCTGAAGGTCTGCTACCTTTGGGCAGTCCCTTAACGCTCCTCTGAACTGCTCATGAGGACTGGAGAAAGGCTTCATACATCTCCTCAGCTCCCAGCCCAGACCACCTAGTTCCCCCACTTTCTCCACCCAGCCTGCACATCCTTTTTTTGGCTAAGCGATGAACGGTGTCAAGGCTGAAGGCTCAGCCAAATGATTGACGGAATATGCGGTAAGCCCACGCCACACCACTGGACTCCAAACGGAGCTGCACTCTAGGGGGTCAGTAGAGATGTGTGCCCAGCTAGAGTCCAGCGTGCCTTCCCCCGCAGGCGAGTGACAAGCAGGTGGCAAGGGTGGAGAGGGCTGGAACCGGTGGGAGGGGCGCCGCCCGGCCCACCCCAGCGCCCCAGGGCAGTACCCGGCTGCTCACCGAACACCAGAATATTCTTGCCGGATGGCAGCTTGGATCTGGCGCGGGTGGACACTTCGCTCAAGATCGAAGACCTGCGGCGACAATGACAAGAGTGGTGAGCGCGGGACCGCCCTGGACCGCTCGGCCTGCCACTGCCCGTCAATGTCTGCCCACGGTGCTGCCCTCTCCGGCCCGCTCCCTGGCCGGCCGCACCATCCGCGGCTCGGTACGCTCCTCACCATAGACTCTGGCCTTCCTCCTCTTCACTGGTCAGGTCTCCGGCGGCCGCCACCGCGGGCCCGTTGGGGCCCAGCAGCAGCTTCTTCTCCACCCCCACCGGCGCCATCTTGCCAACTGCAGCCACAAAGAGGGCCCTCCCCCGGGCCCGCCGAGGACCCGCAAGGACCCCGGCCTGGCCAAGCCGCCCACCGGCAACGTCGCAGAAGCTTCGCTCTCCAGCGCGTCCCGGCGGCCCCGCGATGTCCGCGTGCGCCTGCCGGTCGCGGGATCGCCGCAGCCGAGGACGTTGCTGGGTCAGGCAGCGAACCGGACAGCCTTACGCGGGAGGTGGAGCCGCGGGCGCCGCCCGACCGAGGGCTCGCTGGCGACCCCTGCAGGCCCAGACGCGGCAAGCCCAGGCTTTGGCGTGAACTCGGGCTAGACAGCCCCATTTATGTCACAAGCGACCTCAACTGCATCTTGCTTAACTCTTAATCAGTGCGGTGAGAACGAAGCTCTACAAAACCTGACTGGGCATGACAGGTTTGCATGCCTGTCATCCCAGCAATGAGAAGCTGGAGGCAGGTGGATCACAAGTTCAAGGTCTTAGACTACATGGCAAGTTTAAGCTGCATGAGCTACTTTAAGACCCTGCTTCAAAAAAAATTTTTTTTACATGGTTAGATGTGGTGGCACACGCCTTTAATCCCAGCACTTGGGAGGCAGAGGCAGGAGGATCTATGTAAATTTGAAGCCATCCTGGTCTACATAGCAAGTTCCAGGCTAGCCAGGGTTACATAGTATGTCAACTTACACAAGCTAGAGCCATCAGAGAGGAAGGAGCCTCAGTTGAGGAAATACCTACAATAAAATCCAATGTAAGGCATTTTCTCAGTTAGTGACCAGTGGGGGAGGGTCCAGGCCACTTCTGGTGATGCCATCCCTGGGCTTGTAGTCCTAGGTTCTATAAGAAAGCAGACTGGGCAAGCCATGTTGAGCAAGCCAGTAAGCGGCACCCCTCCATGGCCTCTGCATCAGCTCCTGCCTCCAGGTTCCAGCCCTGCTTGAGATCCTGTCTTGACTTCCTTTATTAATGGACTATGATCTGGAAGTGTAAGCCAAACATACCCCCCCCACACTTGCTTTTTGGTCATGGTGTTTCATCACAGCAACAGAGACCCAAAGACACCCTGTCTCAAAGCACAGCCACACAGCCAGTACTGGAGGCAGCACCCTACCACTTCTACTCATATTCGCTTTATTTACTTATATTGTGTATAGGTGTTTTGCTTGCATGTATATCTTCATGTGTGTGTGCAATGCCTATGGAGGGCAGAAGACCCTGGGTGTCTGACCCCCTTGGAACTGGAATTACAGATGCTTGTGAGCTGCCATGCGGGTACTGAGAATTGAACCCAGGTCCTTAGGAAGAAGAGTCAGTGCTCTTAACCACTGTGCCATCTCTCTAGCCAATGTTCATTATTATTAAAATTATATCATGAAATTGGCATAATTCTCAAGATGTTCACTGAAAGTTAATCACAAATCCTCAGGATGTTGTTTTTCACCTCCTCCTTTGTAGACTCTACTCTGATTTTTACCAGTAAACACTCTTGGCTTTGCATCACCAAGTTTTGTTTTTAATACTGTTTTTCAAGAAGTCAACATTTGAGAGCAGAAGAGGCTGTAGCTGCTTTTCTTCAGTGAAGGTAGGAGACTGGATGTGAAAGGGTAAAGTAGCTGTGTGAAAGAGAAGTAATGGAGAAAAGACAGACATGTTTGTGCTCAACCTGGGGGCTCTTGTTGTTCTTTATGGAAGCAGGTTAACTTTAAAATGTGTTGATAAGTATCATAAGGAAATGTGATGAGGCAGAAAAAGCCATCGCCTAAGTGGGTTTGAGATGAAAAGGATAGTGATTCTGGCTCAGCCAAAAATTAGCAGCATAAACTATAGGATCCAACAGTGGGCATGTAATTTGCCAACTTGAACGTAAATTGGAAAGGGAAAATGGGAGAGAAGAGCAATGTTGGGAGTCATCAAAGGACAAGTAGAAGATGAGTTTTCACAGGGCAGCAGAGCTGAAATCTCTGGGCCCGTGAGTTTAATCCCCACCACATGAGATTCTTTAATGTGATCTGTGCTGAAACGAGAGGATAGCACCAGATGCAAATGCATATATTAGCTTTCTTTTCTTGCAGGAATATCAGGTGGGAGGATGGTGCAGACATAGGGAATGCAAATGTGAACAGAGAATTTGACAATTCACAACAAGAGGATAAAGATACAGGCTGGATGATAGCACCAAGCTTGTTAACGACCGTGCCAGCCCAGTGTGGTGGCACGTCTATAGCCCTAGCACTGGGGAGACTGAGAGGGGAAGAGGTTGAATTCAAGGCCAGTCTGGTCTGCATGAGACCATGTCTGAAAAACTAAGAGGAGACTGGCTTGGGGTGGAGAGAAGGGGCTACCAGAGTTGCCCAGGCCTCGCATAGCCAAGTCAGGTGCCATGAGTGACTGGGAGGAGAACGCAGCAGCACATTCATGTAAGCAGAAACAAGTGTTTCCAAAAATACTGGATGACAAACAGCACACACTAAATCTAACAAAATGAGAAATTTAGCAGGAGCTCTTAAAAGTCTGATAGGCTTTAACAAAAATAGCATGGGCTGGAGATACCACTCAGTTGAGAGAGTGCTGGTACGGAGTTGTGTTCCTAGCATCCCACAAACTGGGTGTGGTGGCAGAAACCTGTAAATCAATGCTTGTGAAGCTAAGGCAGGGGGACAACTGGGTGTGGTGGCAGAAACCTGTAAATCAATGCTTGTGAAGCTAAGGCAGGGGGACAACTAGTTCAAAAGTAGCCTGGGCTATGTATCGAGATATCATCTCAAAAATGAAACGAGGTTTGGGGCTGTAATTTAGTGGGAGAATGCTTGACCAGCAAACACAATCTTCTAGGGTCAAGCCCCAGATCAGGTAAACAAAAACAAAGGCATTCACCCTGAGCTATATACTGAGTGCATGGCCAGCCTGGGCTACTTAAGACCATATCACAAATAAACTCCATAGGATAGGAATTATTTGAAAATGACTCCAATGTAAAAGGTTTAACTATATTCGCTATGATTGGAAAGTTGGTCACAGAGAATGTCAAAAGACATCAAAATTAGGTTCATAAAATTGGGTCTAGGAAAGAAGTTGAGACCCTTCTCAGGCCACACATTACAGACAGACAATATGTCTAGTAGTGACTAAGCTCATCAGAAGATATGACCCTGTTATGTCTCAGCATGAAGTAGCTGAAGCTCATCAACATGAATGAAAAAATGTGAACAGACAGGAGGTGGAAATGAGAGACACTGTAAACCAACTAAAGCAAAGGGCCAGCAAGATGGCTTGGTGAGTAAAGGCACTTTCTGCCTACCCTGACAGAATTCGATTCCTAGGATCCACAGTAGAAGGATAAAAGTAACTTCTGCTAGTTGTTTTTTCTGACCTTCACATGTGCCCATATACACAAATCATTGCAATGCAATGAACAAATAAGTAAAACAAACAAACCAAAAAGAGGAGAATATGGGAGTGCTAATACAACTTCATAATTAACATAAGAGAAATCACGGCTGGGAGCTGGTGGCACACGCCTTTAAACTCAGGACTAGGAAGGCAGAGGTGGGTGGATCTTTTTGAGTTTGAGGCCAGCCTGGTCTACAGAGCAAGTTCCAGGATAGCCAAAGCTACACAGAGAAATGCTGTCTAGAAACAAACAAATAAAAAGGAGAGGAGGAGGAATCATTTCAATTAACAAAATGTCAAACATTTATTTGTTGGGTGAGAACCTTCATTAAACAGCTTGAGAAACTTTTTGATTTCTAGGGTAGACTTTAGCACTAGGCAAAAATACTGAATTGCAAATGTCTCATGTAGTATTTGTGGCAATATGACGAGAGGTGATGTTTAAAGGCTAATTTTTTTCCTTCTGATCTATGTTCTTTGGGCATAAGGAAAAGTAAGGGCATATCACATAATCCATTAGATAGACGGATTTCTGTCTAATTTTCACATTGAAAATGCATTTGCTTCATAAACTATCGTAACCATTTTGAAAAGTTTGTATCACAAAAATCATTTAACTTAAACTATCTGTTTCATCAATCCCTGTCTCATCAACAGAGTTAAGAACTTTGAACATTTTTGTTTCTTCTAAGAAATTCTATTTTAAGAGTCCAAACAAAAAACAAAAACTGAATTTCTTCCAGTCACATGGCTGAACAGCTGTGGCCTCTCATGAGCTTGTGGTATTTGTGAGCAAGGTCTACAGCCCTTCTTCCTTTCTGAAAGGGGAAAGACCACAAAATTGAATTCCAATGATTTCCCATTTTTTTAACTCCATGGAAAAGATAATTTACTTCTTCTTTGGTAAAATTTTTACGAATTCTTCTTTTTCCTGTAATGAATGAATTGTAGAATATATTAATACTTGCTGAAATAAGAAATCTTCTTAAGACTCAAATAAATGTGTAAGTTATTCTACAAATATAAGCTACAGAACGACACAATTTGATTCCAGGACACTTATCAAATAGAAATTTACTTCAGTTTAAAAGACTAAGTTAGTAGTAGAATGATTTAATATTACAACTTAATCCATTGAAATAACATCCACACGTATTGTTTGAAAAGTTTATGAACACTGGATTTTAATGTAGCATTGCGGAGAAGATGGTTAGTAAACAGCTTCCCTATTTTACAGAGAAAGTCTTCTCAAAGGCTCCAAAACTTCACAGAGAAGAGTACCAACGTTTGTTATTTTGAGTACCAGTTTTCACTGTTTTTAAGAATTAGACTTTTTTGAAGTTCACTTAAAAAAAAAACACACAAGTACCATTTATAAGGATGCTTAGCTTATCAAAATATAAAAGCAAAACAGGTCACATAATGAGAAGAGAAGTTTGTAGGTTCTCTTTCCTTTTCTCTTTGAGACAGGCTTTTCCTATGTAGCCCAGGCTTGCCTCAAACTCACTATGTACTCCATGCTGGCTGAGAGCTTGAGCTCTTTCCTTGGCCTCTGGAATGCTGGTATCACAGGTGTGTGCCTCCAAACCCGGAAGTTTTTGACTATTTGGTTTTTGATGAACAGTTTCTATAACAGAAAGAATATATGGTTGGTAAACAGTTATTTCAATCATTTTCTGGTGACTATTACTAGGAAAGAGTTTTATTATCACTGTGTGCTGTGATGTGTATGGACACATTCATGCATGTGGAGTTTGGAGAACAACTTTATGGAGTCATTCTTTCCTTCCACTTTGGGTTGTAAGGATCACATACCCAGGCTTAGTTGCAAGCGCTTCTACTACTGGTCTAGTTCTCCAGCCCCAGAAAATAGGTTTCCTTCAGCTCATTAGTTCAATAATAACTTGTGTGGCATTGCAGGCATATACCAGAGAGAAGAGCTTTTGCGTTTCTGCTTGAGGCTCCTACTTTCTTTAGAAGGAATGGATGTAGAAGGAATGGGTGTATGAAAATTTACCCTTATAAGCCAACACTGGTAGGTAACCCTCCATCTTCCTAAGGTAAGTGTGTCAGTTTAAAACAAAAGAGAAGCTGACAAGTCGGTGTTAGTACTTAGTTAATACACAAATGCAAGCTCCATGAAGAGAGAGGCTTCCGAGTAGCTTAAGTTACCACTGTACTCCCCATGCTCAGAATAGTAACTCACAGAAAGCAGGCAACCATCAATATATATTAAGAGAAAAGCTATTACTGATAAAACTGTCTCAAAACTCATATATGAAATTAAATAAATAATTAAATTATTTTGGAGAAATGCTGGAAATTGTGGTTACCCAAGTTTCTTTGAAGCTTTACTTGATAAATGACTTGATCTAATGTAATGAGAACTGGGTAGGTTATAACTTTTAGGAGGCTGAGCCTTTAAGTTGTTCACAGAAGGCCCTATTAGCACTATGGCTGCCACTTTCCCGACTTAGAAATTCTACAGAAGAGGACTAGGTAGCTTTGAGGACGACTCTGCACTTTAAGGCTTCACTCCATGGCCTTCTGAGTACAATTTAAAACATTTTTAAATAATGTCATTATGATTTTAGAAAGTCTTGGTGTATAGCTCACACTTGCCTCAAACATGTAAGCCTTCTGCCTTAACTTCCCTAGTGCTCGGATTAGAGAAAAGAGTCACACACACACCCAGCCTCAGTGCTATTCTTAATACCCATGTGTGGCAGAAGAGCAGAAGAAAATGAGCAACAGGGCTTGATTTAAAAGAGATTAAGAGTCAAATGAATACCTCAAAATATTCTTGCAAATTCTAATAAAGCAGGCCAAATTATTAACTGTTTATTTTCAGTTAACTAAGCCTAAGCTATAAAAATTAGCATTTGGTAATTGAGCTGAATGTCATTTAACAGTATTTAGGATCATTCTGTATAATTAATGCATAACCATAATTATGCCCATTTTCATGAGGCTCACTGGTTATTTTCAATATAAATTGATTATAATCTAATTTTTAGTTGTTATATATTTGCTTTGAAGACATATTACTGAAAAAAATCTATTAATAATTTGATGTCAAGTCCTTGCCAAGACCAATTTTTTTGTTTGTTTGTTTTGTTTTTCAAGAAAAAGTTTCTCTGTTTAACAGCTCTGGCCATCCTGAAACTCACCTTGTAGATCAGGCTGCCCTGGAACTCACAGAGATATGCCTGCCTCTGCCTTTCTGTGCCGAGATAAAAGGCATGTACCACCATGCCTGGCTAAGAACAAAATTTCGAAGTGCAATGTCTATATGGGACAAGAATCCCATTTTTGTAATAAATACTACAGAAAATATTACTTGGAAAAATAGGCATTTCATGCCAGGAACAGTGCTGTTCCTCCATACTTGTTATCCCAGCGCTTGGGAGACTGAGCTATGCAGTATCTTAGAGTAGCACTGTACTAATTTTAACTTACAAAGAGACAAGTTCTCTCACTGAACCTGAAACTCAGCTGTTGGCAGGCCTGGATTGCTGCCAGGCCTGGGGACCTGCCTATCTCTGCTCTCTAGCACTGGGATTATGGATGTGCCGCCATGTCCAGCATGCATGTCCTTGTGCTTGTACAGCAAGCATTGCACCTGGTTCATTTCCCCACTCCTTAAAATTTCTATAAGTTGCCAGCTGATGGAGGTGCTCGCCTTTAATCTTAGCACTCGAGGCAGAAGCAGGCAGATCTCTGTAAGTTCAAGGCCAGCGAAGGCTACACGGAGAAAAACTGTCTTGAAAAACAAAAACAAAACAAAATAAAAATTTCTATAAACCTAACTTATTATTCCTTTTAAACATGAAATTAAGATTTATCCCATTTGTCTCTTCAATTTTTATCATTTAAAATACTATAGTTATGAACAAAAGCCTTCTGCAAGTCTCTCTGAAGTACTGGTACACAGAATAATTTGCTTGAAATTTGAACCACAGGATACAGTGTTTCTAGATTTCTTGCATTTCAATCAAGATTTACTAGTTGATTATTAACATAATTAAAGGAAATAATATCAATAAGACACCTAACATATAGCAGATATTGAATAAATGTCAGGGCTGGACAGACAGCTCAGCAGTTAAGAGCACCAGATGACTAGGTGACTAGGGTTCAATCTCAGCACATACACGGCAGTTTACAACCATCTACAACTCCAGTTCTAGGGGATCTGATGTCTTCTTTTGGCCTCAATGGGCAGTGCATGCACATATAAAAAAAAAATTCAAAAGAATGTCAGTTTCCTCGAGCTTCTTTCCTCGAGGTAGCAGGTAGCAAGTAAGCAAACACCATGAAGGGAGATAGAGATTGTCTCTTTTCGGTAGGTATAATCCCATATAAGCCAAGGGTTATTGTTTTAAGTAATTAATTCAGCTAATCTCTTCTTTTTAGGAATATGTAAAAGTTAAGCGTATTTAAAAATTAAATATATTCACTTGGTCCTTCAGAAGCAGTAGGTTCTTTACTAAGTAGTGGTCTTCTACGAGGGGTCAGCAAAATTTCTGAAAAACACAGAAAACATTTTGTATACTTCAAATAGTAATCTAAAAAGTTAGGTATCAATTCTATTACTTATGCTTATTACCCTCTTCTAGTAAGAATCCTTAAGTGAACTATAAATAATTTTGTTTATTTAGTATATTTCTTACTGTGTGTGACTGTTTGGCCTGCATGTATAACACATTTGTGTCTAGTGGCTGTAGAAGCCTGATTAGGGTGTTGGATTCTCTTGGTTGTGAGCCACCAAGTGGGTGCTGGAACCAAACCTGGGTCATGTACAAGGGCAGCCAGTGTTCTTAACTGGTGAGCCGCTTCTCCAGCCCTCTCTCTGTTTTTTGTTTTTCAAGACGGGGTTTCTCAGCGTAGCCCTGGCTGTCCAGGAATTAGCTATGTAAACCAGGCTGGCCTTGAACTGAGGGATCTGCCTGCCTCTGCCTCCTGAGTACTGAGATAAACATGTGACAGCACACTCAAGGCTGGGAATCTAGGCGTGTGCTGCCCAGCTACAGACTAAACCTACTGCAGCACATCTTACATTACTGGTTATCTACAGATAGGATTTTCTTTTCAACATTTTGTACTCTAGTCAACAAACTCATTATTTTAGTTTAATATTTATAGTTCAGAATGTATAGCCATAATTAAGTTGCTGAAATAATTACTTTTTTCACAGATAAATGCTTTCCTTAGTTCACTTTTATATTTGTCTTCAGCTTCCATAATGACTTTATGATGATCACACTGGTATGCACAAGAGTGCAAAAGCTTGCTAAAATTGCGGCTGTTGAGGAGTTTTCTTACTACTATACAACCTGGAAGAAAACAAATTAAGTTGATGTACAGATGTTACAAAACTATACACTAATAACTCTGTGAAATCAGATAACCTCTATGATGATAAACTAAAGTGCAACCAGGAATGTATAAGTATTTCAAGAAACCCCAATCATCTCAGAGAGTAAAGAAAATAAATACAAAGAAATAGTATTGGGGTAGAGGTATGAGTAGTCATGGCCACACAGAAAAGAAACATCCAACTCATTATAGCGACATGCCTATAATCCTAAATACTAGGAGGGCAGGGTAGGCAGTTTAAAAGTTCAAGGCTAGCTTGGGCAGTTTAGTGAAACCTATTAAAACAAGATAAAGAGCTACTACAGTATACAGTGCTCATTCAGTGTGTGCAAAGCCCTAGGTCCAACTCTCAGTACTGAAAAAGAAAAGGAAAGGGCTAAGGATGAGCTCAGTTGGTAGAATATTTACCTAACACACGCAAAGCCCTGGATTAAGTCCGTAGCTCAGCATAAAATTGTGCACACATCTGTATCCCAGAATTTAGAAGGCAGAGGCAGGAAGATCAGTTCATGGCTATCCTTGCTTACACAGTGAACTGGAGGCCAGTCTGGGCTATATAAGGCTCGGTCTCCAATAAACAGAAAAGAAAAAGAAACAAAAAGCATCTACATTGGTTTGGTTTTGAGCATTAAGGAAAGGTACCTAAAGTAGTTGTGGTGGTTTGACTGTAAGGTAACCCATTGTCTCAGATATTTCAATACTTGGTTTCCAGCTGGTGGTGCTGTTAGAGAAGGTTCAGGAAGTGTGTCACTGGAAGTGGGCTTTGAGAGTTTAAAGACTGATGCTATTTCCTGTGCATTCTGTCTGCTTCCTTCTTGTGAGCTCTTAGCTCACATGGTGGTGATGGTGATAGACTCTTATCTTTCTGGAACCTTCCTTCTGTAAGTTGCCTTGGTCATGGTGTTTTATCACAGCAACAAGAAAGTGATCTTTACGCTCATTTTTTCTGTTTACTTCAAATATTATTTGGAACAGTTTAAACACCTAAGAATAAAGGCCAGAGTATAACAAACATCTCTGCATACTTTACCCAGTTTCATAATTATTAAATCACAGAAAGTCAAATTTTATTGACATCTCTCCCATTCTAATATACCCACAAAAGACAATGAAATCTGTATTAAAAATCATGTCATTTGTGAATACTTATATATCTCTAACATAAGGACTCTCCTTTTTAAATATCCAAGACTACAACCTAAGAAAATAATGCACACTATCGTCTAACATACAGCGCCTGTCTTAGCTAGGCTTTCTATTGCTGTGAAGAGACACCATGACCATGGCAACCCTTGTAAAGGAAAACATTTAAATGCGGCTGGCTTACTGGGTCAGAGGTTTAGTCCATTATTGTCATGGCAAGAAGCATGGCGGCAGACATGGTGCTGGAGGAGCCAAGAGTTCTACAGATGAATCAGCAGGCAGCACTATGGCAGTTTGAATAGGAATGGCTCTCGTGTTTGAATACTTGGCCCACAGATAGACACTATTAGGAAGCCTTGGAGGAAGTGTGTCATTGTAGCTGATGGCTTGGAGATCTCCTATGCTCTTAACTATGCCCAGTGTGACACAGTGCACTAAACAATCTTAGATACTACACCCCCATCATAGTATCTTCATTAGACATATACTTCTCTCTCTCTCTGAAAAACGGGATAAGTTTCTCCTTCCTTAACAATCAAACCTTGACAGGTTTATTATTGTTGTACTTTTAAAAATATATATATGGGTGTTCTGCCTACATATATGTTTGTGTGCCAACTACACATGGTAACCAAAGAGATCAGAAAAGGATGCCAGGTCTCCTGGAATCAGAGTTATACATGGTTAGAAGCAGCCATGTGGGTGCTAGAAATTGAAGTGTGTGTGTGTTTTGCACATGTACATGCATGAGTCCATAGGCTTATATATTAAGCGTTTGTTCCCCAGTTGGTGGACTGTTTAAAATAGATGAGGAGATGTGTCCTCGCTGGAGGAGCAGTGTCACTGGAGGTAACAGTCTTGTTCTGTTTCTCTCTCTGAAACTATAAGCACGGCCCCAGTTAAATACTTTCTTAAGTTGCTTTGGTCATGTTGTCTCATCACAATAGGTCAGTAACTAAGACAGAGATAGAGTGGCACAGCCCTTAGAGCTACAATTACAGGTGGCTGTGAGCAGTGGATGCTGGAAACTAAACTCAGGTCCTCTCCAAGAGCAGTATGTCTCTTAACCACTCCCCTAAGTACAGACAGTTTCTATTCAAATATATTCCCAGTGTATCTGAATATGAGATATAGAAAGGCCGGTTTAATCTGAATTGGTCTTGGGTGCATGTGCAATAAGACAAACTGTTATCAGATAAGCTTTCAGGAAGAATTCCCAACTTACCATCCTATGCCTAAATGAGTAGGCACATGATTAAAATCAGATGCATTATGGGAAGGGACATGCATAGTTGGGTGATATGACCTAACCCTGTCAATCAAAACAGAGAAGTGCACTTTAAAAACTAAGCCTCTCCTTTTTTCTTGAGCTCCAAACAGTAATTGAAGCCCTGACGTACAGGGTAGCCCTCTCTAATCCATACTATCGACTGGCTCTTGATAAAGTTACCGTGCTACTTTTGCACATCTATGGGAGCTCTTAGTTTCAATGCTTTAAAGAAGACGCCAAGAACCTGAGGATACCTGATCTAAGCCTGGCCATTGATAACAGAGCTATAAAGTGAGACCCTATGTCAATAACCTAAAAAAGAATAAACGAGTTAACGAGTAAGTCACCAGTTATAGTGGGAAAAGGCTCCAGGTAAATGAACATTCAAACTTCAGTAGAATGACAAAATAATGAAATGAATAAAGTGGTTTAAAGAAAAAAGTGAGGCTTTACAGAACTTTGCCATATGAAAATAAGTAGAACGGCAAGGAAGAGAGGAGGAGCAGGGTAAAGACAGCAGGGTACAGCGCTTGTCTGGTGTGCACAAGGTCCTAGGGCAAACCCCCAGGAGTGGACAAGAGAACAAGTGCCAGGTTTTAGGGATTAAGGGAACGAGAGTACTGAGAGAGAAGGACTCAAGAGGAGTCAACAATAAAAAGTAGGATGGTCATACATGCTGATAATCCCAGCACTTGGAGGGCAGAGCAGGAAGACTGCTGAAAATTCAGGGCAAGTCTGGGCTACATAGCAAATCTGAGACCAGCTAGGGCTACACAATCAAACCTCATCTCAGAAGACCCCTCTCAGGGCTGGAGAGATGGCTTAGTGGTTTAGAACACTAACTGCTCTTTTAGAGGATCCAAGTTCACTTCCCAGCATCAACATGACAGCTCACAATAGTCTGTCAATCCAGTTCTGAGGTGATTGACACTCTGTTCTGGCCTCCTTGTGCATCAGGCACACAAGTAATGCACAGGCATACATGCAAGCAAAACACCCACACCCATACCCTCTATCTCTTTCCTTCCAAGCCTCCTTCCCTCTTACAAAAGTTAGGTAGAGTAGACGAATATTTAAAGGGAAAGCAAATTATACCAAATATTTGGATCTTTCTTTCTTTCCTTCCTTCGTTTCCTTCCCTTCCTTCCTTTTTCAAGACAGGGTTTCTCTGTGTAGCCTTGGCTGTCCTGGCGCTTACTCTGTAGACCAGGCTGGCTTCAAACTCACAAGAGATACAGCCTGCATCAGTAAGAATCAGCACCTATTAGACATGAACTGCCTAAATCAAGGAGTCCATAGTTTCAGCACTGAAATATTAGGTAGCGCTAGCAGCAGTGGCTCACAGGCCACATAGTGGGTTCCAAGCCAGTCTGGATTTACAGTGTGATACCCTGTCTGAAGAACAGATAAAAACACATTTGGGATTAAACCACATTTTTACATTAATGCTGTCTGGTGGTTTGAATAAGAATAGCCCCCACAGGCTCAAATATCTGAATGTTTAGTCACAGGGAGTGGCACTGCTAGAAAAGGATTAGGAGGTGTGGCCTTGTTTTGCAGTAGATGTGCCCTTACAGGAGGAAGTGTATCACTGGCAGGGTGTGCTTTGAGGTTTCAAAAGCCCAACGTCTCTTTCTCTCTTGATCTACAGATCAGGATGTACCCCTCAGCTACTGTCCCAGCATTCACCTGCATGCCATCCTGTTCCCACCATAATGATAAGGGACTATATCACTGAAATGTAAGCAAGACCCCATCTAAATGCTTTCTTTCATAAGAGTTGCCTTGGTCATGATGTCTCTTCACAGCAATAGACCTGTAACTAACACTGCCTTTGTGTGTTTGAGAAACCAGGTGGAACTACATTGCTTGGGACTTCCTAGGCTCTATCTGTCTTCCTCTTGGTTTTTTGAGACAGGGTTTCCCTGTGTGGCCCTGGCTAACCTAGTACTCACTCTGTAGACCAGGCTGGTCTACATTCAAAGATGCCTGTCTCTGCCTTACAAGGGCTGAGATTAAAGTTGTATGCCACTGCCCAGTTGTGCCTCAATCTCTTAAGTAACTGAAACACAGGAGTGCTGATTTAAAGGAGCTGCAGAAAAGAGTCTGCAATTATTTGAAACAGAAGAGGATATGGACTCATATAATAGTTACACACCAGCTTCAAAGTTACGGAGATGCATGTCTTCACCTAAAATAGAATAGTGATATTCTGAACTGAACATGGAGTAACCTCAGTTTTCTCCATAGAACAGGGTACAACAGTGAGCATAAAAAAAGATGAAATTGTAGGTTGTGAAGGAAGAGAAAGGTTGGGATCAGCACAATGTGACCTTATAGAAAAAGTCAGTAGTGGGGCATGCAACACTAGGAAACATTAATAAATTCATTACAAATATAAAAAGTATATATGGAATACTTACTACCTGTTTAGGGCATAATATAGAGTAAATATTTCGATATTCTCTGAAAACGTATTTATCATGCTCATTTAAAGTTACAGGTGGTGTCATGACAAAAACAAAACAAGATGTATTAATTGCATTTACTCATAAGGGTATAGCCTAAAGTAAAATAGTGAATATTGATTTGAATGCTTTCATTCAAAATCCAGATTGTCATTTAATCAAAGAACATAAAATTAAATCACTAAGGTAGAAGCGTTATAAATTCTAATTAACTAATAGCAGATCCAGATTCAATTATGAGATTATTATAATTTAAAATATTTACCTGTGCACCTATATTTCAACATTCTGAAACAGCTGTCAGTTGCTTGAAAACCAACTTCTTTATCTATTATGTCTAAACACAATGTAAATGGATCTGAAAAAATGTAAAATGTAAGATGTTTTTGTTTAAAGAAAAGGTTCTGAAATGTATAATATTTATTAAGTCTAGATTTTCAATCATTTTCTCTCACTACTACATATCTATTCATCTTAGTGAATAAAGAGACTGGTTTTGGATATGAGTAAATGGTAATAAAGGCAAGTGCCAGAGGCAAAAGTACAGCTTATAAGGTCAGATATACTAATTTACATGTGAGTTTTAGCCATCCAATACCTATTTTCCTGAAAAATCAAGAAGAAACAGTTTAAATCATACCTGTTTCTGGTACCTGCTGCTTTCTATTTTTGGCAGTGTGAGTCAGATGTTTAACAACATGATCACTAAAAGAAAATGGATACTGCATTTTAGAAATAAAGGTTCTGTGGTATGGGGTGAATTTTAAACAGTAGTGTGATTCTGAATGTCCGGCAAATAGATGCAGCTGGATCCAAAACCTACTGCTATAATCTGAATGTCAAATGTCCACCCACCCCCCCAACACAAAGTCTATTATTCAAACCCTGGCCCCAGCTTGGCACTATTGGGAGAGTTTTGAGATCTTTAGGAGGTAGAGCCTTGTATAAGGTCTTAAGGTTCCCAGGTATACACCCTTGAAGGGGACTGTGTCACCCTGTCTTGTTTTTGTTTTTTGTTTTTTCTGTTTCTTGGCTCATGAGGTGAATGGTTTGCTCCAAAAGATGCTCCTAGCATGCTGTGCTGCTCTTGCTAGAGAACACAAAGCAAAGTGTATTTAGCCCACCATTTCAGACTTCCAACTTCCAGAACCATGAATAAACTTTTTCCCTTTAAAAGTTAGTTGTTATAACGGCAGAAAGCTGACGACAACATCAACAAAATTGACCAAAGTGGTGTCTGCAATAGTCATAGCCTTGTTTGTAGAAGTAAACAAAACTCTAGAGAGCAAAAGAAAACAGAAGAGAAATTTTGTAAAAACATTAAAAGAAGCACGGATTGTTAGGTGGTGGCACAAACCTGTAATCCCAACACTCAGGGAGGCAGAGGCAGGTGGATCTCTGTGAGTTTGAGGCCAGGACAGAAAAGGTTACACAGAGAAACCTTGCCTCAAAAAACAATCAAAAACCAAAAGCAAGCAAGCAAACAAAAAACACTATCAGAGAGGGCTGGAGATGTAGCTCCTTCTTTGTAAAAATTTCTTTATTTTTTAACAGTCTCCAGTATCCTTTAAACTCATTCTGTGTTAGAAGGTGACTTTCAATTTTTTCTGTCCTCCTTCCTCCACCTCCTGAGTGTGCTGGGATTAAGGTGTGTGTTACCACACCCAGTTTATGTGGTGTTGGAGCCTTGAGTTTGATTCTGAAGTGGAAATATGATAAAGTACATTTTATATGTATGAAATTGGAAAAGGGTAAATACATTTGAAAAATAGAAAACAAAGAGAATTCCTACATTGTGCTCCTCCCCAAACCATGCTAATCACTACTGTACCCACACTGCTTAACAACATGGCACACAATAAGCAAACACTATAATCATTAAACTATACCTTGGTTGAGAAACAGAGTCCTTTTGGTCAAAAGTTTTGTTTTCATTTAAGTTTTGAGTGGAGCTTGAAGTGGCTTTGTGTAAAATATTATTTTGTCCTCTCTCCCTATAAAAAGGATTAACTGGATTCATGACTTTTTTCAGATTCTTCATTTCATTTTCATTTGCACAAGCTTTAGACATGATTCCACTGGACTCATAGTTATGAAGCTTTCTAGACTGGTTTGCAGTCTTATCTTCTACCTTGGTACCTCCAATACTATCTGCACAGAGATGCTTCAAATTGGTCTGTATTTTTATTTTCACAGATGAGGTATTATCCTTATATTGTCCACTTTCTTGTTTTTCCTACAATGTAAAAATTAGCAAGTAAATAATTTCAGTACAATAATTTCTTCACAATATGCTTTATATTTTCTTTAAAAATATATTTAAAACTGATAACACTTATAGTAAAAGAAATAATTTATATTAGGAGGAAAAATAATTTATGTAATAAATGATACTGGGCTACTTAAGAAGCTACAAGAAGCTACCTGGAAAAAATAATGTAGCTATACAACAGTTTCACAAAAATAAAGTAAAAGTGAACCAAGTATTTTTAAAATGTTAAATGAAATTATATAGGCTCAGGGAGATGGCTAGGTGAGTAAAGGTGCTTTCTGCCAAGCTTGACAACCTAAGCGTGATCCCCATGACCCACAAAGTAGATGATTAGCAGCTTCTATACATACACACACACAGAGGGGGGGGGACACATAAAAAGTGCATCCATTAAAAAAGAAACTATTCTCAAGGGGTAGATGACCTTTCCAAATGGTATACAATAATACATCACAAAAAAAGAAAAACTAATAGCCTTGATCACATAAAGTATCTTTGAAAGCTCTCCTAGAGTCCAAGGACAACAAAGGAGAATGGACTTGGAGGAGAAAAGGGTAAGAAGCAAAACCAATGGCAACCAAGACCTGGGAAATCATATACAAACCATGTACTAGACCATGGGGTAATTCTTAAATAGCACTAATAAAAAGTCTCTAAGAAAAAGTTCAAAAATAGTATGGGCAGGTAAGCAAAGGAGACAAACAGTTCACTGGTCAGGAAACACAAATATCTCTTAAGCATATGAAGACTCCTCTACTTCACTGTAGTAAGAGACAATACACTGCAGTATCTTTCTACCATGACAGATTCAAAGCATGTAAAGAACAGACAGCATGAACATTACTAGCTACAGTGTATGTATGTGTATACATGACTAAATGACTTGACAGCTAACATTTTTTTTTTTTTGAGATGGGGTCTCATCATGTAGCCTGGCTGGTCTAAAACATCAACTAAGCTGGCCTCAAACACAGAGACTCTCTGCCTTGGGAGCGGAAGTAAAGTCAAGCAGCACCATACACAGCCTTAAATTTTGTATTTTTTTTTAATTTCTTTTGACAACTTTTATAATAAAACCTGCATGTGTAAGAAAATTCTATAAATTAATTTACATGTTTAATGTCAATATTTTTATTAAAGATTTATTTACTTATTTATTTATACAGTACTCTGCCTGCATGTATGCCTACACACCAGAAGGAACCAGATCTCATTATAGATGGCTATGAACTACCACATGGTTGTTGGGAATTGAACTCAGGACCTTTGGAAGAACAGCCAGTGCTCTTAACCCCTAAGCCATCTCTTTAGTACCAATGTCAACATTTCTAACTATGGTATTGTTGTGGCTAATAGTTGCATATAATATTTATTAGTAAATTCATCCAGTGCAAAAAATAGTTTCTAGTATAAATGAATTAAATACTTATATTTTTACTTTGATCCTCTATAAATATTACTAAAGATAAATTTTATTTCTTTTTTATTTGGCTTTTTTAAAGACAAGGTTTCTCTTTGTAGTCCTGGCTGTCCTGGAACTTGCTTTGTAGATCAGACAGGCCTTGAACGCAGAGATTTACCTGCCTCTACCTCCCAAGTGGTAGGATTAAAGGTGTATACCACCACCCAGCTACAGATCACTTATAAATGGAGTAAACCCACAATAGCAGGCAGCAGTGAAGTAAGATATAAAGGCAAAACAAAAACAAACTACAAAACTAAAAATATGTGAATAACCTATGCAGGTTTGATAAAGCTGAATCCAAAAGCGACTAAAGATATAAACTCTTAAAGTGTGTATCAATGTGAAATTTAAAATACTGGGGAAGGGAGGGTCTGGGAAGAGTGAAGGGAGGGAAAACTGGTCAGTATGTAAATGTATAAGAGGAGAATAAAAATAACAAAATAAATTAAAATACTTATGCTGGGAATAAAGATTTTGCAAGCTTCCAATGAAAGAAAGCAGGTCACACGGAGGGATTAAAATGGCTTTGGACATAAAGAATAACATGAAAAGCTGTAACACAGTGGAGCAATGAAGCATGATATAAAAAATTAAGGGAGCATGAAAAAAAAAAGGGGCATGTATCGGGGAGAACCCCTCACTCTAGAATCTAGTTTGTTTTTCCTGATGGCTATGAATGAAGAAACTCCAACACAGGCCAATGTGATGGCTTAGTAGGTAAAGAGAGTTTGCTATCAAGCCTGATGAGTTGAGCTCAATCCCCAGAACCCACATGAAGGTAGAAGGAAAGAAGCAGCTTTACAAAGTTGTCCTCTGTCCATCACACATAACCCAGGGGACTCTAACAAAGCTGGGTTTGGTCACTTACCTCTGATACCTGTAAGTGCATCATAGATATGTAGCCCAGGCTAGCTTAAAATTTACTATATAGCCAACTTAGTATTGGTTTGAACTCCTGGTCTCCTGCCTCCAACTTGGAGGCTGGGATTACAGGTGTATGCCACCATGCCTGATGGGAGATTCTTTATGATAAGAGAACTAAGTAAACTAGCTCAGTAATTTTTCACCTAATCTTTAAGCTTTAATGTGTGTATCTTGTTGTGAATTTTGTCCTTTAAGCAGTGTAAATTATAAAGCCACATATATCTTTAGAAGACAACGTGTCTCTAGTATATAATACCCTCTTCCTAGTATCTTTGCTTACATTAAATACTTAATAAGATAGCTAATTCTACTTCAGTCTGACTCTGAAATTGCTTGGTCAAGAATGCAGAGGCAACTAAGAACACAGAGAGCTGCTCACATTACCGAGAGCAGAGCTAGGCTCAATCTCTCTGTGGCAACCCCTTCAATATACTGACTACCATGACCAGCCAAATTATCAATTAATTATATTACATCCAATGTGCTCTTTCTCAGAAAGATGTAGAACAATGTACTCCATCAAAAGAAAAGACTAAAACAAAAGAGGAAATTAAACTATGAAGGATATAAACAAATCTGTAAGATTATGCTAAAGAAATAGCTCACATGAATTAAAAAGGACAACCCAAGTCAAAATGGGACATTTCTCCAAAGAAGATAAATTGCACAGAAGAGATGCTCAGCATGATTAGGGAAATGGAAAAAAGATACTGACTTACATCTATTAAGACGATAATTTTTAAAAATGGAAAATAGGTTTTGGATATAAAGAAGGAACTCATGCACAATGTTGCTAGATGTATAAAATGGTGTATATGGTATGGAAACCAAAGTGGCAGTTCCTCAAAAAAACTACATATAGAATTACACCATGGCCCAACAATTCTACTTCATAAGAAGTGCAAGCAAGCTCAAACAGTTGAGGTATGTGTGTGTTGAAAGCTGAAGATTTAGCATGGTGATAGAGCAGCACTGGCATGCAAAGCCCTGATTTTGGTCCTTAAAACTTCAAAAAAGAAAAATATATAACATTTATATATTATATATATATAATGTAACTGTAGGGACAGAAAGTAATAAGAGTGGCTAGCAGATTAAAGAGTTAGAAGTTACTTAATGACTTACAGTTTAGAATGATGAATGTTTTGGGAATAGCAGCTGTCTTAATTAGGGTCATTATTGCTGTGATTAAACACCGTGACCAAAACAACCTGGGGAAGAAAGGCTTATACTTCCATTATCTCTGTTCATCATCCAAGAAAGTCAGGACAGTAACTCAAATAAGGCAGGACTCTAGAGGCAGGAGGTGATACACAGGCCATGGAAGGGTGCTGCCTACTGGCTTGCTCACATGGCTTGATCAGTCTGCTTTCTTACAGAATTTAAGACAAGTAGCCCAGGGGTTGCCATTTCTGCAATGGGATGAGCCCTCCCACATCAATCATTAATTAAGAAAATGCCCCACAGGCTTACCTACAGCCCAATTTTATGGAGGCATTTTCTCAACTGAGGTTCCCTCCTTTCTGATAACTTTAGCTTATGTCAGGATGACATAAAACTAGCCAGGAGAGCTGACCCTTGTTAACTGGACACACAAATGCATCACTGTTAGCCATAACCTTAAGATTACACATTAGTAAAGGTATCACAATACAAACATTTTACAAACCAGTCCCACAGCCTCATAAATTTAAACACTTTAAAAGTTGTTTCTTTAAAATATCCAATTTCCGATGTCTATCCTATTTGCCTTTCTGAATGAGGATTGAGCATCTTACACAGAGTCCTCCTTCTTGATTAGCTTGTTTAGGTGTACAGATATGAGTATGATTATCCTATAACATATCTAATATCCACTTATATGTGAGTGTATATCATGTGTATCTTTCTGCTTCTGGGATACCTCACTCAGGATGATCTTTTCTAGATTCCACCATTTGCCTGCAAATTTTATGATTTCCTTGTTTTTAATTGCTGAGTAAATATGTAAATTTACTCATTATGTAAATATACCACAATTTCTGTATCCATTCATCAACTGAGGGACATCTGTGTTGTTTCCAGAGTCTGGCTATTACAAATAAAGCTGCTATGAACAAATGTATACTTGAGCATCTTTTGGAAATATGCCTAGGAGTGGTATAGCTGGATCTTGAGTTAGTACTATTCCTTGTTGTCTGAGAAAGTGCCAGATTGATTTCCAAAGTGGTTGTACAAGTTTACATTTCCACCAGCAATGGAGGAGGGTTCCCCTTTCTCCACAGCCTCTCCAGCATACAGGACAGGAGCCTACCACAGAACACCTCTGAAAGACTACCCAACAGGGTATTGAAGCAGAGGCTAAGACTCATAAGCTAAACTTTGGACAGAATGCAGGGAATCTTTGAAAGGAAGGGACAGGAGCTACACAAGGAGAGCAACAGAACCAAAAAATCTGGACACAGGGTCTTTTCTGAGACTGATACTCTAACCAAGGACTATTCATGGAGATAACCTAGAACCTCTGCTCAGATGTAGCCCATGGCAGCTCATTGTCCAAGTGGATTCCCTAGTAAGGGGAACAGTGGCTGGCTCTTTGATCACCATCCCCTGAAAGGGGAGCAGCTTACCAGGCCACAAAAGAAGACAATGCAAACAGTCCTGATGAGACCTGATGGGCTAGGGTCAGATGCAAGGGGAAGAGGACCTCCTCTTTCAGTGGACTTGGGGAGGGGAATGGGAGGAGAAGAGGAAGGAAGGGTAGGATTGGGAGGGGATAAGAGAAGGGGCTACAGCTGGAAATAAATGGGCATGAATTGTAAATAAATTTATTACAAAGTGAATAAATTGTAATAAAATTAAAAAATTCCAATTTCTGTCTCTGTGCATTCAAGGCCAGCCTGGTCTACAAAGTGAGTCCAGGATAGCCAAGGTTACACAGGGAAACCCTGTTATGAAAACAACAACAACAACAAAATATCTACTTTCTTTTAAAATTCAAATTTTCTGTAAAACTCTGTAAAATATCCGGGCAGTGGTGGTGCATACCTTTAATTCCAGCACTCAGGAAACAGAGGCAGGCAGATCTCTGTAAGTTCAAGACCAGTGTGGTCTACAGCGTGAGTTACAGGATACCCATTGCTACACAGAGAAACCCTGTCTCCAAAAACAATAACAAAAAAGTCTCTCTACTGTGGGCTCTTGTAAAATAAAAAATTAACTTCTTTGTTTACTTCAAGAATAAAGGATCAGAGCACAGTCACAATCTAAGCAAAGTAAAACCAAGTGTCAACAGTTTAAATAACTCAATATCCAACGTCTGGCACTCACTCACAATCTTCTGGGCTCCTCTGAAGGGCCTGGGTCACTTCTCTGGCTCCACTTTCTGCAGCACACACAGCTCGTTTCTCGGGGTCTGGAAGGCTCCATTCCACCACTGCTGCTATTCTTGGTGGTCATGCCACATACCAGCATCACTAAAACTCTGGGTTCTCTGTTGCAACTGGGTTGCACTTCTCCTGGGCTCTCTTTATGGTGCCAAACCTCAACTTCTCTGCATGATTCCTTCAGTCCTGAGACTTCAACTGCTACTGAGGTTGCAGCTTCTCCATGGGCCTCTCCTGGCCTCTCACAACACAAGCTCCAGCTGCTTTTCATGACCCCTTTATGCTTTAAAAACCAGTACCACCTGGGTGATTCTTATACTACCAACCTTGTCCACCACTGGAACACAGCTTCTCAGAATATTTCACCTCAAGATGCTGGTCTCTTCTTAATCATTGTTATTTTCTCAGGCTCAGCTAACTAACATCAATTATCCCAGTAAAGAAAAGGTTTCGCTTCAATGTTTGTCTCTTGTTAATCACAGCTGACTCTTCAGCCTCAGCTGACCACAACCACAGAATCATAATTCAAAATAGCAAATATGCAACAGCCCCAAGTCTTTGACTTTCAAAGTTCCTTCTGAAACTTCACAAGCCAGGTCCATCATCTTCATTGCTCTCAACATTTTCATCTTCCAAATGATTACATACAATAGCTATTTTCAACAGTACATTTAAAAATAAACAGGGCATGGTGCCACATGCCTATAATCCAAGCACTTGAAAGGCAAAGGCAGGAGGATCAAGAATTCAAAGTTATCTTCCACTACACACTGAGTTTAAGGTTATATGAGATCTGTCTTAGACAAACAAACAACAACAAACCCACCAATCTGCTGGGTCAGGTGGCCCATGCCCATAATCCCAGCACTCAAAAGGCAGAGATAGAAAAACTGGTCCATGTACCAGGTCAACTTGGTCTATGCATTCTAGGCCAGCCAGCATTACAAAGTGAGCCCATAATTCAAAGAAACAAACAAACAGAAAATCTAGAAACAAGGGTCAAGGAACATGGTTGCACAACATTATGAATGCCCTTAATATCCCATAATTGTGCATTAAAAATGATTGAAATGGAGCCAGGCATGGTGCTCACGCCTGTAACTCCAGTACTTAGAGGCAGAGGCAGGAAGAGTGCTACAAGTATGAGGCCATCCTGATCTACAAAGTTCTGGGCCAGCAAGGGCTACAAAATAAGATCTGATCTCAAAAAATGTAAAGAAATTTTGAAATAAAAAACTTATGTATTTTTATCATAATTTAAAAGAACAAATAATGTAGTTAACTAAACCCCACTGAATTAGGTAACAAGTGAACAGAATGAAATTACACCTCAAGCTGTCAATGGTTTAGTCAGTAAAGCACCTTTGAAAGCATAAAGATTTGAATTCAGATTCCCAGAAACTACATAAAAATCTAGGCATGGTGGTACACACTTGTAATCCCAGGAACACATGAGGTGGACACAGGCATCAGCTCTCCTGGTGTGTGTGGTGAAGTTCCAGGCCAATGAGAAACTGTCTCAAACAAGAAGTGGAGAACACTTGAGGACAAACCCCCCAGGTGCCCTCTGACCACCATACATATGCACCCCCCCACCGAAACAACGCGTGTAGAGAGAAGCTATGGAGTCCCGAGTAAATGTGCACTGTTGACATGGGCAGTTAGGTCAAGGTGCGGTACTTGAACTCATGTCTTAAACTCGTGGGAGTGGCAAAACCTTCCCCAGGTGAGGCTCAGAAGAATTGGCAAAACCTTCTTTTGGACCAACTATGAGTGTTTACTAACAGTGGACCAGTGTGCAAGAACTAGAACTGTAGCTTCCTCTTCCAGGATGACTGCAACCTGCTACTTCCCACTAAGAGTCGCTAACCCTTCCTCCTTGTGCTCTGTATCATAAACTTGCTGAGCTGCCGGGCTGTGCAGTAGCTGCTCTCCGTCAGAGCAAGGACAGGCTACCCAATCTCAGCTTTTCTGTGTGTGTCTGTTGCTTCTTCAGTGTCTTTGTTATTTCTTTATTGCAATGTCAGCCCAGACAGGTTTCCAGGAACAAGCCATGAAGACTGCATTCACATGAACACGAACACACACACCAAACTGACACACACATACTCTATGTATATATATATATAATTACATATATATATAATTTATATATAATTACACCTCAATAAAAATATGAGGTGTGGTGCACACTTTTAATCCCAGGTAGGCAAAGGAAGGCAGATTTCTGTGAATTCAAGGCTAGCCTGGTCTACAGAGTGAGTTCCAGGCCAACAAGGACTACACAGTGAAACTCTGCTGTGAACCCCCCCCACCAAAAAAACCCCGCTTACTATAAAATGGTATATTGTTTTAGTCAGCATCAGTCTCTTATGCACCACCCCCATTCTGTAAGAATTGATTTATTATGAATTTATGTATGTTTGCCTGCATGTGTGTATGCTCACTACATGCATATATATCTAGTACCCGTGAAGACCAGAAGAGACCAGATCCCCTGGAATTGGAGTTACAAATGGTTGTGAGGAACCACATATGTGCTAAGAACTGAACCCAGGTCCTCTGCATGAGCAGCAAATGCTCTTAGCTACTAAGCCATCTACCAGGCCCTCATACCTCTTACATTTATTGCATCTTTCGACCTTTACCATCTTAGTTTGTGCAATTACTCTGTGATGTTTGTACAATGATGGATTCATGTACTGATGCACTTGTCAGACCATGCCTTGCAGTTTAAACACAAAACTGCCTGAATCTGGGAGTGGGGTAGAGAGATCAAAATTAGATAGTTTCTTCTAATTTTGTTGAACTCTTATTCAGATGTTAGATCTCTTGGTTCTATCTTTCATGAAGCTTGTCTTTTCTGTTACCATTTCTGCTTTCTAAAAAATCACTAAGGGAGCTAGAAAAATGACTCAGTGCTTAAGAAAGTTTGTTGCTCTTCCAGAAAACCTGAACTCAGTTGCCAGCACCCACACTGGGCAGCTTACCACCCAATTCTGACCATTCTGGTCTCCACATGCATGCAAAAACACACACACACACGCCATGTACATGCATATGCCAACACCTTTAAAAATCACGTGAGGGATCTGAAGAAATGGCTCAAGGGTTAAGAGCAGTAACTGCTCTTTCAGATGACCCAGGTTTGGTCCCCATCATTCACATTGCTCATAACTGTCTGTAATTCTAGTTCCAGAGTATCTGATGCCCTTTTCTGGCCTTCTTGGGCACCAGACATGCTTATGGTACATAGACATAAATGCAAGTAAAACACTCAGGCACGTTAAAATAAAAAAAAAAATCATTTAGGAGCTGAAGAGATGGCTCAGTAGTTAAGAGAGCATACTACTCTTTCAGAGAACCTGGGTTCAGTTTCCAGCACCCACATCAAGTGACTCATAACTACCTGTAAGTCTAACTCAAGGTCTGACAACCTCTTTGGGTTTTTTCAGGGCACCCTAAAATGTGTGGCATGCACACATATACACATATAAATAAAAAGAGTAAATAGGACATGAAGAAACAGCTCAGTAGTTAAGAATTACTGCTGTTCTTCTAGAATATATGCGTTCAAATACCAGCACCCATGTCAGGCAGCCCAAAAGCACCTATAACTCTAGCTCCAGGGCATCCCAATGTTCTATTCTGAGCCCTTCAGGCATTAAGAGTCCTCCCCCATCTTTCTCTCATACATACACATGAATAACAATAGAATATTTTTAATGATAAAAATACCTATATCCAAGGTTGAGTCCTTAAGTATTATTCTTAAAATTTACATTAAAATTTTTGTTTGTTTGTTTTTGAGACAGGGTTTCTCTGTGTAGCCCTGGCTGTCCTGGACCTCATTCTGTAGACCAGACTGGTCTCAATCCACTTGCCTCTGCCTCCTGAGTGCTGGGATTAAACATGTGTGCCACCACCACCTGGCTTACATTAAACATTTTTTTAAAATAACTGGAGAAAAACATTTTTACTGACAAACTCAATTATTTTAAAATATTTGCAGAGTTCTATATTCTATGAAATGAAAAAACAAACCAACCTCTTTTTCTTCGCTTTCAAATTGTTTTATTCTGCATATGATTTCCTTTGCTGCCTTCCAGTACTCTCTAAGATTCTCCTTTTCATTTATGTCCTTTAGTTGTTCTGCTCCATTTTCCTGAACAGTATTCTCTCCTAGACTTAGAGATAACTTCTCAGCTTTGTAATATGGAACAGGGAGGGACAGGGGAGAGGGATAATGAGTTTATCATTACTAGAAAAGTTACTGTCACACTTGAAGGAAAACTACATATTTCACCCATTCCATCTTTAAACTGTATATTCATATACAATAACTGGTACTGAAAATAAGTGGAAAGCACACACAGCAGAGACTTAGAATTTAGGCACAAATTAGACTCTACTTTTCATAGTTATAGGAAAATAACACATGAAAATGTTATTCCAGATACAAGATTACTGGCTTTAAAGTAATTTGTTTGGAATGAAAGAATTAAAGTCAGAGTCAATCATATGTTCTACTACTCAGCTACATCTCTAGTCCCACAGTAGATTGTTTTGGTTAGTTTTCCATTCACTTGACACAAGTTATAGTCATCTGGGAAAAGAGAAACCTCAACTAAGATTGCCTGTATCAGATTGTCTGTAGATAATTCTTTGAGTCTGTGGGGACATTTTCTTGATTAATTATTGATGTAGGAAGGCCAGATCACTGGAGGAATTGCCATCCCTGGGCAGGTAGTCTTGGGTTGTATACAAAGGCAAGCTGAGCAAGCCATGTAAGCAGTATCCCTCTTTGGTCTCTGATTCAGTTCCCGTCTCCAGGTTCCTGCCTTGAGTTCTTGTCCTTACTTCCCTTTATGATGGACTATAAAGGGTAAGCTGAAATAAACCCTTTCCTTCCCAAGTTGTTTTGGTCACAGTGCTTATTACAACGGTAGAAAGCAAAAAGGGGACAGAGATATGCTTACAACATTGTCCTTTTAATAATTTATTAGGATCATAGTTTTTCTTCACAAAAAAATCTTATAGTGGTTACCAGCTTTCTGGGCTCCAGCTAGACCGCTCATCAATTCTTTGAATATACTAGGCTCGCTCCTAAGCTAGGACCTGTGCTTAGGCCCAAGCTATTTGCCCATAGCAAATTTCCTCTTTTCACAGGATTAATTCTAGACATTCAGATCTCTATTCAAAAATCACTTTCTTCCTATGATTTTGGACCCTTTCTCCCAAAACCTTTACTGCTTTAAATCTGGGTCAGATTACTTTGCTATAGCTTCTCACGTACCTGCAATCCACTCCCTCACAATCTTTATGTCAATTTATAATACCTAATATCTCAATTTTTAGATTTTCTTTACTTAGACTAAACTTATAGGCAGATAGTTTTCTCATAACTGTACCCTCAATCCCAATGCCTTACATGATACTTAGCACATAACAGAAATTCCAATATTTAAGTAAATGAACAAATGTTCTCTATAACTTAGAAATAAATTACAAGACATAAAATAAGTGAATTATCTCAGCTGATGCTATCTGGGTATTCTCTTCTACACAGAGCTTGAATTTGTTGAAAATAACCTAGTAGTCATTTCCAAATTATATATGTTCTGTTCAAACCCTCCCCCCCCCTCCCCAAACAACTTTGAAGCTAAAACAGCTTGGCTCATTAGAGCACATATAAATTTCTCTTTAGCAACTTGGGTTATTTTCTTTTCCTTTGGAACAGGGGTCTCACTATGTAACTCAGGTTGTCCTTAAACTCAGAAAGATCTGCCCCTGGGCCTGAAATCAAAAGTGTATGTCACTATACCCACAGCTGATATTTTGGGGGTTTTGTTGTTTGTTTGTTTGTTTGTTTGTTTGAGTTAGAGCTTTATTTCGTAGCCTTGGCTTGCCTGGACCCCCCTATGTAGACCACACTGGCCTTGAACTCCTAGGGATCTGCCTGCCTCTGACTCCCAGGGCTAGGATAAAGGTATGCACTGCCACACCCAGCCAGTTGGTACTGTCCTAAAGTAATGGTAAACTTACTGATTTTCTTGCAGTTGTAAAGCACATAGGTGGCAGCTTTGCTCAGATCTTCATTCTTAAAATCAGTTAAGGCTTGTATCATCAGTGGAAGCCCATTGTTTTTTAAAAGTTCAAACTGATTTTCCTCTGTAAAAAATATCAGAAATTAAAAATTGTCATAAGTATGAGGTCACAGTGCATCACTGTGAGAATTATGATCATAATTCAAACTTTAAAATAAAAATATAATTTCAAAAGTATTTTCAATTTAGGTAATAATCTGCTTACACAAACTACAGTTTCATTTCTAAAATATAGCCGCATTCTAAAATAAGATATTTCTAAAATGTAGCCACAGTGTCTCATACCTCATGAGAGTATGTAAATAGCTCTCTTTTTTTTTTTTTTAAGTGGAAACTGAAGAGGGGACTCGGTGATTAAGTGCACTTGCTGCTCTTACAGAGGACCAAAGTAGGTTCCCAACACCCACATCAAGTGGTTCACTACCACCTGTCACTTCAGGGGATCAGATACCCTCCCTCTTCTGTCCTCTGTGGGTACGTAGAGACATACAAATACATAAATAAAAACACTTTTAAAGGTTAAGAGAAAGAACAGAGAAACTGATAGAGGGAGCAAAGAATGAGGGAAGAGAGCAGAAGAAACAGAAGGGAGAAGAGCAGAAAAATGGGAAAGTGAGAGGAAGAAGGGAAATGAGTAGGAGAGAGGAAAGTACAGTCTGTTGGAAAGAAGGATTAATCAGAGGGAGACTAGGATGCAAATAGAAAGAAGAAATAAAACCTCTGAAAGTTTTCACTGAAGGTTAGAAGAATTGACCTTTCAAGGTGTTTAGTAAGATAACAGGATTACATTTGTAAACTGACATGGCAAGAAGACTAAAAATGGGGAGAGACGAGAAGGAGCAGAGGAGGTGGCTGATGCAATTGTACTGGTGAAAGGTGAAAATAAGCTGGGGGCAATGGAAAGAAATATAAAGAGAGGTAGAACTAGAGGCTTCAGTGACTAACTGAATAGAATATAAAAAAATAGGAAGCTTAAATGACTAAGAGAAAAGCTGGCTTTTAAGCCTTTCATACAATAAGAGGAGAAAGAAGCAAAACCCCGCTGTTTTCATACATGCTCTGAATTAACTGGATACTCACCACAATCCTCTGTGCAGTGACCAATGGCAAGTATGATGCTAAATTTTTCTCCTGAATCAAGACTTTCATGAAGCAGTAATGCCAGGAGTGTAGAAACAATGTGGTATTTGGATAATACCACTGTGAAAGTAGCTAATAGTTTAAAACAGGAAAAAAAGTACAAATTTAAAATTTCTAGTATACTTGTGTATGTTTTCAGAGCTTATTCAGGAAGAATATCATATGCCTATATACTATCTAATATATACATGTCATATAACATCCAGTATATGCATACACATGCCAATTTAAGTAAATACATTATAAGAAGATGATGGCTTAGTTTAGCCCTAATTATATATTCTTTTTGCTGTTGTTTTGAGACACAGTTTCTCCATGTCATCTTGGCTGACCTGGAACTCTCTATGTAATCAAGCTGGCCTCAAACTCACAGAAATCCACCTGCCTCTGCCTCCCCAGAGCTAAAATTAAAGATGTGTGTCATAATATCTAGCCCTTTATGTTCTTTTATAAAGAATGTTTTCTTCTTATTTGCTTTGGATGGTGCTGTAAATATGAACCAATACTGTAATATTCCTAAAATCAGAATATACATAGTTTTACCTTATATATCTACTCATATTTTCTCAGGACATTACAAGATAATCAAATTCTGCTTGACATTGAAATACTCTCTTATCTGGCTATGATGCTACTAATGTTAATGACGTAATGAAGGATATATAAACCTATGGTGAGCTGTGATGAGATGCAAGAAGTCTACTGTGTTAAGCTATACTTTTCCTCATAAGATACATATTTATTTTACTAAGACAGGCTCTTACACAGCCTAGGCTGGCTTTAAACTTATTAAGCAGAGGCTAACCCTGAACACTGATCCTCCTGCCTTTACTTCCTAAATGCTGGGTTTATAGATATGCACTACCCTGCATGGCCTTCATAGTGCTTTTAACAAAATTCATCCAGTCTAATAATATTGGTATGAACAAAAAAGTTGTGAATTACCCAAGGAACTATATATTTTTTTTACATTTCCTTATTGTTTTTGTATGTGCAATTGCATGTGTGCCATGGTGCACACACAGAGGTCAGAGAACAACTTTATCAGGAGTCAGTTTCCTCTGTCCACCATGTGGGTTCCAGGATTGAACATAGATTACCAGGCTTGGCAGCAGGCACCTCGACCTGTTGGAACATCTCATGGATCAAGGGACTATATCTCAAGTGTTTGTGTGTCTCCAGGACCCAGCACACAGCAGTTATTCAGTAACTACTAATTAAGTAGGCATCTAGAGATGCTCAGTAGTTAAGAGAACTAGCTGGTCTTACAGAAGTAGACTCAGGCTCAGTTCCTAGCACTGACATGGTGGCTCACAACCACCTGCATCTCCACTTCCAGGAATTCAATGTCCTATTGTTGTTTCTATGGGCACTAAGCACACACATGGTATACATACAAACATTAGGACAAAACTCATATACCTAAAATAAGTTTTTGAAAAGTCAGCTATCTACTTCTTGGGGTTGTTTGTGTATGTAAAGACTTCCTTATTACAAGGACTTACAGACTACCATTCTAAGTGCCTATACAATTGAGAAGCAGATGTGTCCTTAGCTCTGGTTCTGCTGCACACTCATGCCCTGGGTATGTCAGACGTCACACTTGTCACAAAAAAGCAGATTTTAATTTTTTAAATTTTATGTATATGCATGTGTCCCTATACAAGTATATACTACATAAACATGCCTGCAGAGACCAGATCCTTGGGTCTGGAGTTACAGGTGGCTGTGAGCCACCCAGAACCTGGGTGCTAGGAACCAAATTCAGGTCCTCTGCAATAGCAGCAAGAGCTCATAACTGTTAAACCACCTTTCCAGCTCAAATCTAATTATTTACATAATTTCCAAAATTTTATGAGTTGAGTTTTCCATTTCTGATATCTTAATGACTTGATTTGTTATCTAAAATTTTTTATTAAAGTTGCTTTTTTTTTTTTTAAGACAGGGTCTCATAGTGTTATCATGGCTGGCCTGGAACTCAAGAGATCCACCTGCCTTGCCTACCAAATGC
This sequence comes from Pachyuromys duprasi, assembly GCA_028658305.1. Lineage (NCBI taxonomy): Eukaryota > Metazoa > Chordata > Mammalia > Rodentia > Muridae > Pachyuromys > Pachyuromys duprasi. Next base: position 40,702,324 of record CM053744.1, read on the forward strand.
TGGGACTAAAGGCATGTACCACTACATCTAGTTAAAACAACTTTTTTAAGTGAAATAATGATTTAAGAACAGCAGGCTTATTTTGATTCTCTCATTAGACCTAAAGTCAGAAGACTTAGCTATGCATCCTTAGGGAAGTTGTAACTTTCCATTGGAAAATAAGGAATAGGAATAGGTAATTTCTACGATTCCTTTCCATTTGAAAAAAGCTAGAAAAATTGCCCACAATAGAATGCAGAACTTCTACATTCAGCATGCTCAGTTCAAACAAAGTTCAATTACAGAAAACTGACTAAACATTTTCACTCACAATTATTAGTAATACATGCATTCATGGTCTTTGTCACTATTACTGCAAGCTTCGCACTAGAAAGAGTACTGTGTGACTCAGACTCCAGTTGCACAAGAACTTGAGATAGAACATCCAGTCCACCCGCAGATACAAAGCAGTTCTGAACATGTGCTAAGGAATAAAGCAGTAAAACTATTAATATCTCAAAAAAGACAAGTGCATTGTTTCATTCAATTATCTAATATTAAATACATTTAATTTCAAATACTGAAATTCCCCAAAATTACAGAATTAAAAGTTCAATTTCTACTTATGTACATACACATTCATATATATAAACATAGTTATACTCCCCTTGAACATAGTACAATTATATATATATATATACATATATATATATTTATATAGTAGGACAGTGCTGGTGTATTCTGTGATATGATTAGACTGTCCTTAATAATTATTAAACAAGTATTTCAATAGAGCTATAAAGAATACATTCAGTAGAGGTGGGGCATGGGAGAGCAGTCTAGTCCTATCACCTTAGCACTGTGGAGGCCAAAAACAGTGAGTTGCATCCTGGGCTTACAGCAGGACCCTAACTCAACATGGTAACAATGAAGAATAGATTCACTCATTTACCTTGTTATTATAATCAGCAAGCTGCCTATTTTCTAAATTCCAACATAACTCATCTCAGACTCCTTTACTCTACAAATGACAATGCATCTCATTGTTTAAAAAACACTAGTTTTATTTTTTTGAGAAACAGGGTTTCTCTATGTAGGCCTAGCTGTCCTGGAACTCACCATGTAGACCAGGCTGGCCTTGAACTCACAGGCATCCTCCTGCCTCTGCCTCCCAAGTGCTGGGATTAAAGGTGTACGCAACCATGCCCTGCCACATATGCCTTTTATTTGAGCCTGATTCTTTTGCTTTCTGGAGCACAAAATTCTAACATACCATTGAGCAAAGATTCAATAACTGATATACATATATACATACACACACAAAACATGTTTATATATCATGTATATATAAAGTACATATTTGAGACAAAGTTTCTCTGTTTACCCCAGCTGGCTTCACACTCAAGATTCTCTTGTTGCTTATTCCCAAGTGATATTAGAGGCACGCATTACCACGGCCCAGTTTGAAAATAGTGTAGATGAAAAAGTATCCCCTGAGGCTCTGAAGTCAGTATCTCTACAGTTCCTGTCCTAGAAACAGGCTTATGCCCAATGGATATGAAGCTACTAATTAAAATCCTGCCACACAACTTTTTCCTAGGTTAGTCTAGTCCTGAGAATGATGATTTAAAAGCCAAGATAATTAAAAGCAAAAATTAACTTTCCTATTGTAAATAAGAGATATTTACCTAAAATAATATATCGAGAAATTAACATTGTCCACTTATTTATATTTGGTGCTAGGGACTGAAATCAGAAATGTAAACACACAATATCAGCACTCTTCCTTAAGCTACATTTGCAGCCATCACCCCTTTCCAAAAACATATTTTGTTTATTTTAATTATTTAACTTTTTCTGAGACAGTCTCAAATAGCCCAGGGTAGTATGTTTCTAAGTCTGACCTTTGACTCCTGATTTCTCTGCTTCCACACCAGTGCTCGAATTAAAGGTTTGTGCCACTATCTTATAAAGGAACTAAAAATTTTACAATGTAGTAAAATGATATTTTTATTTATAATAGAATATTTCTAACTTCCATTTATTTATTTTTATGGGAAGGGTGACTACATGCCATGGAGTGTGTACGGAAGACAGAACAACTTATGAAGTAGGCTCTCATTTCCCACCATGTGGGACTTGGGGCTAAACTCATGTTAGGCTTGGCAGGAAGCACCTTTACCCACTGATTTCATTGGCCCTTAAAGAACTTTACTTACAAATTTAAAAAATATTTTTACATTTATTTACTCATGTGCATGCGCACACATGTGCCACAACACATGTAGAGGTCAGAGGACAACTTTTGGAACATGGTTTTCAACTTACATGATATGAATCCTGAGGATCAAACCCAGATAGTCAGGCCTGATGGTAAGAGCCTTTACCTGCTGGGCCATCTCGGCTTTAAGGACAAGCAAACATTTTCAATATTATGGTGAGCACCAAACAGCTTTTGCACTGCAAATTATCTTTAATTACTTTTTTTCAAAAAGGATGGTTTTGCTCTTGTTTGTGTCTTTCAAAGTTTTGTGTTTTTTTTGTTTTTTTTTTTTTAAGATTTATTATATACAGTGTTCTGACTGCATGACAGAAGAGGGCACCAGATCTCATTATAGATGGTTGTGAGCCACAATGTGGTTGCTGGGAATTGAACTCAGGACCTCTAGAAGAGCAACCAGTGTGCTTATCCTCTGTGTCATCACTACAGCCTGTTTTTATTTTTTGAGATGAGGGCTCATGTAGTCCGACACCTTCTGAACTCTGTGGGTTACCTACTTCTGAGTAAGTTCTATAATTTCTATGTTTTAAAGAATTTGTCCAATTTATTAGAATTGTCTAACTGCATGGTATAAAACAGTTTCTATTATTATTTTATTAAGCTATGATAAGCTCTTGAGTAAGGGATGGAGAGAAGGCTCAGCAGTTAAGAGAACTGGGTGCTCTTCCAGTGCACATGGGTTTGATTCCCAGCACTCGTGAGGCAGCTCCTAACTGTAACTCCAACTGCACGGGATCCAACATGCTCTTCTGGCCTCCACTGGCACATATGTAGAACACAGGCATACATGCCGACAAATACTCTCATACATCATACAACTAGGAAACAAAATCTAGAGTGATGCCACTTCTCATGGTAATTTAGACCTTGTGAAGAGGGATGGGCTGGGGAGGTTGAAGATAAGAGTATCTATCACACGATAGCCCAGTCTGGTGGGAAACTCACTACATATGTGACTCAGGCTGGCCTTATCTCTCAGCTTTCCACAACCTCCAGAAATCTGAGTCTTTAATAACCACATATTTGGTTATCAGTTATATTTTCAAGACCTTTTTTGTTCATTTATTTTTAAAAATTACACTTATGCTCTGACCAGGGAAACAGTGCCTTGATCAACCATCAGCAGAAAAGCTTCTTCCTGTTGCAGATAAAAACAAATATAGAGACCTGCAGGCAGATAGTATGCAGAAAGTGAAAGACCTTGAAATACTCAGCCCAAAATGGAATGCCTTTACCAAATCCCTTCCCTCAGAGCTCAGCGAACCCCTAAGAGGAGGAGAGGGAGAAGAGCCAGACAGGACAGAGGACACCAAGAAAAGAATGCCCTCTAAATCAACATGAGCAAAGCCCATATGAACTCACAGACACTGAGGCAGCACATTCAGGATCTGCACAGGTCCTCTGCACACATATTATAGCTTACAGGCTAGCATTTTTATGGGATTTCTGAGTATGCAAACAAGTGGATCTCTGATTCTGTGCCTTCTCTTGGGCTCTTTTCCTTCTGTTTGTCTTGCACAACTCTAATGTGATAGTTTTTGTTTCATATATTTTAAATTTTTTTGAAAGAAAAAATATTACTTAAATATAAAAGTTGTATTTATTATTAAGGAGTTATGTATGTGCATGTTGTGTATGTGCAAACACATGTATGCATATGAACTATAGAGGTCAGAGAACAACTTTATGGAATCAGTTCTTTCCTTGCACCTTTATGTAGGTTCTGAGGCTCAAACTCGGATCATCAGACTTGCGTCTTATTGAATGGCAATTGCCTTTTCAGACTGAGCTCCATGATTTTCATTTCTAATTTAATTCCATTTTAGTCAGAGTATACATACTGAGGGGGTTTATTTTTGTTATTTCATTACTCTGTTTCATGAAGGCATTTAGAAAACTTAAAAACTTTATTGCAGAACTGGTATAGTGCTATATACCGATATTTATGGGGGAAGGAGGATCGTAACTCTAAAGTTATCTTTAGCTACACAGAGCTAGAGCTTATAGATAAGCCAGTTTGCGCTACAGGAGACCATTCTTAAACCCCACCTCCCAAGAAACAGCTGCCACCATCCTTCCAATTATCCTCCCAAGTAGCGTCTACTTCCAAGATGTTCTTATCTTCAAGAGTCTAGCCAAGCACTTAAGGCAGAGGCACATCAGAATCTGTTTGGGGCCAGCCTGGTCTACATAACTTCCAGGCCTGCCAGGGCTATAGAGTGAGACCCTATTACAAACAAAAGTCTAAATATATCCCAAATGGTCCATATTAAAGCATCATACTCATTAACTGGATTCAATAGTTTTTTTGTTACGTTTTGAAATACATTTTTAAAAATAAAACCTAGAAGATAATGAATACTTACTATTATTGGCAAGAGTAAGTCCAATAAATGAACATATAGGGCGAATTATCTCAGGTTTCATGCAATTCATTAGCCATTCATTAGCATATGGAAAAAGTGAACAACAAAGTGTTTGATTCTCATCTGAAAGGAGTAAGGCCAACCATGTTTTAATCTGCCTTTTGCAAAATACCAGTCACCATTTGTTTTTACATTTGTATTTAGATAGTTGAAATAATTACCATTTTGAGGATTGTTGACACAAACAGACAGAGTACTGCACACCGAAGACCATAACAGATAAGTCTGGAAAACATTATTATCTGACAAATTCAACTCATAATTGGAAAGAACTGTCCTATTGGGTTAAAAGTAAAAGGTAATAAATTATTATAAGTGCACTAATGCCCTAAGCAATGAATAATAAGACATTTTATTGACTTACCTGAACAACTGTGACAGAACTTCAATACAACCTGTTTCTCTCACAAGAGTTTGTCCATTCCCTTAAAAATAGCCATATAGTACATGAATATGACTTTTATTTTAAAACAATTTCATAGAAATTAAGATATTTAGCTGATATTTTAAGTAGCTCCTATGCTACTTTAAAGTATTACCAAGTATACAGAATTATAGTAGAAAAACAAAACAAAACAAAACTATAATCAAGGGACTGGAGAGATGGTTCAGCAGTTAAGAGAACTTTCTATTCTTCAGAGGACCTGGGATCAATGCCCAGCACCCACATGGTGGCTTATAACCATCTATAACTCTGGTTTCAGGGCATCCTATGCCTTCTTATGGCCTCTGAGGGTACCAGGCATGCACATGGTGCATAGACATACATGTAGACAAACACCTATGCACATAAATTTTTAACTTTTTAAAAACTTTATAACCAGTTTTATTGTGGAAAACATACTATGCTTAGCAACTTTCAGCATTCAGTTTTCTTCTAAAAATTACAAAATGCTTATTTTAAGTTATAGTCCTGTTGTAATATGAGAATAATCTCCAAAGCAGAAAAAATACAAATATTTTTCAGATTTTCCAAAGTAAGAAAAACAAACAACCAAACCTACAACTAATTCAAGTACCTAACAACTTCAAGAAGCAAATGAAGCAAGTTTTTAAGAATGAAGGGACTGGGGAGACGGCTCAGTCAGTAAAGTGGCAACAGAAGAGCTTGAGCTTGATCTTCAGCACTTATGTGAAAATTTTAAAAATCTAGGGACAGTAGCTTATGTTTGATCCCTGGGGCTTGCTGGACAGTCAATCTAGTGAAATTGGAAAGTTCCATATTCAGTAAGTGACCCTGTCTCAAAAAAAAAAAAAAGGTGGAAACTGATTGCAGAAAGCACCCAACATCAATCTTCAGCTTCTATACCAAGTACACACACATACACATATACATACATACACATGCAAAGTCCTAAATAGGTACACATGAACACTGTCTTTACATTTTATTTTCAACTTTTCAATAAATCTAAAATTATTCCAAAATAAAAACCATTAAGGACTAACAGTAAATCTTGTAACAAAATACCAATTCAGTGAAAAGTCGACCAATTCACTGGATACTTCTTTTTCTGGTTGAAGACTGAGTAGTACAAATCACAATTTCTTAAAATTAACAAATATCAAGTTATTAAATGGATACCATTAATTCTTTCCTTAGAACTAGTATCTCTCACATGCTAATGATATAAAAAGTTGCTAATACATTTGGAAAGCAGAGGCAGGTGGATTTCTGTGAGTTCAAGACCAGCTTCGTCTACATGGTGAAATCATCTCAAGGGGTAGGGGGAACACTAACATAAAAATGACTAGAATAAAAGTATTAATGACAATTCTAAAACATACTAAAATGTTTTTAAGCATTCATAAGAAACTGTACTTACTATTATTTGAAACCAGAACCAAAAGTACATACAAAGACATTCTTTTCAAATTTGTGTTTGAATCATCATTAGATAAGAGCGAGGTTAAATCCTGAAATAATTCTGAAGTACACAATGTTTGTTGACAATAAACTGAAACATAAAATACAATTTTCATTTTAATATGTTAGCATAAATCATTAAAATATACTGAACAAGACACAAAGTTGTCAAACTGAGGCTGCTTCTTAACTGTCACTTAACTGACATGGATTAGAAATAACAAAACCATGGGAGGGTAGGAGGGAATGGGGGAGGGGGCTACGCCTGGGATTCAAAGTACCTAACCTGTGATTGAGATAAAAATAAATAAATTAAAAAAAAAAAGAATTTAAAAGCAAAAAAAAAAAAAGAAAAGAAATAACAAAACCTATAAAAACTTGACATGTGCTTACCTAACAGACCAAATCTTTCAAGAAATATTTTAAGAAATAAGCAATATTAAGAAATAAGCAATATTTAAGAAATTAACCAACATTTTAAGAAAATATTTTAAATTACATTTATTTATTTACTTATTTGTGTGTGTGTGTGCATCCCCAAGTGCAGATGTGCCACAGTGCTCTTCTGGATGAGAAGGCAACTTATGGGAGTTGGTTCTCTCCTTCCATCACATGAGCTCTAGGCATTAAACAAAGGTCATCGGGCTTGTTGGCAAGCACCTACAGAGCCATCTAGCCAGTCCCAAACCAGCAATATCTTTATCAAAGTGACTTGGTCTAAGCTGCAAAGCAAAAATACTCTAGAATTGACAATAAAATCCTAACCAAATAAAAAGTTAAAATCATACCAAGTAAAAGTGAAAAGTGAGTCCAAATGAAAAGACTAGTAAAAAAACAAAGCAAGAAAAAAAACAATAAAATTCAAATATCTCCTTTGGAAAACAGAATCAAGCAATATTTATGGTATTTCTTAAGACTTTCAAAGGTGCAAAAGTCTTTTCAAAGCTCAAAAATAACACTAGAAATGGCGCAAAATAAATACTTAGGACATAAAACAGAACTGTGCATTCAAGGCCAGCCTGTACTATATAGCAAAACCTTGACTCAAAAACAAACAAACAAAAAGAAACCCCCAAAAGAAAAACAAAACCAACAACAAACCACAAAAACCTCCACAGGAAACAAACAAAACAAATTCTAAAAAAATGAGTCAAGCCAGGTGTGGTGGCATTCATCTTTAAATAAAGAGAAAAAATTTTAAAGACTTATTTAAAATCACTTTAAGCACGTAAAAATAAAATTTTATATTCACCATTTTCTTCTGCAATAGATGCTAAGGTGTATAAGGCTGCTTCTTTGACCATGCTATGCTCACTTGACTTTGCAAGATTTTTTACAAACATCAAACCACCAATATCCCGGAAATAAATGCCTGCTTCACCTGAAAGGTTTGCAAATAAAACAAGAACTGATATTTACTTTGTTTATTGTTCAGTTAAGGATAAAAGAATCAAATGGATATTACCACACATACACTGAGTAGAAGAGAAACAACCACGTATTGATGTATTACAGCATACAGAACTGGAACCAGAGTGGGGTGCGGGGTGCGGGGTGTGGGGTACGGGGTGCGGGGTGCGGGGTGTGGGGTGTGGGGTGCGGGGTGGTGGCACAAGCATGCGGTCCAGCCCTGGGGAGGCTGTCAGGGAATCAACACTTTGAGACCAGCCTGGGTTACTTGACAAAATAAGAAGAGAGAGGGAGAGGTAAGCATAGACAGAGAGAAAGGGTAGAGAAGGAGCAAGGGAAAGAAAAAGAAAAAAAGGGAGAAGAAATTAGACTCATGAATGAAGTGAACCGTTATGTCTTACTGTTTTGCTGACAAACTGAATGAATAGTGATCAAAACTTCTTTCTGTGACAAAGGGTTGCCCATATGATACTTCAGGCATTCCAACAATAACTTCAGGTCAGTCTTCATTTCTAATGGAGACAATTTTATTATTTTAAACACAAAGTATTTGTTCAAAGACCAATTATTCAAATTCCATTTCATAATTATTTTGAAATGCTTGCTTTTTTAAAATAATAAGCATATGTTTGCTTTATAATCTAATAAGAGAGCTTTAAGAGATATTTTAAATGAACTTACTGAAAATACAACATGTAAGAATTTATTGGATGTTAATAAAGCACTATTTATGAGGAAATTTATAGTACTAAATACCTGCATTAGAATAGAAAATGGCTTTCAAAACAATAGCCTTAGCTTCCACATTAAGAACTAGCAAGACAACCCTGCCAGGTCACAGAAGACTTTGCAGCCAGTCCTGAAGATACCTGATAAACCAGGGTCAGATGAAAGGGGAGGAAGACCTCCCCTATCAGTGGACTTGGAAAGGGGCAGGGAGGAGATGAGGGAGGGAGGGTGGGTGGGATTGGGAAGGAATGAGGGAGCAGGATACAGCTGGGATATAAAGTTAATAAACTATAACTAATATTCAAAAATAAAAAAGTGAAAAAAAACTAACAAGAGAGCAAACTGAGCCCCAAGTAAACAAGGAAAAACTATGAAGACAAAAGCTGAAGTAAGTGAAGCATAAAAATGGAAAAGAGAGTTACTCATGGGAGAAGAGCACTGGCTGCCCTCCAACGGCCCCAGGTTTAAGTCCCAGCATCCATATGACAGTTTACAACTAACTATAACTTAATCCAAGGTTCTGACCTCACTCAGGCATCAGGCATGCACAGATATACATGCAAAGCAAAACATCTATACACAGAAAAAGAAATTTAAAAATTAAAAAGAAAGTTCTTTTAAAAGACTGATAAAGCTGAGCCAGTTGCGGTGGCACACTAAGACCTGGGATGGTGGTGCATACCTTTAATCTTAGCACTAGGGAGGCAAAGGCAGGAGGACCTCTGTGAGTTCAAAGCAAGCCTGGTCTACAGAGTGAGTGCAAGGTCAGGAAAAAGTATACAGAGAGAGCCTATCTCAAAACAAAACACCAAAAAACCACCCAGGAAGAAGCTTCTTAAAGCTAGGAAGTAAACAATTTAGAAACTTCAAAAGTACCTGAAACTAATCTCAAGTGCTAGGCCCCTCCCTCCTCATAGACAAGGGGTAAGGACTGCTGAGACGCACTCTCAGACCAAAAGGTTGCTTCCAAGAGACAAAGACCAACTAAGCCTTCTGAAAGAGATACTTTCCAACCTGTTAAGCTGCCTAACAGGTTGTCCTGTGTTCCAGTTTTCCAGCTATCATGAGCTCTTACCCATGCTGGGGCAAATCGTGATGATACAGCTGCATCTGAGTCATTCTGCTTCTGTAAATAATTCCTCACTCACACCTTGTATGTAATCCCAGTAAACTCACTGGCTTACCAAGTTAGATTTGGTCTATTGGCAGTTCCCCATCTGGGGTAAGTACATGTTTGTTCATGTCCCCTCTGAAATATTGTCATATAACATATGTAAATTGATGAATGACTTTAATTTTCTAGATGTTGATATTCATATATAATATAAACAATAATACAATAAATAAAGATATGTATATTTGTATATACAGAATTATACAACTATAAAATACATAAAGCTAATGCAATTACATGATTCATGGATTTCTCACCTTGGGTTTTATTTGTATGCTCACTTTCCATGCTTGTCTCTTTTCCTTCTATTTCACCTATAAGACAGGGCATTTTTAATTAGATCAGCTTCTAAGAAATGTTCTGGGCAGCATGCTTGCTTCAGCAGCACATATACTACAGTTGGAACGATACATAGATCCTTCACAAGGATGAGACACAAATTCATGAAGTAGTCCATATTTTAAAAAATGTGAAGAATGAAATATTCTGGGCATCATGGCACAGCAGGAGGACCCTGAGTTGGAAGCCACTCTGAGCTACACATAAAGTTCCAGGCCAGCCAGGAACTTGGGGATAAAGAGAGGGGTGGGTGGGAAGAGGGAGGAAGAAGATAAAAGAAAATACTATCTCAAAACAAAACAAAACTCAACTCTTCACAAACACAGGCACAAAGATCCCTGAGCCCCATATGGTAGGCAAAACCAGACTCTCATTGGTTACCTTCTAACCACACATGTACTAACCCATACATGCACACACATGTATATGCATATATATATATATACACACAAATAGATGTAATTAAAAATAAGTAATTACAGTAAATGACCAGCTGTAATTTTCAAAAGGTTAAATAATTATAAAAATTATACTTAAAATTAAAAATAGCTCATTTTCCAAGTTAAAAATATGTGCCAAATAAAGCAATTATGGGATGTTTTCAGTAATTTTGTGGATACAAATTATTACTAGCATTGAGATTGCAATTTTTTTTCCTGTATTCTCACAAGGAAAAACAAAAAAACAAAAAAAATGTTACTCAATTTACTCTCCAAAATAACAAGTGTAAGCTTTACTAGAAAAACTAGTAGAGAAAATTGTTGAGGCCTGGTTCTTTTGGCATAACTATAACCATTTTTTGTTTTAGGCCTAACAGCCACATCATCTCAGCTTGTTGTTGAATCAGAGAAAAGCTCTCAAGCAGGGCCTGGCCGCATGCCTTTAATCCCAGCACTGAGGGAGGCAGAGGCAGGTGGATTGCTATGAGTTTGAGGCCAGCCTGGTCTACAAAGGGAATCCAGGGCAGCCAAGGCTACACAGAGAAACCCTGTCTTGAAAAATAGTAATAATAATAATAATAAAAGGCTTGACCAAAAACCATATAATGTTCAGCATACTCTGCCTGCCACTCCTGGAAATTCCCCAACCATAAGAGCAGCTGGCCCTAACTAAAAACTCCACTTGAGACCAATCAAATTAAAGGTCAGCCAGAACTGATTTGTCTAATTAGCAAAAATAACAATTCAAAGGTGACTACCCTCTTCCAGTGTTGTCCACTCCCCACCTCCCTGTATGAGCTAACTCTAATCATGACCATGGTCTTAGGGTGTTGCATTCAATAAACCATCCATATCTAACAGACTGGTGTCTGAATGGTTTGTGCGGCTTCTTCTGGACCCTCACAAAATTAAATAAGAAAGCTAGTTGATTATTCTCCGCTCCTCTTTGGTCCTAGGGATGAAACTCAAGGTAGAAGCTATCATTAGGCGGTACGCCCAGCCCCTGAAATTTGCTACTCTAAAAATGTTCATATCAAAATCTTTGTGAAAAAAAAAATATCTACATAGTCCACTCCCTCATGAAAGGCAGCATATCTTCCTGGGCGGGGCTGGCAGAGATGAAAATCCTAGCATTAACTCCCACCTCAAGTTGTCCAAAGTGGACATCTACCTTGGAAAGCAACCTCCAATGGGGGCAAATGGGCAAATATGGAACTTGCACTATCAACTTAGGCTACAGTAAAGGGATCGTGAAATAAGTCATTCAGGTCGCGGAAAATACCGAGGATAACAGGAACCAGTTGCTCTACAGCACGCTAAGATGGGAGGGCCAAACCCTCCCCGCTAGCCCTGGTTCGCAGGCACCGGGTTCCGGGGCTCCCTCGCCCTGCTCCCACCCCACACCCCCGCTCTCGCTCTAGGCTACAGAAGCCCGACTCACCTAAAGAGCTGGAAGAACTCTTGTGAGCGCTGGAGGTCCCACGGCTTTTCTCCACAGCTCTCCGCGGGCCACCACGCCCTGCTCCCAGGCCCGGCTCAGGCAGGCTTCAGCGGGGCAATCACCCAGCTCCTGAGGCTGGCGGGTCGGTTGGTGCAGGGCACGTGGTCCCGCCCTCGTTAGTTCTCACAAACGAAATCCCGTGCGGCCCCGATGCTCTCCAACCATCAGAACCACCATCCTTTTCTCACACGGGCTGTGGCAACTGCGGCCGGCCTGGCGCCAGCTGGGGAAAGCCCTTGCCCTCAGCTCAATCCAGCCCCTCAGGTGAGCCAGTTTAGCCGGGCCTCGCCAGCACCACAGCTCTTGGGGCAGCAGCCCCTGCCCCGGAAGGCAACAGGCAAGGTCGGGCTGAGCTGCTGCAAGCCCCGAAACCCTGGAAGCGGAGGCCGTGCCCCTAACCCTGGCGCTGAGCCGCTTACCGGGCCCGCACCTGCCCTTTCCCGTGGCAGCCTAGACCTTGACGCCTGCCTGGGTTTCCCACCCCGCGCCAGTCAGGCTCACATCCGCTGGGCGGGACTTCCGGCCGAACACCGAGCCTAGGCGCATAGCAGGGGCTCGCGAGCGTTCAGAGGGCAGAAGGTGGCCACTGCATGGTGCCGGGTTTTAGACAGGAGAAAGCCACAATAGGAGGGTAACATAACCTTAGTATCTAGGGCTTGCTTCTTGGAAGGGGCCTTTGCTCCCGCCCGATGCCAGGCTTTCTTCTGTTGCATTGGACGTTGTATAGAATGGGCCCCCC
>CM053744.1:40721707-40744791 GCA_028658305.1 Pachyuromys duprasi
ACACACACATACACACATACTCTAACTTGTTTTAAACCACTAAATTTTTGAGTGGTATGCTATGTACAGAGTAACCAAAGTACATTCTAGTCAAATGATACAAATAAAACCCAATATATATTTGATGATTCTTTTTTCTCCTCTGGTAAATTTGTTCACTGTGTCTATAAACTGGGGGTTACTTCATTAGTTAGGGTAACTGGATTTATGACCTATCTAGAATGCACTGCTATACAATAATCCTGCACAGTTATAATTACCAATGAAAAGATACTGAGCACTGTGGATCTTTAAGATTACACAAATTTCCAATTACTGCCTTTGAGACAACAAAAAGTACTGTGCAAGGAAGTTCTTACATCTTTACAGAGTTCAAAGTTCAGAAGTCACTGATATATTGCTTGTGAATTTCCTATTCCTTCAGGTTAAACTCAGTGTGAATTATAAAAAGGAGTAAACTATGAGCTGGGAATGGTGATACACACTTAAATAGTCCTCTGAAGGAGGAAGCATGGTCAAGAGTTCAAGGCCAGACTATGATATACAGCAAGTTCCACGCCAGGCTTTAAAAACTAAAAGAGCTTGTTGTGGTAGCTCATGTCTGTATTCCTAGCACTTTGAAGATGGAGGCAGGAGGATTACTACAAGACTGAAGCCAGTGTGGACTATACAGTGAGTTCAAGGGCAAGGGCAACGTGAGCTATTTCAAACCCTGTCTCAAACACACACACACACGCACACACACACACACACACTCGTGTGCAAATTTTAAAAAGACAAATATAAAAATAAGACACAGAGACATGTTATTGACTTAAAATAAAAGACCAATATGGAATACAGAAGTCAACTATGACAACTAGCAGAAAAAATTTTCTTTCTATACATATTCAATCAACATTCCTCTCTAATAGTTTAGAATTAAATGGTTTGCAAGTAGTTAGCCTTAAAAATCAAGCAAGAGTTCCTCTAAATACCCACAGATTACTAAAATTCAGGGCAAGTGGGCTTTTGTGTTGTTTTGTTGTTTTTTGAGGCAGGTTCTCTCTACATAGCCCTGGCTGTCCTGGAACTCTATAGACTAGATTGGCCTCAAACTCAGATCCACTTGCCTCTGCTCCCTAGTGCTGGGATTAAAGGCGAGTACCAACTCATTTGACATCAAGTTCAGCATTTATTCAAGATTCTCTTGAGCAAACATGAGAGTTCATTCCCATAAAGCTAGTACTTAGAGAAGACTGATGAAGTGAGATCACAAGTTTAAGGCCAGCCTGAGCTAAGACAACAAACAATAGCAGGCCGCGGTGGTACACACCTTTGTTCCCAGCACTCAGGACGCAGAAGCAGCCAGGACGGCCAGAGCTATTGCACAGAGAAACCCTGTCTCAAAACGAACAAAACAAAAACTCAACAAACAATAAAAAAGCCAAAAGATTTTTTTCTATCTGGTAAATCACCTACTTCTTACCTGGGTATCTGCCATGCTGTTTATGAAATCTATCAACAGCCCGCAACATTAGGTATAGGACTATCTCATTATCTGGATTGTCCATGCTAGAAACTGAAAGGAATAAAAGTAGTACAATTGGATAACTTCCAACACATAAACAACAAAAGGCTCAATTCATACTTAAGTTTCAGGATACAAGACAATATTAGTAAAACATGTAAATATCTTATTGAAGTTATAAATAAGATGAAATTCATTATGATGTAACCCAGGGGGTCTTATGGATTACTAGCTGGAGTCTCTACCAAAGTTATGATGATGTTAGGTCTTTGTTTTCGAGACAGGGCTTCTCTGTATAACCCTGGCTGTCCTGGAACTTGCTCTGTAGACCAGGCTGGCCTCAAACTCAGGGATCCCCTGCTTTGGCCTCCTGTGTACTGGGATCAAAGGTGTGACCACCACACCCAGAAATGTTACTTCTTACATATAGCACACAATACACTCAGTCTGAATACAATTTATGTATTTATTTTTGTATGGCATATGTAAATTAAAATCATTCAAGTAAATCTATAAAATAGAATATAAAATATTCACATTATTTTTATAACACCATTTATTCAACACTACTATACATATTTTCTTAATATCCCTTAACTTAGTATCTGGTTGTTATACTTACTAATTTCATCTTTGTTGACTGTATCCAAACCATATTCTTCAGCTAAAGATCGACACCTTACCACTCGAAGAAATGCAGAATTGCTGCCTGTAAACAGTAAAGACTTCAGGATGGTTGTGACAGGTGAATATACCAAATTATGGGTCACTTTAAGAACAAGAAATAGAAGCTACAAGATGGAACAGCGGTTATTACGACAGCTCACTATTGAGGCAGGGGGCACACTTAGGATGTAAAGTAAATAAACTGAACTTAAAATAAAATAAAATAAAAAACTAAGGGTGTTTGCTGTTAATGGAGAGGAACTGGGTTCAGTTCCCAGCTACCTAATGACTACTTGTAACTTCAGCTCAAGGGGATTTGACATCGCTGGCCTCTGCAGGTGCACAAATCCATTCACAGACAAGCACATACACATAATTTTAAAATAATAAAAAATTTGAGGCATTTATTCATTAAAAAATTTGAGTGGCCACAGTAAAGTAGGCTATGTTAGATATTGAATATCAATGATATGAACCATTCCTGCCTTGGTTATATTCTCAGTTTGATGTGTAAAAAAGGCTTAAAACATAGTTGTGTGTCCATGTGTCTGCTCTGGGGGCTTCCTCTGTTTAACTGATAAGCCATCTCTCTAACCCTAAACCTGACTTTATGAACTTTTCCTGTGTGTGGTATACACATGGGTGTGCTGACCCGTACATGTGCTGGCCAGAGACTGATTCTGAGTGTCTTCTACCAATCTCTACCGGATTACTTCTTCTTGCTTTTATTTATTTGTTTTCCTCCTATTCCTTGAGACAAGGTCTCATACAAACTCAGAGCTCACCTTTCAGATATAGTGAACTCAGGCCCTCATGTTTGCATGGCAAGCACTTAACTATCTCCCCAACCTGCAACTGACTGAAAGAAAATGTTTTTACCTACGCAGGAATTAGGGAGGAAATCCCAGTAGCCCCCACAATGAGCTATATAATTCCATTACAGTCACTTAACACAGATCAAATGAGTACCTATGGCTCAGTCTTAAAATATCTTTTATAATACAAGAAAATAAAATAAAAAATTTACCTAAGGACACACATACCCTACTTAAAAAAATTTCAACCATTTAAAATTCCCAAGAACATTCTCTGTAGCATATTCTTATCAAGCAAACTAAGAAAATTAAAAGGACTTACAAAGCAATTTTAATTCTTTCTCTGAAATGGACTCTGGCGCCTATAAAGAGATAAATGCAGATTTTTCTCTAGCACACATAAAAAAACAACAGTGGGCACAACACAAAACCAGAGGCTGTGCGCTGAGAAGCTCCCTTCAGAGAGCTGGGGGAACACTGCCCGCACACCTGTTCTCCTGCAACAGGGGTTCCCATTAGATATGAGTACGCACTTCTGCTACAGCAGGACGCCAGGGCCACGCTTCTATTGCTAACCCCTCCGGGCTCCATCCTATGGGACCTGGGAAGCAGGACTGTCAGGACGCAGCGCGCTCGCGAGCCTACCTGGCCCACCGCCTGAAGCAGTTTGGCAGCGTGATTGCCCACAGCAGCAGCATCTTTCTTTGCTCTCTCACGGTAACTGGAGAACAACAAACCCCACAATTAAAAACTTCGAAAATCAGCAAAACTAAAGTCATCTTTAAGTCAACAAGTAGTTATTTAAAAAAAAACAATCCTGATTAGGAACATATGAAATATGAAAATGCTAGAAAATGCCACCAGCAGCATCTCTTACTGGTTAAGAGACTTTGAAGAGCTAGCAGGAAGACTTTTGGAGTCCTCTAAAACCAAGGCTCCCATTATGCTCCACAGCATCCAACTTACATCTACCTAGGTAACATCCATGGACTCTTTAATCTTTTGTTTTCTTTTTGGCCATTAATCTTACATTACTTTTTGTTTTGTGTTTTTGTTCCTCGAGACAGGATTTCTTTGTGTAGCCTTAGCTGTCCTGAACCTACTTTGTAGACCAGGCTAACCTCAAAACTCAGTGATCTGCCTGCCTCTGCCTTCCTGAGTGCTGGGCTTAAAGAGGTACACCACCACACCTGGCTAATCTTTCATAACTTAAGCCAATGGCTGTAGATAACCACTATCATCCCATATCTCTACTCTGATACATAGACTTGTAAGGGCATGTCTCTATGGATGTGATTTTTTTGTCACTGGGGTATGGTGCTGATGAATCCAAGGGTACTAGCTTGGTTTTCTCCAGGGCCAAATGTTGTCATACAGAGAAGACCTTCGTCGGTGTCTAACAAATCTTGTTTTGCTGTTCTAGTCTAAGACTTGAAATACTGAAAATTTGGGAAAGAACAACTGAGAATAGAAACTAGTATGACTTTAGAGACATTGCTCAGTAGTTGAATTCTTGCTGAATATATATATATTTGCTGAGGACCCATGTTCAATCCCCAATAGTACCACTTTCATCCCAAAAAGGCATGACCTTACCTGGGAGAGACGCAACTTTAATACTAGTCATTTTTACAGCGTCAAATATAATTAGACATTAAAAAACATTTTGCATGATTTATATTGGACAGGTTTGAAGTATGTGATTTTCCTTGGACTTGACTTCAAGAAGGTAAGTTGTTCACTAGCATATTTTCTTGTGTACTCTGTCAAAAGCCAGGGTCCTGAGTCCTTCAAGGAGGGCAGATTTAAGTAGCCTGTTACATATAATTTTAAAACAGTCAGCGGGGCATGGTGGTGCATGCTGGGTTCAAGGCTATCCTGGTGTACAAAGCTAATTCCAGGATAGACAGGGCTACACAGAGAAACCCTGTCTTGAAAAACAAACAATAATAAAGAAGTCACTTACACATTCTGCAGTTTTATGTATTTGCTTGAATCTGCAATCATATCAGGAATTGTGCCTCGAACAGGTAAATTTCCTTGACCCTCTTTGGCCACAAATTCCTTTAAGGCACGAGCTAGAATCCAAAATGGTGGGGTCTAAAAGAACAAGAAAAACTACCAGTGAGAGGTGTTTACTTTGAACTGGAGTTGAGGGCAGCTTTAACTTTACTTCTTGTTATTACCTGTTTTGTGATATTTATGCAGCGATCATCATTAAATATATCTTCAATATTGCTTGGAATCTAACAAAGGAACATGAAACATTTACTTACATTAAGAATTCTGTCCATCTTTATTTTCAACGCTATTTCTTCAAATAAGTTATTTACATTTTCAAAGTGCATTAATATATCAACTTCTGATATATTTAGTCTTATTGACAATCAGACTCTGACAGAAATCTGGGTGGAAAGAGAATGGAAGAAAACCCTTTCCTGCCACGTTAATTCCAGACAAGCTTTGCACTGCGTACACGGAATGAGGAAGAGTCCAAACAAGTCATTTTATATAGTTATATCTGAAGACAACAAAGACTATGGACACTACTAAAAAACTAGGTTTAAAGCTGTTCATGGTTTCCCAGCTTATGAAAATCCTGAAATACATGCACCCTAATTCCAGGCTGTTCAAAGACACTCTGACAAAAAATAAGTAATTGTGTAATTGTATTGCTCACAAGATCACCACACTAATAAAAACTTTATAAACTGTAGGCTTTGATTCTACTACTGGGGAGACAAATTAAGAGTTCTTGGTGATAGCCTCTTGATTGGTGGTCTCAGCTCTCAACCCCACACTCTCTATTCAATTCACAAGAGTCAAGAGAGTCTTTTGAATGGCCCAGTGTACAGTTGCACACCTTTAATCCCAGCACTAGGAGTCAGAGTTGGGTGAATCTCTGTGAGCTCCAGGCCAATCTGGTCCACTAATGAGTTCTAGGCTAGACAAGGCTACATTATAGTGAGATCCTGTCTCAACATCAAGCAGATCTTTCTGCTTCCCTGCTCAAAACACTTCAATGATCCCCAAGATTCTGTTATGATATGGCCCCTTCTACCTCTCCAAACTCAAATCCTTCCTATCGCTTTCTTCAATCATATTGACTTTCCTACTGATCCTTTAACAAATGTGAAACTTATCTCATTTCATGACCTCTGCACCTGTCTTCTGCTTGAAAAACTCTTCTAGGAGACCTCTGAATGACACCCCACTCACTCTTTTTCCTGGCTCCCTAACACTGCCTCCTAAATGCAAACTCCTTCTGCCTTCTCGTATTCTAACTCTGTTCATGCATTAATATCTGACTGTTCAGTTTACTGACCCCCCAACTCCTAGAATGATTTTTCTGATCTTTTTGTCTCCCCTTCCCAAGTGATTCTATTATAGGGATTAACCACCACACAAGGCTCAAAATCTTACTGAAATTAACCTCAGGTTTTGGGCTAAGCAAGGCACATGCCTGTAAAATCAACAGTTGAGAGGCAGAGGCAGGAGAAGAATATCACAAATTCAAGACTAGCTTGGTCTATACAGCAAATTTGAAGGTAACATGGGCTACATAGAAAGAGCTTGTCTTAAAAAATTTTTTTTTAAAAATCCAGCTAAGATACAAGTACTTATTTCTAACTTACTATACACATTTAGGCAATACTAGGTTAAATTGTTATATCAACTTTCACATCTGAAAACTTCTCAGAAAATATACAGGTTTTAGCAATTCCTTTAATACCTGAGTTGTATTTAGTGCTGTGTTCACATTTTTAATAGCTTCTTCGAAATTCTCTTCATCTTCTGGAGCCCCGTTCTCATTCCTTAAAATCCCTATTAAAAAAAGAAATAGTCAACAAACAATGGCTCTTTTCACTTTGTGCTCTGGACAGATCATCACAGTGCTGACCCTTGACAGAGAACTACAGCTATCATTTGAACTTCTTAAACTCTTTAAGAAACGGCTCCTTTATCCCCAAGGGAAAAACTACAATAACTCATAATGGCACCATCTGGCAAGAGAGGTCCAATAAACATTCACTTCAAGCAATCATTTTTCAAACTTTATAGAATACTTAATTATAATGTAGAAAATTACCTTGTCTAATCAAATCTCGGAAGTCCTCTTTTTCTTTATAGCTTTTAGGAATTCTTCCATTTCTCTAAATTGATTAAAAAAATTAAAGATCTAGTTATCAAAACTCAACATATGGAAATTGAGTATCCAAAGTTTTCCCCATTCTCTACAATACACACACACATATATGTATGTAAATGTATGTGTGTGTATATATACCTGTGAAATCAGAGGCTTGCTTAAAAGAATAACTGTAGGTCATTTCTTTACATTCATACCCCATAGTAGTTTCAGGATAAAACTGACTGAAATCCCAGTTTGTTAATTAAAACAGCAGTACTGAAAGAGTGGTAGCTAGATTTAAACTTAAAAGCTCCCACTCGCTATACGCCTTCATTAGGGAAAACCGCCCCCCAAACCCTTAAAAGACAACCTTTATCACATCTTGAAAATACAGTCACATACAATTTATTTTGTAAAAAAAAAGACATACTTCATTATACCACTGCGCTAAATATTTAGCTATGATCACAATCCAGGGCGTATGGCTATGGTCCTAAAAATGAGACACAAATTGAGAAAAATATCAGTATCAGTTAATATTAAATCTTCACTTATATCATCTTGTTTTCAACAATTACAACTATCTTCCAATACACGTGAAGAAATAAACACAGGCAAATTAACTGATTAATAAAAATAGTTTTAAAAAAGATTTCTGAGTGGCTATGGAGTAGCTCAGTGAGTAAAATGCTTGCCAAGCATGGCTATATGCCAGAACCTCAGTGGATAGAGGTCAAGGAAGAAAGAACCTGGATCTCACTGGTCAGGCTCCAGGCTCAGTGATGAGACACTGACTCAGAAACAAAGCAGAGAGCAGCTGAGAGAACTGAGGTTGACCTCTGGTCTCCACAGGCACATGCACATGCACATGCACAGGTTTCCGTAAACACACACGGGGTGGGGGGGGGGGTTAGAGGCAGTATCTACTTTAACCCTGATATGTCAGGTATACTATAGTCCCTTTTGTTTTTTCAGCAAGAAAATAGTCTTAGACACACCAACCAAACAGCTCAAATCTCTCAATCTCAGGTATCAATACTGGGCTAAAAAATGAGAACTTTCTGATAACCAAATGAATACTTGTATTTAATTAAGTGTAGGTAGAAAAGGAATGCATGCTCATTATAGAATCTGTTACAAGTATAATTACTTCTGTAATGAAATACAGTTGGCATGGTAATTTTCAAACTCTAGAAATTAAGTTTTGAGGCAATTTCAAGAAACATCCACTTCAAATTTAAACTATTTACATATGTGCATTTTGTTTTGAAGGACAGGTTGGCCTCCGACTGTTCTCTTGTCTCAACCTCTTGAGTGCTAGGACTACAGGTGTGCACCACCATGCCTGGCTCAAATCAAAACTATTTTTAAAGTGTACATGCTTTGTTCTTTACTGACTACATACTTTGTAGACCCAGGGCCATGGAGAGAACATCTGTGATAAGTTAGTGCCCAATTTCTTGACGTGGGTGGTGTTTATACAGCAGATTCCATTTATCTACTGTTTTTTCAATTAAAAAAAGTTTTTTCAGCCAGGTGTGGTGGAGCATGTCTTTTTTTTTTTTTTTTTTCTCAGTACCTGGGAGGCACAGACAGTTGGATCTTTGTGAGTTAGATGCTAGTCTGGTCTACCGGTGAGTTCTAATCTAGCCTGGGCTACACAGTGAGACCCTGTCTCAAATTTTCTTTTTTAAATTTTTTCCAGAATAAATTTATTGAGAACAAAATAAAGTACTATTGTGTCATCTACTGATAGGAATATGAAAGTTTACAGTATTTTTTCACATTGATATATAATAATACATACACCTTAGGCTAAAAAAAAAAAAATTTTGCAGCCAGGTACAGTGGCACATGCTCTTAAGCCAGAACTCTGGAGGAGGAGACAAGAGGACTACCACACACTGAGGGTCAGCCTCATCTACACAGCATATTCTATGCCAGCCATGGCTACTCCCTGATTGTTTCAAAAAAGCCAAAAGTTGACGGGGGGGGGAGCATAATTTACCTCTAAACTTAAGGTCACGCACACACACTCAAACACACACACTACCAACCTTTTTTTCCATATGCTCCAAGTCATAAGACTGAAAATGTTCTCTCAGTTCAGGAAATGGCTTATCTAGTCGTAGATCCTCCAATGCATTATCTGGATGAGATTCTATTACTGTCAAATAATCCCAAAAGATACAGTTAATTTTTTAGTAATCTACTATATTAATAGGAACTTAAGACACACACAAATACGTACTTATACATGCTTAATATATATTTTGTATGATTGGTTGTTTGGAAATGGGGGTGGGTCTTACTCTATAGCCCAGCCTAGCCTTGAACTCATGGCAATTCTCCTGCATCATCATCCTGGTTGTTGTCATTATAGGCATGAACCACCACACCTGGCTGGAAACTTATAATTTTTTTTTTTCTTGAGACAGGGTCTCACTTTAGCCTTGATTAGCTTGGAACTCAGTGTGTAGACCAGGCTGGTCTCAAATTCAGAGATCTGCCTACCTCTGCCTCCTGAGTGCTAGAATTAAAGATGAGTGCTACCATGGCTGACTGGAAAACTATAATCTTAATGGTCAGAGTGTCTACAAAGTTTTTTCACTGTGTTACTGAAGTACAATTAAAGTGTAGTAAAGTGTACAAATCTTAGGTAGGTTAGTCGGTCTGTTTTCTCTTAAGGCAAACCTAGCTTCACCTTGGACTCTAGTTTTCCCACCTCGAGTCCTAGGGTTATAGGCATACATTATCACATCTGTCTAATTATAAGTTTTCTTGAAAGTTTAAAAGAGAAATTGTTACTATAACTGAAAAAGCCTGAGAATGACAAACGTATGCATAGGCAACTCCTGACAATCTATCCATTTTTCTCCATGGTCTTCAATAGAAAGCATCACTACCTACACAGCCCTTTTCCCTAGAAACTTGAGGGTATCTGGACGTTGGCTTCTTTTACCTCTACATCAGTTACTTCCCACTTCCTGATCTGACTTTGGACACTGCTCTTCACGTGAGGGATTCAAAACAATGTACAATTGCAGCGAGTATTTGAAATGAGGTTATAATTCTGCCACTTGCTATGTCACCTTAGACAAGTAACAAGGACCTTCCTGTGTAAATGTAATAGTATCTGCCTAAAGAAGATTTTGTAAAGAGTAAATGAAACCATTTCTGTAAGGGCAGACACAGAGATAACGATGCTGACCTTCATTATCACCTACCTCCTCACCCATGTCTATAACCTCTTCTCTAAGCTAAAGGCTCTCATCCTCTCCCTCCCTTCTCCTTCTTTTCCCCTCCTCCCATCATACCACTGAGAATTTAACAGCCTCCAATCTTTGCTCCTTTCAGTTTGTTCACTCTCTACCTGACATTAGAGTGATCTACTTAAAACAAAGATTCCACCTGTCACTTTCCCACCTCTCACGCGTAAATGGCTCAACATCACCTATCAAGAGCGTATCCTATCCGCCCACGCAGCGCTACCCCTGTGACACTGTCAATGTCGACAGCTGTTACACCAACAGAGCACCCGGCTCATAGCACAGCTGGCAAAGAACAGAAATATTTATTCAGTAGAAGCATTTTTACTGAGTATTGAAGGAAAATTTTATGAAATCCTAAGGTTAAGATTCTATAGGAATGTTGGGGGGGTGGCGGCGCACCCTTTAATCCCAGCAGTTGGGAGGCAGAGGCAGGAGGATCTCTGTGAGTTTGAGGCCAGCCTGGTCTACAGAGCAATCTCCAGGATAACCATAGCTACACAGAGAAACCCTGTCTCTCAAAAAGCCAAAAAAAAAAAAAAGAGAGAGAGAGAAAAGATATCAGCCCTGGGCTGATGCAGGCCTGCCTATGAGTGAGTCTGGTCTCCTTTGACACTGTTTCCTTAGAAATAGTAGTTAGGAAAAGGCTTATCATATGTAATTGGATTGGAATGGGAAAAATCTAAGGCCAGTATTAGACTGGAACAAAAGACAGGTAAAAACTAGTGGTGTAATACAGTGGTTCTCAACCTGTGGGTTGTGACCCCTTTGTGGGTTGTATATTAGATATCCTGCATATCGGACTTTACATTATGATTCATTACAGTAGCAAATTTATTTTATTTTGTATGATGCTATGCTATGCTATAATTAGTTATGCTACTAGGCAGTAGCAATGAAATCATTTTATGTTTGGGGGGTCACCTCAACATTATGAACCGTGTAAAAGAGTGGCAGCATTAGAAGGTTGAGAGCCCTGATGTAATATCTGTGTCAAAGTGACCCATGCATTCCTGTGGAAGCCATAAATGCCCTACTTTGGGTTGGGGAGCAAAAGAAACCAGGCATTTACACAGCTGTTGGGCCTCTTAACAAAATGAAGTTATTTCTATGGTCTTCATCCATTTATAATGCTATAAAAGGAAATAGCAAACAAAACCCCACTGAATCAGGCTAGAGAGATAGCTCAGTGGTTAAAAGCAATGGCTGCTTTTCCAGAGGACCCAGGTTCAATTCCCAGCACCGATATGGTGGCTCTCAACCATCTGTAACTCCAGCTCTAGAGAATATGAGGCCCTCTTCTGGACTCTGCAGTCACCGCATATATTTGGTACAGTCATACATGCAAAATAGCTATAACCATATAAATGTAAATAAAGTAAAAAAAAAAACTATTGAATCTGACTGCCTCTTTGAACCTATACTACTATAAATTTATTTTGTAATTTAAAATTGACTTTCTAAATTACCAAGTTTCTAAAATTACTGTTCAAGCAACTACTAGCAAGTTCCATATGCTTAACAATTTTACCTGGGTGTTCTTTTATAATAATCCTCATATAACCAACTAGTCCATATGTCCTACAGATCAAAAGAGGGACCTGGGAATTCCAGAGGACATCTGCTAAGCGCAGTAATGTACTGAAAAGGAAGACAAAGTCAGAACATAAGCAAGCGAATACATGCCAGACGTGAACTATCAAACATAAATAGGGAAGAATACAGTAGAAAGCAAGCAATTTCACTGGGCTACAATCTCAAATGTGTTGCACTAGAGGGATGTGAAAGATTAGTCTGTTGTATTAGGAAGAATGCTAGTGAATACACTAAACATTTCTATGATAATGAAACACATTTGTAAAACCAATGTATACACCTACAAACCTTCCTTAATCTGTAATAATTTAATTAACTTGTTTTTAGTTTTCTCAGTTTTGGTGTTTCAGGAACATCAGATCACACTACGTAGCTCAAGCTAGTCTGAAAGTTACTGTGTAGGCCAGGCTGCTCTCAAATTCATGAGCCTCTCATCTCTGGCTCCTGAGTGCTGAGATTAGTGGTGTACCACATACCTGGCTTCTAATTAATTTTTACCACTTAGCAATATCTAATGTTCACTTAAGTTACTCTAAATATAACCAAACATCTCATTTTTTCTTCCCTATCCTTTCAAAGTTAGAATACATACAAAAGCATTAAATTAAAAGTTCCTTTAAGAAATTTAGAAACCAGACAACACGTATACAGAAGAATGTACATAGGAAAAACTATGCAAATCAAATAAGACTAGGAAAAATATTAACATCTAAAATTTACCTTTCAAGAAGCTGAGTTGCAACCACAACAGTAAACCTACAGAAAAATGAAGGATCATTGTCTAGAAGGTTTTCTGGACTCTAAATAAGACAAGGGGAGGAAAAATCCAACAATTTCACATATTAAACATGGCAGAAATATGTAAGCTATTTTAAAATAAATGAGTCAACAAATTAAATTCCAACTAAATATAAATATAAAAGTTCCAAATTCTAAGTTCTTGGGGCTTTGAATTACTTTTTAAAATATATTGTAACAAATAATAATAATAATATATGTATGTATTATACCTCTTCCACAAAACTTCCAGAGACATCGCTATTTAGTTCTTGTAAGAATTCCATGGCAGCTTGAGCTCGATTCTTTTCAAAAACAAAGCATTTGACTTGAATTAGAAAGTGCTTATCTACAATGTGATTCCCCTGCTTACAGATCAAGAAAAACGCACTGTGAAACTTTACAAATTCCATGCATAAATTTAACAATTCTACTTCTGAGATTCTTTCTGGCGCTCAAGTAGAATGCTACTCAGGGCTGGACTACACTATCACTACCAGAGCTCTTAAATGATCATGCTGTTTGCCCTCAACTTTTCTGATCAGACAAATGCCAAACATAGGCAGCAGGCAGGTTTATCCTGGATCAAGTCCAGACCCACTCTAACCACCCACATCTATAATTCCATAGAAGAGCAGCCAATCACTAAAGTTAGTGCAACTTCCATTCAGAATATCAATATGGATTTCTAAGGTTTTCATTTGAAGTATTAAAAAAGTTTTTTTTCTGGCTAACTCTACTTACTAATTTCTTAAACATAATACTCCATCTATTAAATACCAATGTTACTAAAGACTTTAATAAAGGACAGTGTGAAAAAGCACAGGCAGTACTCTAAATTCTTAAACTACCGAAAAAGATTTACCAGACTAGAAAATTAGCTAAGCTAACTTTTCCCTCAGAGAATAAGGCTTTTGTAAGTGAAAATTTTTTCTAGTGGTCAATATATAGTGGCATTATTAGATGCTCACACACAACTATACTCAGTAAGAGGGAATGCTTACCTTGCCAATACTGCTTTTTTGAAGAAAAAAACTAAAGGAGATAGAAAAAAGAAGTCAAGATTTATATGGGTATAAAAGCAAAAGGTGTTTACTATTTATAATGGTATGTATATCACACTCAAAAGAGAGAAAGTACATAAGCATTCCCATGTGTGTGCGCGCGTGCCTACGTTTGTGCTTGTATTTGTGTGTGTTTTACTGTCCCTTACCACTCAGCCATGTCCCAGCCTACAAACACTATTTTTCTAACAGGTTGTAACAGTTTTCTTGAGGGAAGAAAAGTGGATGGGATAGTATATCAGGGTTCTCCAGGGGACACGCTTCACAAAGTGCTCTGAGTGAAAAGAGTTCCAAGAATGAAAAAGAGGAAGCACCATATGGTATATCTGCTTCTTGGAAAGTCATAATGTACCTGATAATAATGTTTTATAGTAAAGAAATCGTAACCTCCTTTGACCCATTCCCCACTCATCTGACCATAAAATGCAGTGCTCCATTTATTAGCTATTAACATTTCCTATAACTGATGTTCTGCAGACACCTGGGAAATGCTGCAGTGAACTATTTGCTCTTGCAAGAAATTACAAAAGATTCATTCAGATATCCTCCCACACATACTCTGGTCACATCCCAAAGGAACAAATTGAGGCTGATGAGAGTCGGGAAACAATTTTGTGGCAAAAGCACATGGTTTCCCAAGAAAAAGAAACCTTATTCTTAGCACACCCTGCAGAGTCAGCCAGGTAGGCAGCAGTCACAGGGCTTCTGTGGTTTCACACATACCAGTAAAAGAGTCGTGCTGCTGACAGCAGAAACACACTGTGACCCAAAGAAGAAGTATCAAAGGGAATATGGACTAACTCCTGATTTTCCTTGAATTAATGCTTACAGACAAATATAATGACCCTTGAACTCTAAACCCTTGAAAAAAATAAGTAGGAAATGAAAATTGGGACTGTTATAAAAATCTAAATATGATTATAGGTAAAGAATAGGATGTAGGTGAGCTGTAAAAAAGCATTTTCTATAGTGTCGTACAATGAGAAATATATCAGACTAAGCTTAAAAGATACAAATGAAAGTTATTATTCTATTCCTTTTTTTTTTAGACAAAGCGTCACTGCTCTGGCTGTCCTGAAACGCACTATGTATACTAGGCTGGTCTTGAACTCACAGAGATCCTCTGCCTCCCCAGTGCAGAGATTAAATTCTTTTGCCACCATGTCTAGCTTATAACCTTATGTTCTTATAATCCCCAAATACAATCGTTACTCTGCATTGACACTAAGAAATGAAGGCAAGGACTTATTTAGCAAGTACTCAGAATCCACAGGTAAGAGAAAAACGACTGTGCATTGTACAACAGCAGCAAAGACCGTGACAACAACCCCATCTGTTAATGTCCCACTTGCCAGACACTGTCCCAGCACTTCACCTTTACTCACTTCTTGACCAGTATCTAAACATATGGTCATGAGGTAAAATGATGAACCCTCAGGCCTCAGCCTCAGCATGCTGCCTTCTCTAACATGGCTGTAAAATTTTTTTAAATTTATGTCCATAGTGAGGGTGTTAGTTCTTGGAATTACAGACAGTTGTGAGCTGTCATGTGGGTGTTGGGAATTGAACCCAGATCCCCTAGAAGAGTAATCAGTGCTCTTAACCACTGAGCCATCTCTTCAGCCCCCTTTTCTGTAAATTAAAAGATAGAACATACTTGTTTCCGGCATCTTCTCCGCTGACCTGATTTCCATCAATAATTGTAAATGATCCAATACCTAGGGACATAAAAGACAGTCAAAAATAGGTTTGGGTTTGTTTTTCTTGTTTGCTTTTACATTTAAATTTGAAGGGGAGTGCACATGTGCCACGTACACATGTGGCAGTCAGGGCCAACCCACTCGAGTTGGTTTTCTCCTTCACCATGTGGTCTCCATGGGTCGAACTCAAGCCCTACAGCAATAACTACCCATTACACAAGAATATGAAACTTTTTATCAGAACCTTAAAGAAGTCACCGGGAAGGCAATCAATGATATTACATTACCTGGCAGTACCAAGTTTTTAAGAATTTCAGTTCCTGTAGCTGTTGCATTTATCAGGCAAACATGAGCAGATTCCAAAGCTTCTTGCCCATGATCACCCCACAACCTAGAAAGCAAAACACAAACTGAACATTAAAAAGTTCACAAAAATATGACTTTCTTATTTGAATGGTGATAGTCACAGTATTCTTGCATAAAACAACATATACCCACCACAGCAAACATGTGGGACAGGAACTGATATTATTGTGGGGTTACATGGTAACATAATTGGAAACTTTGATAAGTCATACTTTGCATGATATAATTAGTACTAGTCAGCTTTGTCTTTCCAGTCTTTTCTGTTACCCTTTTAAACTGGTAACGTATGGAACAGAAAGCCTAGGGATATTCTCATCAATATTAAAGAAAGGTCTTAGGCAGGTGAGACAGCAGACACCTGCTGTCCCAGCTATTCAGGAAGCTCAAGCAGAAGAATCTCTTGAAGCAAGTTCAGGGTCAGCCTAAACAACAAAGTAAGGCCCATCTCCAATAAACAAGCAAACAAACAAATAAACAAAGAATCTTGCACCTAAAACTTAGTCTGTTCTCAATTTTATTTCTTCAAGTGATGTAGATCCAGTACATTTAAGATCTTGACTTAAGACATTTCCCCTGTGACTACAAGAATAAGCAAAAACTTTATCAAAGAAACTTACTTCTTATCATCTGAAAAAAAAAAAAACTCATGTTGACATGTTGAATTCTGCAGAAGTGCTTTAAACTATAATGACAAATATTACTGTTGCCCTTGGTTGCCTTTGAGACATTAAAGGTAAGTCCCTGTTGCTGAAGACACCATGCACTTCAGACATAAGACCTGGAGGTTCTCAGGTGGGTTTGACTTGGAAGCTTTCTGCAGGAAGACAAGTTTCATGGTATACAAACTTCCAAGAGAGAGGAGCCACTGATAGTTCTACTAGCTATAATGCCAATGAATCACAAAGGTGATGACATGATCACCATAAGGGTACAATACTGGCACTCTTGCAGTGGTGGTAACCAACAGCTCTCCAGTTGGACTTAAGGCCTGCTCAGCATACCTGCTACTGGAAACCTAGCCGACTACCCAGGGCTAGCATGGATGATGAGGAAGAACCTGGTGCCACCACTTTACTAAACCAGCATAATTCCTAACTGTATTCTAAGTACTTCTCCTGATAAATGGAATTCTCACTGTTCATCAAAGGAACTTCTCTTTGCAACAGACAGAAATCATTACAGAAAACCAAAACTGGTCAAAAAAACAAAGAACAAGTGATTATGAGGTGCCCAGCCCCAATTGATATATCTACAACACAACTTCTATATCTAAGGCTCAGAGAACATCAAGGAAGGGAGGGGAGGAGAAAAACTCTAAGAACCAGAGAGCCAAGAGGTCTGCTGTGAGACTGTCTCCCAGCAATTACAGGGAAGGTACATCCACAACACCACAACAATGGGGCTGCTCAAATAAGACCTCAAGAACCACAACACCAGCACACATGCTAACGTGGAAGGATGAAGCCTCATGAAGCCCCACACATAGACAGAGAACTACAGGCTATCAAAGGCTGGCTTTGACATCCAGAGCTAAACTGAGGCTGGTGTGGGTTGGCCACTGGTGGCACCCAACCAACAGCAGCCTCTACTGATAGCAGAGGGAAATTAAAACGGAAAAAGGAAGAGGGGAAAGCCCGTGCTGACTAGGTCTGGCGTGAGTGCCACTGGGAATGGCTAGCAGGGAGAGATGGGAGCCAATGTGCTGTGCGATGTGCTGTGCGTAGGCCTATGTGGTCACTGGTCACTGTCAGCAGGCCACTGGTGATGGCCCAACAGTAGAGGGAAAAAATCAATCTCTCTCTCTCGCTCTCTCTCTCTCTCTCGCTCTCGGTGGATGAAGCAAGGCAGGCAGGCTCCAATAACCTTTATTTTTCTCTAGCTCTTTTTATATCCTCTAAGGCAAAGTTCTCTAAGTAAGAAGAAAAATTACCTCATAGCCATAAAGGCAATTATCACAAAAACAGATGCATCACAAAAACACATGAGGGAGTTACAGCAGGGTTGTTGATTACATGTTTTTCTATTAAAACTCACATTGACCAAATATTCTTTATCTACCTCTCATTTCACAAGTTTATTGTAAGCTCAAAGCAGGAGTTTTTCACGTCACAGGTTAACAAGGTTTGAGGAGTCATGGCAGGATTATTCATATTTTTCTGTTAAGGCCCACATCTAACTAAACATTCTTCTGTCTTTCATTCCATGGGTTCACTGAAAGTTCAAAGCAAGTTTTTTATGTCATACAAGGTTTTTTATGTTAACAAGGTTTAAGTGGGCCAAGCCTAAAGTAGCAAGTTTGTTCCTGCAGTTAACTAGTAACAATCTGTATTTGCCAAGGAACAGGCCATCCATATTACATTTTATTTCTGAAGTTTTGTATATTTACTCATGGCTAACCATCTAGTTGTTGTTGTTGTTGTTCTTATACTAATAACAGAGTTGCCTGCTCCTATTTATGGCTTTACTTATCATGGTGCATACCGAGACCTGTGATCTCATCCCTGGGCCTAACCTAGAATGTTGTCCTTGATCATAAATTTGTCCCAGGCCTATTTTAATTCCTAGTGCAATCTGCATGCTTGTAATCCAAGAAAGCTCACTGAACTCCTTTTCCAATCGATGCAGCCTTTGCTATTCTACTTTTGATTCTAACTTTAAACTTTCTATCAATTATTTTAACTTTTTAACTTAAAATCATTTGAATCAAATCAGGAATGTTATAAAATCATTATCAGGTATTATAAAATCATCAATTAATCTAAACAACAGTATTTCACGAAGTACACCTTCATGTTCGTCTTCAGAAAATTAACCCAGCAGAATGGGCTAACACCCAGGAAGCAACCACACCAGACTATAGGCAGCGAGGGTATCCCCACACCAAATCACAGCGTGCCAGATAAGAGGAACACAGCAATGACAAGCATGGGAAGGCACATCAGCTGCAAGAAGCAATCTGGAGGTGAAGCCTCTGCAGCCATGCCTCTCCAAGGCACACCCACTGCAGCCACGCAAAAAGGTGAGCATCTCCAGGAAGCTCACTTGCTCACTGAAGTTCTTCCTGCACAGCACCTGCCAACAGCCAACTAAAAAATGCTGAGCATCAAATAGTCTTTTTCACATGAGTCCCCAACTGATTATCAAACATCAAGTGATCAGCCTTGAGATCATATACACACAGTTAACACTAAATGGACTGAGCAAGTTGTATTGATAGATTTAGCGCTCTCTCTCTCTCTTGTGTGTGTATGTGCAACAGTAACAGAAAAAGCAAATTTCAAGAAGGAGCAAGGGGGTACACAGGAGGGACTGGAGAAAGAAAAGAGAAGGGAAATGATATAATGTTTAATTGAAAAAAAATCTAATAGTCAATGAACATTTTAACAGCATGATTAAAAGATGCATACATTAACAACACAGAGTTGTAATAAGAATTAGAACTATGTTATAACCTGACTGATGCTTGCATATCACTAACAAGACAAAGTTCCTGAAAAACACATACCATGGTTTTTGTGCCAATCTGGTCACTTTTACTCCCCCACTCCTTGACACACATACACACACCCCAAAAAAACCCAACCAAAAAATCAATCTATTTTCTCTTTAGAAAGGGAAGTATGGGGAAACCCAAATTCTTTGAAAATGCCATTGCCACATGAGTACTATCAGATGCCAGGGGACTAAGAAAAGACTTTGATCTGCCTTCCCTGTCCCCAATATGGAGCTTATCACAACTTGCACCATTTGATTTTTCATTTACATCCATCTCTTCACTTTAAAGGCTCCACACTGTTGGCACAGGGCTTGCCTAGTAGAATTGATCACTCAAGAGCTGTCAAAAAAGAGGGATAGCCTGGAAAAACCAGACAGACCAGAAACAGACTTCTTTTTCAAGGAAATGGGACACACAGTCTTAACTGGGTAACAAATGGTTTTGTTGGAGACTGAGTTTAAAAGTACTGGTACATCCATTTTCTTGCTGGCCTGAGAGCCAGGCCTTGACCACTGGCTGCCAAGCTGCCCACCCAACTTTGTTTCTACTTCCTTTTCACTCTTCTAAAGCAATAAGCAGTTCTTGTTATGACAGATAAAATCCAGTACTTTAAGGAATGGACTCAATTAAAATCTTACAGTGCCTAGGAACCTCAAATATCTTTAGTTTTGTTGTCCATGGCTCTACCTATACCCAAAACACAAGAACTGTGAGAGTATGTAAGAACTTATAGTAGTTACAAGGGTTCTTCTGTTTCCTTGTTTCTCTCCCTAGAAGCTTGGGAGAAAAGTATGAGTCTGAAAAAGCTAGATGGCTCCAAGTTGGAAAACATGCATAATTCTGGACAAGTTTCTTAACTTTAGTCTTAGTGTCCCTATCTGTATCACAGAATGTCTGCCTTCAGGGACGCTCTCAGAACTAAGTGCCTAAATCTCTGACAGAGTACTAAGTAGGCGGTCAATACAAAAGAAATTCCCATCCTTAGGGCCATAGTATATCTCCTCTTGGGAGTTCATTAGAGGAGAAGTAAGGACTTTTATAACCTCCACTGACTCAATGCATAGAATATACTCAATAAATAAGGAATGGAGGGAAAGGATAGGGAACTTGTTGAAGAATCCACCTAAGGGTTTAACATATGCCTTGTCCAAGTATTCACAAGTGGCTGCTGAGTACTAGAAGTGCAGCTAGTGTGAATTAAAGCATTCATTATGTGTGAAGAACCTGATTTATAAGACAGTGTGAACAACAACAAATTGAAATGGTAATATTTTTGGAATATGAGGTTAAATAAATATTATAGAAATTGAATCTGGGCTGGGGGTAGGGGTAGCTCAATTTAGCAGCTTGCCAAGCATGCTTCATGCCCAGAGTTCCACCCTCAGCAGGTAATAAACTGGGTGTGGTTTTATCTACCCCTGTAATATCAGCTGTTGGGACAAAGAGGCAGGAAGGCTGCTGCACACCCGAGCCTTGTCTGAGCAAGTTCCTGGCCACTCAATCGCGTAAAACCAAAAATGAAACAAAACAAAAAAAGCCAGGCGGAGTGGCACATGCCTTTAATCTCAGCACTCCAAGGGGCAGGTGGATCGCTGTGAGTTCGTGGCCCAGCCTGGTCTACAAAACCAGGACAGCCAAGGCTACAGACAAACCCTATCTCGAAAAGCCAAAAATGAATAAATGAGTAAATAAATAAATGAGAAAGGGCAAGGCCATAGAAAGATAGATAGCGAGGCAGACAGACAGACAGACAAAAAGAGAAAGGGCAAAAACTTATTTCTGAGCCTGGAGTAGCAGTGAACGTCTGCAATCTCAGCACTTGGGAGGTAGATGCTTGAGTGCAAGGCCAGCCAGCTGCGTAAGACTGTTTTTCAAAATAAACGGGGTGAAAGTGGGGGTCATTAGTAGCAAAATATTTTTTTTTCTGTTGCTTATTACTCTCCTTGTCCCCAGGGTCTTCCTACGCAACCCGGGCTGGTTTCCAATTTCCCATCCACCTGCCTCTGCCTCTCAAATGTTGGGATTACAGACTTGTGACCGCGACAAGGTCCGGCTTCTTTTTAACTCATCTTAAAGGTGCCTACGGTAAAATTTATAATTGTGAACGTGAACCAGCACTATGCATTTCTATTGGCCAGAGCGGGCGTAGAACAATACCTGACCGGGAGCAGCACACTGCGGTTGAGGTCGGGATGGGGTACTCCCGATCCCCTGGTTCCCTGGACGAAAGGGGGACGCCCGCGATCGCGCAGCCCCGAGACACCGCGCACCTCCAACCGCGCAAAACGTGGCGCGGCCCTGCGGGAAGAGGCGTCCCGGCCTTCGCCGAGCACACTGGCCAGAGACCGGAGCCCAGAGCGCCGGCTCCCCACGCCCCGCACGGCCGGGGGCCTCGTCAGGCCCACCCACGCCTCTTAGGCCTCGCGGGCCTCAGAGCCCGCAAGCTCTCCGGCTTGCTCACTCGGAGACCCCGGCTCACCTCAGCTGCCGGTCGTACTTCTGCTCCTTGAGCAGCTTCCCTTGCTGCGCCATTGCCGAGCCCGCCCCGCGAACAGTCAAGCCGCGGTAGTAGGACGCCACCCACTCGCTCGCGCGCAGGCGCACTAAGCGCCCCTCGGCGACCACCGCCAGCAGGGGGCGCCGCCGCTGCACTGCGCACGCGTCACCAGGAAGCCAGGGAAACCGGAGGTTGGGTTCCAGCATAGTTCGTTTCCCTGTACCTGCAGTAATTGCGTAGAACTCCGTCTTTTAAAACTAGCCAACTTGGATCTCAATCGCTTACTGACCGTTCAAACCTTCAGTTTGTTCACCTGTGCAATGGAAATGCCTGGCTCTCCCTAGGCCCCCCTCTTGGTTTTTGTTTGTTTGTTTTTTGAGACAGGCTTTTTCTTGTAGTCCTGGCTGGCCTGGAACTCGCTATGCAGATCAGAGTGGCCTCAAACTCTCAGAGAAGACCTTCCTCCCTAGTGCTGGGATTAAAGACGTGTGCCACCATACCGGGCTTGAACTGAATCGTTCTTTTATGAACAACTTTCATTATGATTCCTCTTGTTTACCCATTCTTTCCTCCTGTCACAAAGGAAGCCCACACCTTGAAAGACAGTTTCGAACGACAAAGCCAGTGGCTTCCTATCCGTGGGGCAAACATTGATAAACCTTAGTTTTCTGGATGAGTTCACAGTTCCTGAAGACCAGCCAAGAGGGACAGTACAGCGGCATCCTTACCTAGCAAGGTGGCCCTCCTGTATAGAGAAACTGCTCTGTCGGGTAGACAGACACCCCCTTCCCCCCCACCTCCTCACACACTGCTTCCCTCCAAGAATGTTCCCTGTGGTGAAGGGATGGAAAGGTGTTTTGAATAAGAAGGAACAGTATCATCTCCCTCAGGTAATAAAGGAGAAGTGGGTTGGGAGGTCTGAGAAGCAGCTGGCTGTGAAAACTATGAACCTGGAGGAATTTAGAGCTGTAATTGCCACCGTCCATCGCTCCACCGTGACACTGGATAACTGTCCTGTGGTAATCAGGACGGAGTTTATGAGCAAGTTGAGTATCCCAGCACATGATGACTGTACATTCCCCACACACAATCCCTTCAGTCCTGGGAATGGGGGACAGAAGAGGTGGATCAATTTGACAGTAATGTTGAAGTGTTGATAAATGGACTTCTGGGCACAGAGTCAGGACCGAGGTGAG
>CM053744.1:40745291-40780225 GCA_028658305.1 Pachyuromys duprasi
TGCAGGTCACGTGGGCTGATACCTACAGAGCATCAAATACTTAGAGAGTTCACAGTGAACAGCAGGGCATCTGTAATCATATAAAGCGGTTGTTCTCACCCTGTGGGCATCGACCCCTTTGGAATTGTGGATCAAATGACAGGGGTTGCCTAAGACAGTCAGAAAACACAGATATTTACATTACATCTCAAAACAGCAAAATTACAGGTATGAAGTATGAACGAAAATCATTTTATGGTTGGGGTCAGCACGACATGAGGAATTGTATTAAAGGATTGCAGCATTAGGAAGGGTGAGAACCACTGATATAAAGTGAGAAAGGGGACACCCCTCTGGCACCATCCCGTAGGGTTCTTGGAGAGGTAAGCTCAGCCAGGAGGAACCCTGCAGGTGGATCTGGAAGTCTCCTGACTACAGAAAAGACTAGCGTTCTGTGCAGAGCCACCAAGTCCAGACCCTGATTCCCTTTGTCTACCTGTACTATGGCCCAGGATACCCTGCTTCTGACATAAGGCAGAGATGGACCTCTGGATTTTGTCCTGGTCACCCATCATGAAGAGGCCTGGCAGAATGCTAAGCTGTGAGCTGTCACCTGACCCAAGAGCTTACATTCAGGCCTAGCTAGGGCCTCTCCACCAACAGATCGCTTTCAACTGGAAATTCTATCAGTCCCAAGAGGCCTTATGTGTAGCCTTAGATCACCAGCTATCAAGGTGAGAAAGTTACAAAATCAGCCTGGCTGGGGCCCTCCAAAGAGGCTGTTTGTATGGGGCAATGCTCTGGGAGGTCCTGAGACTGTTTGTGAGGATAAGGACTCTCAGGAATTGGCCTTCCATTTTAAGGCAATGCCATGCTCTGGTGAGGCTCTAGGTTGTAGGGAAGCAATGCAGCCTGGGTTGGTAGTTAGGTGTTTGGGTCACAGAAGCGAAGCTATGGGCTTGTACTGTAGCTCAGCACCTTGTTATGTGATCTTGCTCCACTTTCCTCCTTTATGAAATAGGTCCAGCCAGGCATGGCGACATACTCTTTTAATCCCAGCACTTGGAGGCAGAGGCAGGCAGATCTCTGTGAGTTCAAGGCCAGCCTGTTCTACATAGTGCATTACAGGCCAGCCTGAGCTACCTGGAGAGACCCTGTCTCAAAAAATAAAATAAAATAAAATAAAAAGTAATAAAAACAAGACAAAATTGGTCTAAAAATACATTCTGTCCCTCCTGAGCTACTAAGATAACTAGAAAAATAATTGTTCTAACTGGGCCTTGGGTCAGGGCTCCAGACATAGGGATGCCTATTGTTAGTGGGAACAAAGAGTGAGAGGCAGGAGCCAGCTTCTGCAGGAAATCTGGCTGGAGCTGGGAGGAGGTTCTCTATCAGAACAGGCTCCTTCACTGCGCAGTAGGCTGTCACACTTTTGCCTTGACTCAGACTGGGGGTCAGATCGTAGGGAGTGTTGGGAAAGGCCCATGTCCTATCCAGCAAAATTTCCACATGAAAAATATAGCCCCTAGCCAGGCTTTGCAGTATAGGCCTGCAACCTTAGCTACTCTGGAGGCTGATGCAAGATAGTAAGTTTAAAGCGAGCCTAGCAACTTAGCAAGACCCTACCTCTAAACAAAAGAGTCCAAAAGGGTCAGAGATACAGCTCAGTGCTAGAGCGCTTGCTTAGAATAGTTGAGGCCCTAAGTTCAATCCCCAAGGTCAAATAGATAAATTATGGAGCCCATCAATAAACGTGTAACTCATCAATAAAGTGTTTGTCTAACATGCATAAAGCCCTGACTTTGATCCCCAACATCTCTCTCTCTCTCTCTCACACACACACACACACACACACACACACACACACACACACACGCACGCGCGCACATGCACACACACACAGTCCGTACCTGACTGCCTGAGTCCTGGCACTGCCACTCACCAAGCTGAATGCTCTCTCATATAAATGGCTACACCCCACTTCTACCCACAGTGGTGACTGGGGGTCCCCTGGAAGGGCCCTATCGTCTCAAGCAGCTCCACTTCCACTGGGGCAAGAAGCGCGACGTAGGCTCAGAGCACACGGTGGATGGCAAGTCCTTCCCCAGCGAGGTGAGGTCTTTTTTGCTGCATCTCTCTGCTTGCTGCCTGGGGAAGGAGGGTGTATGGGACAGTGGGGGTGAGGGCTCAAGGGTGCCTGGAGCAAGGGCTCTGGAGAACATGTTGGGAAGCACCCAGGGCCTTTGGGATAGGCCCCCCTCCCCATCTGTATGCTGTCTACACTGTGCATCCTGGAAGGAACTAGAGTGGAATGGGTGTTATCTGTGGTTCCCCAGGGACTCCCTAGGATCCTGAGATTAGGAGGCTTGCTGCCCCACCCCTTACATAGGGAGCAGGGGGAGACTGATTTCATGCCTCTTTGCTCCTGGAGGCACTCAGTCCCGGCCTAACCTGGCTTGTTCTTGCCTCTCCAGCTACATCTGGTTCACTGGAATGCCAAGAAGTACAGCACTTTTGGGGAGGCAGCTGCAGCCCCTGATGGCCTGGCTGTGGTTGGTGTCTTCCTGGAGGTAGGTGGTGGATCCCCAGGGCTGGGAAGAGTCTGGGAGACTCATGTGCCCTTAGTTTTGGAATGAAGGGATTGGGAGCTCAGATTGTCTTCTTCCGGACAGACAGGAGATGAGCACCAGAGCATGAACCGCCTGACAGATGCACTCTACATGGTTCGATTTAAGGTGAGACCAGGGGTTGCTGTTCCTATCCAGAGCAGCCAGCTGGGGAGAGAGGATGGATGAGACTGGCTCATGGAGTGGTCCATTTACTTTTGATTTCTGGTAGCATCCCTAGCTAAGACCCTGGGTGAGGGTTGGTTCCTCAGGCCATGCACCTGGCCTCCTTCATTAGGACCCCATGGGTGCTTAGCATACAAGGTGGTAGTAGCTGATCACATGGATGGTGGTCTGCTACATTGTCCCAGTGAGGGCATCCAAAGGCAAGGGCATGAACACGATGACCAGAGAGCCCCTGAAGCCACAGCTTTTACATGTAAGCAAATGAGGGGGCCTCACCCTGGCTGGGAGGTGGCACCTGGGGTCACAGATCTTTGCCCACAATTTGCATCATCCTGTCAAGAAGAGGCCCAGATCCTGTTGACAGCCACAAGCAAGGAAGCTTCTGGGCTGGTCTTCTGTGTTAAGAACTAGGTTTCCATCCTGCCCAGGACACCAAGGCCCAGTTCAGCTGCTTCAACCCCAAGTGCCTGCTGCCCACTAGCCGGCACTACTGGACCTATCCTGGTTCCCTGACCACACCTCCGCTCAGCGAGAGTGTCACTTGGATTGTGCTCCGGGAGCCCATCAGAATCTCTGAGAGGCAGGTGAGTCCTCCCAGAGCATTCAGAATTCAGCCCTGACAAGATGACTTCTAACCAGCAAGATGTGGCCTGGGCCCCCTCATCTGGCTTCCATCTTTGATTACTAAACCATAGGCTCTTTGATTAATGTCAGCTTGCTGCTAGCCCTGAAGACCCAACCACGGCAGGAAGGGAAGAGTGATCCTGGGATCACTCTTACTATGTTGCAGTCAGAGAGTTGCAATTGCCTTCTAGTTGGAATAAGCCTTCTAGTTCAGGGGCCTATTAGGAAGCAAATAACTATGGTTGACTCTTAAAGAAAAAAAAAAAGGGTAGAGGAGCCTCGCAGGAGGAGCAGAAGGGTAGGAAACTTCCTGAGCAGCCTCTGGGATCACAGAGAAT
Organism: Pachyuromys duprasi; assembly: GCA_028658305.1. Taxonomy (NCBI): domain Eukaryota; kingdom Metazoa; phylum Chordata; class Mammalia; order Rodentia; family Muridae; genus Pachyuromys; species Pachyuromys duprasi. The sequence continues at coordinate 40,749,025 of CM053744.1, forward strand.
GGCACCTATCCCTGCCCTGACCATCCTTTTTGTCTTAAGATGGAGAAATTTCGGAGCCTGCATTTCACCTCAGAGGATGATGAGAGGATCCATATGGTGAACAACTTCCGGCCACCACAGCCACTGAAGGGCCGAGTGGTGAAAGCATCCTTCCAGGCCTGAACTTCCCACCTACCCAGCCAGCCACTGGGGCACCATCTTCCCAAGGGCTTCCATGTCAGCAGACACCAAACCATCTGAGGCTCGCTCCCGGGGGTGTGCTACAGGCCCTTCTTCAGCTGGCTTGCTCCTTAGCCACATTTGAGGGGTTTTGACAGAACCCTTGAGTTGGGGGTACTCTCCTGCTTCCCTGGGGGCTGAAAGAACAGGAACCGAACAGAGTCCATGTTCCTGGGATGCCTCTGTTCCCCGAGACCCAAAGGCCCCTGAGAATTTCCTCTTGTCTTCCCTGCTGGCTATGTCAGCAGCCCTAACTGAAGCTCACACTGTGATGGCCGAGACACAGCTCTCCATGGTAGGCAGCTGTCTCTGCCATAAAGACTCAAGCAATAATTAGAGGTGGGCAGAGCTGCCCACTCTGCATTACCTCTTCTGCAGGCCTCTGCCATACATGCACCTCACTGCCAGGCCATTAAACTAGCACCCAGATGCTGGAGGTGATGTGGTCTCCTCCAGCCATCTGCTGCCACGGGCAGGCCCTGGCTATAGCTTATATACTGTCTCCCTTTGTTCCTACCCTGCCACCAAAGCCATCTACATAACAACCCATTCATGTACTAACAAATAAATTCATTTATTCATGGAACAAATTCCACCTGAGGACCAATGCTCTGCCGGGTAACGGTCTAGGCTCGGGATAGGGAGTCAAGGTGGGACTGGTACTGCGCAGAAGCTGTGGGCGCAGAAGGGAGAGGCTCTCTCTTTTGGTGAAATGTAATTCTAGCCAGTATTCCAAGGCAGAAAGGAGTCTGAGGTGGAGGAGAAAGCAGGGGCGAGCCCCTCCCATTTGCCCCAGCCCATTATGCCTTGCCCTTTGCACTGTGACTCTAAACCCAAATGTGAGCAGCCTAACATGACTTTAGGGCTGACCCACAGGGCAAGGGTTTGCTGGGAGGGCCCAGACTACTGAGGAGCTATTGGCAGTGCCAGATGTGCAGATGGGATAGATTCCTGCAGTGGGAGGAGAGAAAGCAGGGGCTAGGAGACAGAGAAAAGCAGAAGCCTGGTGAAAAAGAAGAGGCCAGAGAATGGCTCCAGGGAGAAGGTAGAACAGAACCCTGGGAGGAGGAGTTGATGCCCATATTTACCAGCCCTGGAAGGAAGTTTTAAAGTGGCACAAAAATCTAGTTCTAAACTTTGTATTTACAAAACCCTGAAAATGAGTGTCCCTTGACAGTTACCCAGAAGTACTTCTTTCTTTTCCTCTCAGTGCCAGTTCTAGTCCAGGGAGCTGTTGTGGCTGCTTGAATTTGGATTTAGTCTCAGTGAACACTGAGACCCCAATGAAGCAACTGGGCAGGAGACAGTGAAAGGACCAAGGAAGCATAAAGGGCTGGTTTGGGGTGAAGATGGGGACACAGGATAATGACCAGTGCAGGGAAAGTGCAAGTTTGGCCATAGTTGAGGAGGGACAGCTGCAGGGCACGTTGGGGACAAAGAGGCTGGCTGAGGGCAGGGCTGGCAGAGGCTGACGGCAGGTCACCTGTTCACCATATCCCTAGCTCTTGTCATTTTTATTATACCAGAAACACACTCCCACGTCAACAAGTCTATCTGACTACCTCTGGGCCTTGGGCTAACAGCTTTGAATTCTGAAAGGTTAGAAGGGAGGTTGCCAGGCTGGTGTGGGCCTGAAGACCTGACAACTTCGGAGGCTGAGGCAGAATAGGGAGTTCAAGATCTGCTGGACTGCACACTCAGAGGCAGACTGGCCAGTCAGTGAGACTGTCTCAAAATGGAAAGCAAAGGGAGAAAGACAGAGGGCCTCCAGAGTACCGTCCCTCTTTGAGGAGCTATAGGCAGTCGGAGGCTGATGCGAGAGGGAAATGTTTTTCTTTGGGGGTGTGGTTACTGATAGGTTGCTCATGATCCAGTGTATGCCCCCACATCCTTTCTCTCGTGGTCAACATTCATTGGACTTGGTGGGCCATTAATGACAATGACATGAAGTTTGGAACAAGATGGAACGGTAGGTCCCAGGAGAGTTGGAGAGAGGTAGATAAGATCAAGATACTATACGCGTATGAAATTTGCAAAGAATAAATGAAAAATAAAATTTAAAGCTAAATAGAAGGCTGAAGGTGTGGCTTAGGTATAGCACTTGCCTAGCATGTATGAGATTCTAGGTTCAATCCACAATATTGTAAAAAGAGAGAGAGAGAGAGGAAGAAGAGAAGGAGGGGAGGAGTGAGAGGAAAAAGAAAGGTAAGAAAGGAGAAAGGGAGAGAAAAAAAAGTGCTGCTCACCTGTTGCACCTCCCGTTCCCAAGCTCAGGGCATCTCTGCTCTGGAAGGATGGGAGGAAAGACAGGGGCGGATCCTCAGCTACCCTCACACAGGGCCAGGCACAGCTCGTTTCTTTCTCCGGGTTTCAAGAACAAAGAAAGGGTCAGGGAAGGTATCTGGAGGCATCTTTTCTCCGATTAGGGGCAGGTAGCTTTGGCAGACGGGGAAGTAAAGCCAGCAGGGTGAACTGTAAGAACAACAGAGGGCCTGGGTCCTCCCTACTGTCTGAGAACAGCCGTCACCCCCATTTTACAGGGGAGGTTATGAAGACAAGCAGCAGAGCAGGCGTTGTCATGGATCTGTCTGACCAGTACCCTGAATCTAGATCTAAACAGGGAAGGGGGCACGCTGGTGTCCTGGAGGTGGAGACATTCTGTTGGGTGAGCCAAAGACCTCGTCCAGCCTCCTTCTCTGGGGATTGTGGCACCTCGGGCTTGGCACTGTGAAGGACTTGGAAAATTGGAGCTGGTTTTATAATTATCCCAAGGCTGCCAAGAATCCTTACTCCATGAGTCCTTTCTCTTAATTCATTTTTTAAATTTAAAACTATTTTAAAACCCAGTGTGGCCTCCTTATGTTATAATCACAGCCTAAAACCTGACCCTTTCCATCCAAATGGGATGGCCCGGAGGGATCTCAAATGCCCTCAGGGGCAAATGCAAGCCTGCCTTCCAGGGACCTAGGACAGGGTCCTGAATCTTCATCCAGAACAAGATTCTCAGTGCATGTCAGGGATACAAAACAAGATAGGTTCTACTTGCTCACAAGACCCGAGAAATCTCTGGATGGTCAGGGTGGGCCTCAGAGATGCACAGTTGAATCTGAGTCCAGGCTAGGGCTCCAGGTTTCCCTCCCAAATACCTCAGAGAGGAGCCAAATCCAAGACACCAGAGCAGGTCTTTTCTCTGAGAGATGGGGAGGTAAAGTGGCCATGAAGCCAACAGTGCCTCAAGCTTTTGTTACAAAGACCTTGCTTCCACTGTTGAGGTTGTTACAACAACTGCTGCAGCCACAGAACCCTGGGAATATCCCCTACGGACTCAGCTGACTGTGGACACTCAGTCTCTAGGGTGCTTCTGTCGGGTGAGGTAACAAGGATCCTGACAAGAGTTCCCAGAACAGGGAACACAGACGGTGCTTGAATTGATAGGGGTTGAAGTAGCAGAGCCCCGTTGGCTGTAGCTGGAGTTGGCTGGGGACAGAGAGGAAGGGCAGACCTCTCTGAACATCTTGGGGGACATATAGCACCCATTGGTCTCAGTACCAATGCTAAGCTGATCTCAAGGAATGTACTATTGACTGTCACAAGTCAGGGAGAAGAGCACGGTGAGTTTTTGAGGGTGAAACATTCTGGCGTTTGTCCCCAAGCCACAGCAGGGCTTGGGAGAAGGCATTCGTCCCTTTGGGATATAAAGCCTAGAGCAGGCATTGTAGAACATGTCATTCAAGCTCTCCAAAGCTTGTTTCCTCCTCTGTAAGATGGGAGCCATATCTGTAGCTTCAAAATTTTCTGTAACTATATAGAAAATGTTTGTTTTGTTTTCATACAGGGGATAAACCTAGTAACTCAAGCATGCTAAACACATGTCAAACAAATCATTTTAATAATAAATTTTAGGGGCTGGAGAGATGGCCCAGGGGTTAGGAGCACTGGCTGCTCTTCCAAAGGTCCTGTTACCAGCAACCACATGATGGCTCACAACCATCTATAATGAGATCTGGTGCCCTCTTCTGGCGAGCAGGTGTACATGTGGACAGAACATTGTATACATAATAAATAAATAAATCTAATAATAATAATCATAAATTTTAGACTTGGAGGTGTAGCTCAGTAGTAGAGCAATTACCCAGCTATCTAAGGCTCTGGGTTCAAGTCTCACCACTGCAACAGGAATAAAAATATGTTTTATTTTATCTTAAACTATATTCCAACCATTCCCACTTCTATGTACCATCAACATAAGCTATGATTGAGATATTTTACAGTATTTTCTGTAATACCCTTCGGAATAGGGCGTGTTTTACACTTCAAGCCTTTTTCTATTTGAAGGAGCTGAATTGCAAGTGCTCAAGAGCCGCATGTGGCCAGCGGGGACTGCACTAGAGAGTGCAGTCCTAACCACATCACTCATTACAGGGTTGTCTGCTGGCACAGTTTCTGAGACAACTCAATGGGTCTAGAACCAGGCAAAATGGTGGCAGAAAAGAATCAGACCTGCTCTGGCTTTGTATCCCCCTCACAAGATCAGCCACTGTCACTTAGTATCAAGTTGCCTTCCTTGTGAAGCCTTCCTCATCTAGGAAACTTGTCCACCCCTATTTTGCTCCAGCCCTCTTGGCCCTGCCTCAGCACCTGGCAGAAATTTTGTCCCCAGGTAGAAAGACCAAGACTTGGAAAGGAGCTGACCACAGAAGCCTGCAGGGGCTGCTGGGGGTGGGGGACAGTGTCCCCAAGAAAGATTTTGCCTCTGTTGAGAAAACGTGATCAGCCTGAGAGGGAGCAAAGCAGCTCCTGCCCATAGCATGGGTTCAGTAAGAGGAGGTCTGGGGGGACTTGGAGGGTCCCAGGCTTTCGGAACTACCAATGTCAAGTGGAGGTTTTCCCTTCTGGTTGAGGGCCAGGGGAGCCCCCAGAAGTCCAAAACTGGCAGGCTTAAAGGAAGAGAGCCTTTCCCAAGGTACTGGGCATCATTGGGCATGTAGTCACCAAGAAACTCAGGGCAATCTGACCAGGTGCCATCACTGACTCTACAGTTTCCCTTCTCAGCCTGTGGGATGGACTCAAGCCTGGGCATGGCAGTGAAGCCAGCCTAAATCATTCCAGCCATACCTCATGTTTTTGTCTTGAGGGAGATGGGACGGTGAGGAGCTGGCTACTTTCTTCCTTGTAGCTGTGCTCTTGTAGCAGGCATTGTAAGGACCACCTAGGGCCAGTGAGCCTAGGTCGCTCAGGCTCTCATGGAGGAGGACTTGGAGGTCTCCTGCTCTTCAAGTTCCCTGGAGGGCACCCTACCCTGCCCCTCGACTTACCAAGGCCCCTGCTGAAGTGGGAGAGTGAGCCCTTGCTACCACTGTTCCTAAATGCTCAGGAGTAGAGTTTGTGGGGTATATAACTTCTTCAGCCAGAAAAGGCCATGAGCATAGAAGCCGACATCATTAGACATAACAGTGGAGGCCACAGAGGGAACAGAACCTGCTGGAGTGAGCTGGTGGGAGAGCTAGGATTTAGGAAGTCTAGTCTAATGTTCTTCAGTCTATCAGGAGGGTCTCCTGTGTCAGAAAGACCCATGTCCCCAAACAACTTCCATCTTGCCTGCCATAGGGCCCCAAATCCTTCTATTTGAGTTTCCTGAAGACATTTGGATGAAACTAAGGCTTCCATCCATTGGGCTTTGGATGAAACTAAGGCTACTAAGAACACTCGGTAACACTTTCCCAAGGGAGAGTTCGTCATCACCCTTTCAGTCGGCTGTATGCTGCAGTGTGACTTGTCTTCCAGGCCTCAGTTTCCTCACTCCTTATTTTATTTTAAGCAGGATCTTACTGTGTAGCCTTGGATGGTTTGGAACTCTCTATGAGACCAGGCTGGTCTCAGCTTACCTCTGCCTCCAGAGTGCTGGGATCAAAGATAGGTGCCTGGCCCAGTTTCCCCACTTGTAAACAAAAGGGGCCGCTGGGGAAGGGACTTGAAAAGTAGGACTTCTCTCCTTGGGGAGGAGAGAAAATAGATTTCCTGGAGAGAGGGATAGATGTGGGGCTGAGCTAGGGGGCAAACAGCTTTGGATCTCAGCTGTGAGTCACCCACATGGGCACCCCCAAAACTGAAAGAAGTCGTAGTGCTGGGCAAGCCAGCAGGTTCTTGGTAACTGGAAGAGCCGCTGCCAGGACCTCCAGATCTTTGCCCATCACTGAAGAGAATGCCGGGGCTGAATTTCCCACCAGCTTCCTGCAGCGTCGGCTCCGAGCTAAATCTAATTCATTTACGGAAAACAAAGACGTTGTTCTGTTTTTCCCATATCCAAGTTCGTGAACCCTGACCCCATACAACAGAAAGGTCTGTACTTTCAGAGAAGCTAATGCCTGGAAATGATTTCTCCCTGGAGAGCGGAGCTCTAATGGTATTATTTTGGGTAGGGGCAGGTAAAACTTAAAAAACATTCTGGGGGCGGCCGGGCCTTTGGGGGTCTGGCCCCAGCGCCAAATCCAGAAGCTGTGGTTGCTGGGGCATGAGTCAAAGGACCTAGAGGGGAACTTCTCACCCGTTTTATTCTGGTTCTGGGGAGCAGAGTTATTAACATACGTCCTTTGCCCCTGAGCGGGAGTGGGAACCGGAGACCTCAGCTCCAACCTAGCCAGTTCAGGCTAGAACTAATTGACAGTTCCAGTAACGCGTGGTGGTCCAGGTCAGGCTATCGACATACAGTCTTTTAGGCTTTTCAGTCTTCACGGCGCCTCTCTGGAGCCTGGTGCCCCTGAGGTCAGAGGTCATGCTGAGGAGCTATGGAGACGTGCTAGCAAATATGCTAAACCATAGGGAGCCTGGAGCAAAGATGGAAAAAAAAGGTGAGGTGTCTGTTCACAAGCAAGAGCTCTACCTAGCTCCCCAGTTTCGCTAAGTTCTCGCGTGAGGGAAGCAGCCTAGAGATGGGCCCTCAGCATCTGCAGGTGGTAAGACCGGACCATGCCAGGCCAGGCAATGAGGGCTCTTTCCCGTTTTACGCTGATACTTGGGAAAACCGACATCACAGTTGTGGAAACAGAGAAAGGAACGGGCAGCCCTTGGAGCTCCATAATCAGGCCCAGTGCTCCTTGACAACACTTTGAAAATATAGTTTTTTAACCTTTAACATATAATTTTGGATGTATAGTAAAGTTGACAAAACAGTGCAATACTTACAGACCCACAGACTTGTCATTCAACCCTTTTCCTCCTCTTCTGCCTTCTCTTCTTTTTCTTTCTCTCTTCTCTCTCTCTCTCTGTGTGTGTGTGTGTGTGCGCGCGCGCATACTGAGGCCAGAAGAGGCCATTGGATTTTCTAGAGCTGGAGTTATAAGCTGTTGTGAGTCATCTGTGGGTTCTGGGAATCAAACTCCAGTCTTCTGAAAGAGAAGCATACGTCCTCCTTTTCCTCCCTCTCTCCTGGTTTTTTGAGACAGGGTTTCTCTGTGTAGCCCTGGCTGTCCTGCATAGAAAGGTGCTTTCATTCACCAGATTCAATTGTTGTCTCTGAGGCTTACTGCCTCCGTCTGCTAACCTAGGCCTAGAATGTTTTCAGCCTCTGAGAGTTACTGCTAAAAAAGTTCACAAATTATTTTATTTTTGGACAAACTTTTAGGGTACCTTCCTTTGGTGCCTGTCGTTTGTGGTACACCAGTGACATATTAGGGATCCACAGAGCCAATCATTTAATCAGATTCAAACCATTTTTTTTCTTGTTGTTTAGACAGGGTCTTGTGTATTGGAAGCTGGCTTTGAACTTGCTATGTAGATAAGATTGTCTATGAATTCCTTATCCTCCTGCCTCCAATCCCCAAGGCCATGGATTACAGGTGGGTGCCATGATGCTCAGTTCGTTTTTTGAAACAGGATCTCACTGTGTGGCCCAGGTCAGCCTGAAACTACTACTTTGAGCTACTGCCTTGCTCCCAAGATGAATGGCATGTAACAGAATACCTGGAGAGGGAAATGCTATTCTCATTTTGCAGCTGAGACAGTGAGGGTTAGATTGGTTAAGATACTGGCTTTAGGGCTGGAGAGATGGCTAAGCAGTTAAGAGCACTGGCTGCTCTTCCAGAGGCTCTAAGTTCAATTCCCAGCACCCACATGGCAGCTCACAACTGGCTGTAACTCCAGTTCCAAGGGATCTGAAACCTTCATATAGACACTCATGCAGGCAAAGCAACAATGCACATAAAATAAAAATAATAATAAATACTTGCTTTAGCTGGGGACAGGTTGAACTATCTCAAAGCCAAGGCTTAGTGTCCTTAAAAGGAGTTGAGTAACCTCTCATCGCTTGCTCTAACTTCCTATGTTAGTATCATATTTCCTGGTGCTAAGCTGGTTTGGGTAGCAGGCAAAGCACGCGCGCACAGGTGCACATGCATACATACCTAGTAGCCTAGTAACCTGGTCTGTGAAGTGAGGCATGCCAATGCTCCTTGCCATGTTTATGCCCCCTGGTGGCCACATAGAAAACTGCTGTGTGGTCTTTGGTTCATTCTAGCCAGTAATGCACTGCTAGGGGTCTCTGCAGAGCTTGGCTGTGGGGGGGGAGATCCAGCAGGTTATTAGTCAACAGGCTTTGGACATATTTTTTGCTGTTGGTTGTGTGCTTGCCTTTCTGGAGCTCTTAGCTCTTGCTTCCTCTGCTGGCCAAGGTAGGTACAGTGGGTAAGGTAGACATCTGGCCAGTGCCACTGGCTGGAAGGGCTTGCGCGGAGGACTGAGTCAATGGTTCTACTGTTCCCCCAAAGGCATGGACTATGGAAGACATTCCAGGTAGATCGACAGGAAGGGGAAAGTCCTGGAGGGGGTTCTGTGAAACCAGAGGTTGATGTGAGGAGAAAAAAAAAAAAGATTAATTTTGACCCGGTCTCCGGCACAGCCTGGAGATGGGGGTGCCCTGATTACAGTCACAGGTCCTAGTTCTTCAGACAGAAATAACTCTGGAGCCAAGGAAAGGAGGCCAGCTCCACCCCCACATCCCACAGACCTCCCCCGCCCTCATTCTGCAATCACCCCACAGCTGGAGGTGAGGTGTCTGCCCAACAGTATTCAGGTGAAGGGAGAAACAGGGACTCAGAATTTAGCAGAGGTCCCTTGCCCAAGTCACACCTCCAGTCAAAGGAAATGCTCTCAGGTCCACCTGACCCGAGGCCCATCTTGTCAGCTATCACACCACACAGGCTCTCCTATGCCAGAGCTTTCTAACTCTTGGAGAAACAAGTGTAAATTGTGGTTAAGGGTCTGTCGGTCCATTCATGAGCCTCAAGGTTAACAGAGCCACCCTAGTCTCCCACGGGGGAGAAGAGTACATACCACGAGTGCTCAGTCTTCTATGAAGGCTTGATCAGGTGGAAGCTTGCCTTTGATGGATGAGAGAATGTTTGCTTTCCAACAGTATGCTTACAACACACCAGCCATGCATCTCCCACAGTGGGGACCAGGCCTAGAAAAGCACCCACACTGTTGTTAGCATCCAGGAGGTTAGTGTCCTATTTGAGTTATAACCTTTACCTAAGGAAGCAGAGGAAAATGGCACATAGGAAGGAGCAAGGCAAGATACAGCCCCCAAGAAGAGTCCCATTGATCTCCTTCTAACTACTGTCACCTGTCTACCTGTCACCACTTCTCAATAATGTCAGCTTATCACAAAAGGGATCTATTCGGGAGGGTGGGGGGGGGGCTGCGCATGGGATGCAAAGTACCTAACCTGTGATTGATAACAACAACAACAAAAAAGGGATCTATTCATTCATTGAGGGATTAGTTCATTCATCTGGCTACCATGCTGTAGTTGATGCTGGAAAAAGAGTTACAAATGCACGTATGGATGCATTCCACCAATCTCCTAGGTTTTTGTTAATCCAATCAAACTGACCATCATAAGCAATCATCACCCCATGCATATGTAGGTTATATCTATAATCACCTATATACTTAGAGGGTGGAGGCAGGAGGATCATGGGCTGGAGGCCAGTCTGGACAACGTAGCCAGGCAAGGTCAGCCTGGACAAGGAGATGCATTAACAACAACAAAAATTACAACAGGTACCTTATCAAGCACAAAGTACGTGAGCTCTAACAGATGTGAGAGGTTTCCACCACAAAGGTATTTCACTATGGAACATTTGGATATGCTGCAAAGTGTGGTGGAATCCTTTTGCTAGAGGATTTCACAGAACCTGGCCAGGGCCACTGTGCAATTGGGAATGATAAGCAGAAAATCCAGCCAAATGCCATTCCTTCCAAGGAGTGGGCTGGGGCCCTTTATCTCAAAGCATTTTATGGGATCAAGCCTCACGAGGAGGCCAACTCAGGGGAAGCTCGGAGTGGTGCTCTGTAGTCCTATCTAGTCCTGGAGACAGATCAGACAGGTCTGGCCATAGGAGCCAAGTCCTTCCAAGTCCACTCCAGTCCACTTTGCTCCCACTCCAGCCCCAGGAAATGTTTCTCCTTCTTGACTTCAGATATCTGCCAAAGTCTTACCGGAGAAAGTCTTCCCTGATTTCCCAGAAGAAAACAGCCACACCTGGCTGTCAGAGGGCTCAGCTAGTAAAGAAAGGCTTTCAACCCCTAAGCCTGTTGACTTGAGTTCCATCTGTATGGCGGAAGGATCGAACCCCTGCAAATTGTCCTCTGATAGCTACAAGCGATTGAGGGAGCTGTGATAATAGCACACCAAACTCCCTCCTCCATGAAATAAATAGCTGCAAGCAAGGAAGAAAGGACAAAGATACACACATACACACGCACTGCAAGGCAGGGAAATCAACGAAATGAAAACATAAAGAATGTGAAAGGCCCTACAGTTTCATTCCCCAAAACCAAGTATTGTTAACTCCCTGCCCCAACTTTCCAGATAAGTAGGCTAGCACAATGAGGGAGGGAGGGGGAAAGCACAGACCATTGCTGTTATCATCAACATGTCCTTTCTTCTCGGTCACAATCGGCCCTTTCTACTTCATGTTTTGTCCTGGCCAGTGCCAAACCTACACTCTACTGATGGATGCAGGGTGCAGCTGCTCAGGCCGAGGTGGGGTCACTCCAGCCAGGGGAGGCCCGGACATTGACACCATCCGTCTATCCTCAGGCACACCCCAGGCTGACCCCTTGCTTCGCCTGGAACTGCCCACTGTCTTGCTCCAGACACGACTTCCATTGGAGAGGCGCGGAGGGGCCCTGACACTCGCAGTTTCCTGGAGAGTTACTGTTTTATTGGGTAACTCAAAGTAGGATTCAGGGCCATTGCTTGGTGACCTAGAAGATTCTGCGGTTTCCCTGAGCTGGAACCTTTGGATGAGCGAGCTTGAGGCGCCCCCTGCTGGCAGCATTGCTGGATTGATGATGCAAAGGAAAGCGCAGCCAGAGCACATTTCAACTGAACTCTGAAGTGCCTCTCCGGCTTCCTTTTTGGCCTCTTCCCACGCCAAATTTCCAACGCCTTCTTTCACTGGCTTCCAAACTTACTTGCAAGAAAGGATGTGAGTCATTTTCAACTTGGAGTGCAAACGATAATTACAAGGCCCATCCAACTCTGTCACTTCCACATAATTAGTTTTTAAAATTTTAGATTATTAGTATTTTTTTTTTTTAGTTGGGCTGGAGAGATGTCTTGGCAGCTAAGAGCACTTGCTGCTGCTGGAGAGGACTACGGTTCAATTCTCAGCAGGTTCATGGTGGTTTACAACCATCTGTAACTCCAGTTCTGGTGAAATCTGGTAGCTTCTCTCACCTCTGAGGGCACCAGGCACACATATGGTGCCTAAACATACTTGCAGGCAAATGCTCATACATATAAAAGTTTTCCAAAAAAAATTTCAAATTGTGTGTATCTGTGTGTCAAGGTGGGCAGGTTTGTGCATGTGAGTGTAGGAACTGTCGGAGCCCAAAAGAGGGAGCTGCATCCCCTAGAGGCATATGAAAAGGGCCGAGCCTTTGGTTCCCTTAGCCCCTCACCCCAACCTATATCCTGGCTTCACCTCAGAAGACCAAAAAAGCAGCTTGGATGGAGTCTTAGTTGCTGCGAAGAGACACCATGACCAAAGCAACTCTCATGAAAGCGTTTAATTTAGGGCTTACATTTTCAGAGACTTAGGCCACGAGCACCATGGCTGGAAAGCAGACAGGCATGGTGCTGGAGCAGTAGCTCACGGCTTCACATCCTGATCCACAGGCAGCAGGGCACCGGGACAGAGGGAGCGACTGGACCTGGCACCAGCGACACACTTCCTCCAACAAGGTCACATCTAGTCCAGAGAGGCCACACCTCCTAATCTTTGCCAAATGGTTCCGTTAACGGACAACCAAACATTCAGATACATGAGCCTATGGGAGCTGTTCTCATTTAGACCACTACAGTCTGTTCCTAGGGAGAAAAAAAAAAGCCTCCCATTGGGTATGGGAATCTCCACACACAGAAAGAAGGATGAGGCAGAAGAATCATGAGTTCACAATTAGCTTGCACTATCCAGCAAGTTCAAGGACGTCCTGAGCGACGCAGTGCTATTGATAGAGTGCCTTGGTTGTAAATATGGAATTGCTGTACGGTTACAGCTAGCTATGTGCAAACCGTTGTCAGTGAGCTCCAGAAAGGAAGCGGTTTGCTGGAACAGCCTGTCCATGAAGACAATCTGTCTCAACTGAGCAGACAATACCAGGAAGGCTCTCTGAAACTGCATTTCGCTCCCTCATCCCCAAGCCTCTGTATAGACTCCAAGTATTCCCTTTCCTCCTTGTAGACTCCTCCCCTCCAGAGGGGTGGAAGTAAACAGTCTTCCCTGCTGAGGTCAGACTATGTCTCTTTACCCTGTCTCAGAAATCTAACAGAGATCTTATCTAAAGGAAGGAAGAAAGGGAGGGAGGGAAGGCGGGAGAAAGGAAAAGAGGAGGGAAGGCTTTGCTTACCAAATAAAATGGCACCCCAAAAAAGCAGAAGGGAAAACTGAAGGAAAGGTGTGTTATTACCGCAAGCCCTAACCTACTCCTCTGAGTAAATTTGCATGGTACATGCATCCTGTAGGCTCGTGCAGAAGTATATGGCAAGCGAGTTTTCCCAGCCACCATATCTAACCAGTAGAGTGAGGATAACCAATCAGCTGTTGGAGAGGATAGGGCTGGAGAGATGACTCAGCAGCTAGGACCCCTAGTTACTCTTCCCGAGGACTGGGGTTCAATTCCCTGCCCCCGCACGGTGGTCCACAACTCTCTGCAGTCCAGTTGCAGGGATCCAATGTCCTCTTCTGGCCTCTGAGGGCGCCAGGCTGCTAAGTGGTGCACAGACATACGTACAGGCAAAACACCCATATGCATAAAATTAAAAAAAATACATTAAAAAAAAAGGTGAGGGAGGATGCATGGTAACCGGAATACTGGAGCTCATGCTGCCTGGCGACACAAATGCCAGTGAGCAGTGACGAGCCGAATCTTTCGACTGTGCTTTCTTCGGAGTCCGTGAGCAGTGACGAGCCGAATCTTTAGACTGTGCTTTCTTCGGAGTCCGTGACCAGACCAAGCAGTGGGGCAGCACCCTGAAGCCTACGTCTCCTCTCACTTTCAGCCAGCACGTGCTTTGTAGGCAGGAGATGGACACATGGGCAGTCGTTCAGGCCTCAGCCTTGCCCCTCTGGTCAGGTGGCCAGCCATATTTCTGAGACCATTACCATCCCTTGCGCTCCCCCCTCCCTCCCTCCCATGTGGGCTCAGGCACTTCTTGAGAGACTCTGGAGTTAGTTTCTAACTAACAACCCATATTTCTCCGGGGCCATCTGGGCTGGAGAGTTAACTCAGAACAAAAAAAGCCACACGAAGACCCAACCAAAAAAAAAAAAAAAAAAAAAGGGAGATTTCTTATGGACCTGCCAGAGGTTAAATCAAGACACTGAGGCTTATTTACAAAAGCTTAGGCCTCGTCTGGGCAGACTTTCAGCTACTCTAAACTTATCCTGGCCATCTTGCCATGTCCTGCCATATGGCCAGCTCTACCTCTTTGCTGGTTTTCAGGTCTGTCTGCCTCCATGCCCTGCTAGTGAATACTCCGGCTCTGATTCATCTACTAGAGACTCTCTCTCAGCCAGCAAATCCCACCTTCCCTTTCCTGCCTAGATATTGGCTCTAAGCTCTTTATTAAGCCAATCAGCAGGTCAGGAAAGTGAATGCTTACAAAACATGATGCCAGTGATGCCCCATAAATATAACAATACCCGAGTCTGGCCAGTGCTCAGCTCTCTTCCCTTACAGCAACCAGCGTGTGAATATGCAGAGACAACCGTCACACAGTACACAAAAGGTTATCCCAACAGTCCAGAGAGGTGACTCAGCAGTTAGGAGCACTGGCTGCTCCTCCTGAGGACCCAGGCTCAATCCTCAGCACCCACATAGCAGCTCACATCTGTCTCTAACATCCATGACACCAGCACATGGTGTACATATGTATGCATGCAGGCTAAATACCCATACTCAGACAATGAAATAAATTAAAATGTTTATTATTTCATGTGTGCGTGTATTTTGCCTGCATATATGTGCACACTTGGTGCCCACAGAAGCCAGAAGAAGGGGTCGAATCTCCTGAAACTGCCATTACAAACAGTTGGTAGCTGCCTTCTAGGTGCTGGGACTTGAACTGGTGTTCTCTGGAAGAGCAGCAGTGCTCTTGATCCCTAAAAAAAACCTTCAGCTCCTAAAAAAAAAAAAAAAAATTCTAAGAATAGCTAAAAGTAATTATAAAACTGCAGAATTGGGTATGTGTCAAATGTTTCTAGAAATAAAGAAACCTAAAAACACTGAAATCCTCCAGTGTAGAAACAGTTTTGGATGAGCTAGCAAAACAGAAAGACAGAGTTAAGTGTGCTGGGTAGCAAGGATGCCACTGCAAAGCTAAATTCTTCTGCTAATTGACAAAAAATAACACCACCTAAGGCTTTTACAGAGTCTCAGATCTGAGACCCGATGCAGCTTTGGCAGAAACAAACTGCCACTATCTCAGGTCCTTTTGGTTACAAGAGTGTCCTCAAATATAGTTTTCCTAACAGAAAATCTTGACTGCATAGCTAAGGAAGTAGGGTACTTGGCTGGAATGTCCCTACTCCACTGATTAGTGTTGTTTTATTTTGTTTTTGGAACAAAGTGCTTGGATTGGCCTTTCACTTACTATGTTGATGTCTCTCAACTACAAAGGTCTCAATTCCCCAATAAAAAGGCACAGGCTGCTGTTTGGTGGTGGTGCATACCTCCCAGCACTGGGAGGCAGAGCAGGTGGATCTCTGTGAGTTTCAGGCCAGCCTGGTCTACAAAGCACATCCAGGACAGCCAGGGGTGTTTCACAGAAAAATCCTCTCTCAAAAAACAAAACAAAAAAAGACATAAACTAACAGAACGAATATGGAAACAGAATCTATTCTTCTGCATCCAAAAAATACACCTTAACATCAAGGATAGACATCACTTCAGGGTAAAAGAATGGAAAAAGATATTCCAAACAAATGGACCTAAGAAGCAAGCTGTGTAGCTGTTTTATTATCTGACAAAATAGACTTCAAACTACAACAGGTCAGAAAAGATAGGGAAGAACACTACATACACATTAAAGAAACAATCCAACAAAAGGATATTATAATTCTTTTTTGTTTGTTTGTTTTAGATTTATTTATTATATATACAACGTCCTGCCTGTATGTAGACCTGCACACCAGAAGAGGACACCAGATCTCATTATAGATGGGAATACTGGAAGAGCAGCCAGTGCTCTTAACCTCTGAGCCATCTCTCCAGCCTGATATTACAATTCTTAGAATCTATGACCCAAATACAATTTCATTAAAAAAAAAAAAAAAGCCAGGCATGGCAGTACACTCATGCAGTCCTAGCACTCAGAGAAGCAGAGGCGGATCGCTGTGAGTTCAAGGCCAGCCTGGTCTACAGAGCGAGTCTAGGACAGGCAAGGCTACACAGAGAAACCCTGTCTTAACCCCCCCCCCAAACAAAACAAACAAAGGAACATAAAACACTGTGGGGTGCTGCTCCTTTGTTAAGCTGCTTTGTTATTGAGTGTTCATTGAAAAGCATGTTTCCACCCTGGCCTTCACCTTGAGACAGAGATAAGAGGATGTTTTGCCAAGTTCCTTAAACTTGTTTGTTTGACCTTGGACCATATCTGCTACAAGGAAGTAGTTTAAGAAAACAAGTTTGATGGCTGGACAGATGGCTCAGTGGTTAAGAGCACTGTCTGCTCTTCCAGAGGTCCTGAGTTCAATTCCCAGCAACAACATGGTGGCTCACAACCATATATAATGTGATCTGGTGCCCCCTTCCGGCATGCAGGTGTACATGCAGATAGAGTATTCATATACATAACAGAGTTATAAATAAATAAATCTTAGGGGAAAAAAAAGAAAACAAGTTTGGCAGTTCTGTGGAACTTCCATGGAAGTATCATGTGACTTGTTTTGCTTTGCCTATAAAAAACAAATTGTGGAATAAACTCTAGGCTGCAGTCTTACTGACAGCCCTCTCTTGCAGATCCGCTGTGATTTGTGTTACTAATTTCAATCCTCACTCTCCATTCAGGCTCCAGCAAAACACCACTACAGCTGAAGTCACACATTGACCCTTACACACTGACAGTGGAAGACTTCAGTACTCCAATCTTACCAAGAGACATCCTGGCAAAAACTAAATGGAGAAATGATGGGGCTAACTGACATTATAAACCAAATGGACCAAACAGATATTTACAGGGCATTTCACCCAAACACAAAAGAATACACCTTCTTTGTAGCACCTCATAGAACTTTCTCCAGAACTGACCACATATTTGGACACAAAGCAAATCTCAGCAGATAAAAGAAAATTGAAATAACACCCTGTACCCTTATCAGACTTCCATGGATTAAAACTGGATATCAACAACAACAGAAAGTTTACAAACTCATAGAAACTGAACAGCTCACTACGGAATTAAAAATAGGTCAAGAAGAAATTAAAGAAAGAAACTAAAAGAGTTTCTAGACTTGAATGAGAATTAATACACAACATAGTGAAACTTATGAGACACAATGAAGGCATACCTAAGAGGCAAGTTCATAGCGCTAAATGTCTTCATAAAGAACTTGGAGTGTTCTCACACTAGTAACTTAAGAGCACACTGGAAAGTTTCAGAACAAAAAGAAGAAATCACACCAGAAGTAGATAGTAAGATGTAATCAAACTCAGGAATGAAATCAATGAAATAGAAACCAACAAACTGGGAGTAGTGGCACAAGCCTTTGATCCCAGCACTTGGAAGGCAGAGGCAGGTGGATTGCTGTGAGTTCAAGGCCAGACTGGTGTGCATAGTTCCAGGATACCCAACGCTACACAGAGAAACCCTGTCTCAAAAAACCAAACCAAACAAACAAAAAAACCAGTACAATGAATCCGTGCAACAAAGAGTTGGCTCTTTGAAAAAAATCAGTAAGATGGACAAACCCTTATCCAAATTAAATAAAGGCTGAAAGAATTCCCAAATTAACAAAAAATGGCCACAGGTGGTGGCACACACCTGTAATCCCAGCACTCTGGAGGCAGGGGAAGTCAGATCTTTGAGTTCGAGGCCAGCCTGGTCTACAGAGTGAGTTCCAGGACAGCCAGGGCTACAAAGAGAAACCCTGTCTCGAGAAACTAAAACAAAAAATTAGAACTGAAAGAGCGAGGTAACAATAGATGCTGAGGAAATCCAGAAAATCATAAACACCTACCTTAAAAAATCTGTACTCTGGACAGGCTCAGTGGCCCATGCCTGTAAACCCAGAATTGGTGAGGCAGAGGCAGGCAGATCTTTGTGAGTTTGAGGCCAGCCTGATCTACAAAGCGAGTTCAGGACAAAGGCTACCTGTCTTGAAAAACAAGACAAAACAACAACAAAGAAAGAAAGAAAGAAAGAAAGAAAGAAAGAAAGAAAGAAAGAAAGAAAGAAAGAAAGAAGTAGTCCACCAAACTGGAAACTCTAATAAAAGAGATGGATAATTTTCTCAATACATACCACTTACCAAGGTTAAATCAAGATCAGATAAGCATTTTAAACAGATCTATAACCCCTGGTGAAACAGAAGCAGTAACTAAAAATATCCCAACCAAAAGGAGGCTGGGGCCAGATGATTTTAGTGCAAAATTCTACCAGAATTTCAAAGAAGAATGCCAACATTCCTCAAAGTATTCCACAAAATAGAAACAGAAAGAGGGGCTAGAGAGGTGGCTCAGTGGCTAAGAGTATTGTCTGCTCTTCCAAAAGACGTGGGTTCAATTCCCAGCACCCACATGGCAGCTCACAACTGTCTGTAACTTTAGTTCCAAGGGATATGATATCCTCATTCCAACCAATGCATATAAATTAAAATTAAATAAATTAAAAAAAGAAACAGAAAAATACTGCCTAATTCATTTTATGAGGCTATAGTTACCCTGATACCAAAACCACATAAAGACCCAACAAAGAAAAAGAATTACAGACCAAATTTCCCCATGACCACAGATGCAAAAATTCTCAATAAAAATATTTGCAAACAGAATCCAAGAACACACCAAGTAGGCTTTATCCCAGAGATGCAGGGATGGTTCAATATTATGTTAATTGATAAATGTAATCCACCATATAAAGTAATTGAGAAAAAAAAACACACGATCATCTCATTAGCTGCAGAAAATACCTCTGACAAAATCCAACATCCTTTCATGATAAAAGTTCTGAAAAGATTAAGAATAAACAGGATATACTTTTATGTGACCCTGAGCCATTTTCTTTTTTTAAATCTTTTAAAAAAATTTTTAATTATATCATTTATTTTAAAATTTACTTTTTATTTTTTATTAATTACAGTTTATTCACATTGTATCCCAACTGTAGCCTCCTCCCTCATTCCCTTTCAATCCCACCCTCCCTCCCTCTTCTTCTCCTATGCCCCTCTCCAAGTCCACTGATTGGGGAGGTCTTCTCCTCTTGGGTGTGTTTACTTCTTTTTTATCTAGAGCTTTCAGGTGTCCTGAGCCATTTTCAAAGTGAGTTTTTAAGCTGGGCGTGGTGGTCTTTATTCCCAGCACTCGGTAGGCAGATTGCTGTGAGTTGGAGGCCAAGACAGCCAGGACTACATAGAGAAAAACAGTCTCAAAAAAAAAATCAGTTTTAAAAGGGAAAAACCACAACCAAGCAGGAAAGAAAAATCATTTTTCTAGCTAGTGTGTTCCTTTAAGTAAGAAGAATTAATTTTTGTTTTTGTTACAATGTTCTGTCTAGGTATCTAGGCAGAACATTTTAAGTGGATTGGCTGGGATTTAGGGTAGGTGAGCTCATGGGGGCTTTCCAGCTTTCTGGGAGACAGGAACATAGCAGGGCATTATGGTTTAATTCTAGCAGAACATTCATTTATCTTTAACTCAAGCAGAACATGGACTTATCATCTATTGTTTTATTTTATGCAGCAAGGACTGAGTTATTGAATTGTAAGTAAAGGCTATTCTTGTCTCAGGCAGGTAGGGCCTGAGAACTTGAACTTTATTTTATCTTATGATCAAAATGGAGACTTAAAGACAAAATGGTTTCTGTTTATGCTAAAGGCGAAAGTAACTACTGTTATACAAAGGACTAAAGCAGGCCATAATGAAGGGGCTAGGGTTATGCAAAAAAAGTTTAAACTGATTACAACACTATGAACACCTGATTCTGATAAAGAATTCTGAAATACTCACTGGAAAAAAGACAGCATTGTCAACAAATGGAGCTGGTCAAACTAAATGGCTGCATGCAGAATGCAAATAGATTCATATTTACCACCCTGAACAAAACTTAATTCCAAATGAACCAAAGCCCTCAACATAAAACCAGATACATTGACCCTGATAGAAGAGAAAGTGGAGAATAGTCTTGAATTATTGACACAGGAAAAGATTTCTGACATGAACACTGATAGTGCAGACACTAAGCTCAACAATTAATAAATAGGACTTCATAAAATGTAAAAAGACAGGGGCTGGAGAGATGGCTCAGAGGTTAAGAGCATTGGCTGCTCTTCCAGAGGTCATGAGTTCAATTCCCAGCAACCACATGGTGGCTCACAACCATCTGTAATGAAATCTGATGCCCTCTTCTGGCATGCAGGTGTACATGCAAAACACAACATTATATACATAATAGATAAATAAATCTTAAAAAAGTAAAAAGACTCTGAAAGGCAAAGGACACCATCAATCAGATAGGAGAGGCAGCCTACAGAATGGGGAAATATATATATATATATATTTATATAAATATATATATTTACCAACTTCATATCCAATAGAGGATTACTATCCAAAATATATTAAGAACAACAACAACAACAAAACACAACACAAAACAAACAAAACAAAACATCCCAGGACATCAAGAAAACAAATAACCCAATTTAAAATTTGATGTACAGATCTAAACAGTGAATTCTCAAGAGAAGAGCCTCAAACAGACTTAAAGACAATGTTCAACAGTCTTAGTCATCAGGGAAATGCAAATCAAAACTACTTTGAGATTTCCTTTTACATCTGTCAGAATGGCTAGGATCAATACAACAAGCGGCAGCTCGTGCTGGTGAGGCTGTGTTGCAAGGTGAACGCTCATCTGGTGCTGGTGGGAGTGCAGACTTGTACAGCCGCGATGGAAATCAGTGTGGCAGCCCTTCAGGAAGACGGGAATCCATCTACCTCAAGTCCCTGCTGTTTACTACTCTGGAGCATATACCTAATGGATGCTTCATCCTACCACACAAACACTTGCTCAGCCATCTTCATGGCTGCTCTTATTGCTAACAGCCAGAAATTGGAAACAACGAATGGATAAAGTAAATGTGGTACATTTGCACAATGGAATATTACTCCATTAAAAAGAATGCAATCTCAGCTGGGCATGGTGGTGCATGCCTTTAGTCCCAGCACTCAGGGAGGCAGAGGCAGGTGGATCACTGTGAGTTCGAGGCCAGCCTGGTCTGCAAAGTTAGTCCAGGACAGCCAAGGCTACACAGAGAAACTCTGTCTCACTCTCTCCTCAGCCCCCCCGCCCCCGCCCCAACTAAAAAAATGAAATCTAGCAAACAGGTCCAATACCCTCTTCTGGCCTTGATTGCTACCTTCCTCCACCTGAAACTAATATTTTATAAAAAGAAAAAAGAGAAAAAGAAAATAAACGATGGTTTCAGAAGACTTAGCAGAATGATGTAATTTTTTTCCTCAAAGTTCTAGGGGGCATCTATGCATCTCTAAGAGTCAGCTCAAGACCAAGCATACTGTGAAACTTGCAAACAGCTGAAACTCGCTGCCTCTGTCAACTGAGGGAAGCTGGAAGTGGGAGAGGAGGTCCCCCCCCCCCCCAGGAAGAGTACACCAACTGGTTGTCCAGGGCCAAATGATCAGCCCTGGGAACGTACGCACAAGTAACAATGGACTGACTGAGCAGATTATATTTGCATGCAATGACAATTAGTGAAAAAAGAGGCCATGAATTTGAAGGAGAGGGGAATGTGGGAGAGTTTGGAGGGAAGAAAGGGAAGGGGGAAGGGAGAAATGTGACTATGTTCATTTTAAACTGCAGGAGCAACAAACAACTATTGTGAAGGATACCTCTCTCTCTCTCTCTCTCTCTCGCTCCTGTTTGTTTTTCAAGACAGGGTTTCTCTGTGTAGCCTTGACTCCCTGGAGCTTTCATAGACCAGACTGGCCTCAAAATCACAGAGATCCCCCGCCTCTGCCTCCCGGGTGCTGGGATTAAAGGTGTGTGCCACCACCCAGCCAGAATAATCTTCTATACACTCAAATGAACTATTTGTAAGACAAACTAAAATCGCAGCAAATGAAGCATGGCTTTTGTTCTGTTAATTTTTAGTATTTTTTGTTTTGTCACACAGGGTCTCTCTTTTTTTTAATGATTTAGTTTTCTTTTGTGTGCATTGGCGTTTTGTCTATATGCATGTCTGTGTCAGATCCCTTAGAAGGAGCCATGGATCGTTGTGAGCTGCCATGTGGTGCTGAGAACTGAACCTGGGTCCTCTGGAGGAGCAACCAGTGCTCTTAACTGCTGAGCCAGCTCTCCAGCCCAAAGCTGGCTCTTTGTTCTCTCATGCTCATTTGTTTAATTAGAGGTTTTGGTTTTTCGAGACAAGGCTCCTCTGTGTAACAGCCTTGGCTGTCCTGGACTAGCTTTGTAGACCAGGCTGGCCTCCAACTCACAGTGATCCACCTGCCTCTTGTTTCCCAAGTGCTAGGATTAAAGGTTTGTGCCACCACGGTCTGGCAGAAATTTGAGTCTTAGAAGGCTCATTCTATCTGTCTGTAGAGGAAGGATGGTTAGGACCAAGCGTAATTTGGCAGTAGGGAGATGGAGAGGCTTGGAATCTGGGATTGGCAAATGGGTGAGTGGGAAGGTATTCAGGAGGTAGGAATAACAGGATTAAAGTGTGTGATGAGTAAAAGAGGCATCAAATTGACCCTATTGTTTGGACTTGGGTCTCCTTGGGCCAGTGGGGCCACTACTGGTTTAGGAAGAAGAGCAGGTTTGTCTGGAAAATAAAGTCAGGGCAAGTAGAACTAGAGCTGTCTGTCTATAAGGCCTTCAAGGCAGGTGTCCAAACTACTGATAAAATATGGGTGTGGTGCTTAGAAGAAAGACCTGGAGGGAACAGAACAAACCAGGGAGAAATCTATCTAAGAATGAACAGCAGGAACTTGAGAGGTCCCTTGATCTTGGCCCTGCAGGGTGTGGCAATAAGGCAAACTAGGGGTACAGTCCCACGTGACGACCTAGTGGTGCAGTGGCTGTTCAGAAGCTATCGCAACCCCAGGGGGTGGAGGACAGGGCGGCCCCTCCCGGCCCCTCCTCCCGGCCTTCCTATTGTCCTCTTCATCCATTGGGTAATATCAATGTCCGTCAAGGGCCCGCCTCCGCAGATAAGCCAATCGGGAATGGCGGGAGGGAGCTTTCTTTTAGTGCTGGTTCCCTGACTAGAGGCCTCTCCAGGGAAGTAAACCCGGTCACAGCAGCAGCGGAGCTGTGCTCAGGACCTGGAGCCGAGGCATCCGCCGAGTGTCGGCAGAGCTAGCTGGTGAGGAGAGGACGAGGGTACGAGGTAAGGAAGGGGACAAATGGGGATGCGGACTTCTTCCTCAGCCTGGCCTACGGGCGCCTCAGGTGATGGGGCGGAGAGATGAGGTGAGAGGGCGGGATGAGCTGGTCCCCGGTCATGGTCACCCCACTCGCGCGCACGCGCCACGTGGGCCCGCGCGCTGGTGGAGGAGCCGGCTGCTTAGCCGGTCCCCGGGACCCGGTTTCCTCGTACTAGAGCGCCCGTGAGCTGGACGTCGCAACAGGATTCCTGTCCTCCGGCTTGGAGAGCCAGGGCACAGAGTCACTAAATGGGAGCCGGGAGTTCTTAACTAGAACGTTGACATCCAGCTAAGGAATCAGGAGACTTGATTTCTTTAAGGGTGCTAAGTTCTGTCCCATCGGAGGCGAATGGTTTTCCTTGCGCTGGGCTGCCTGTCCTTTCTGCAGGGTCAAGGGGCATCCGAGGCCATCTGCCCCTGACTGACCTCATCTGCCAAGTTCAGCGGGGTGGGTACTGCCTTTGGAAAATCAGTTTGACAGTGCGTTTATATCCTTTGATCTACTGGTTTTGGAAATAAGTAAGGAAAAAGTGGCTGCAAAGGCCGTGCAATTTGGTGTTTAGTAAGTACCAGGTTAGTGGAAACAAACTCCAAGTCCCAGTAATTGTGTGTGCTATGGCAAAATCCGTGAATAGTGCGATCACTGAAAACGTTTTTTAATACAGAGGTCATATTCAATGTAGTTGGTCCAATGATATAAAAATCTGTACAAAATGACTTAGAAGAAGGTACCGCAGTGACAAAAATGGTGACTCCCTCTGCTTGTTTTACGAGATAGGGTTTCTCTGTGTAGCTGGCCACTACCTCCGAAGTGGTGGGATTAAAGTTGTGCACCACCGCTCCCAGGCCTGACTGGCCCGGAATGATGCACAAAACATGTAGATTAGGCTGGCCTTGAACTCAGAAGAGATCAGCTTGCCTATGCCAAATTCCGGAATTAAAAGTCATGATAGCACGGACTGGTGTGATGCACGGCTGTAATCCCAGCAGAGGCAGGTAGGATCTTGAGGCCAGCATGGAATACAAAGTGAGTCTAGGACAGCCAAGGATACACAGAGAAACCCTGTCTCAAAATAAATAAATAAATAAATACATAAATAAATACATAAATAAATACATAAATAAATAAATAAAGTAAGTCATGATAGCACCATGCCCAGCCTGGAAGTGTCATATTTTTTTAACTCTTTACAAAACTGTATGAAATTTTGGTCTGGTGTAGACACCTTTAATCTCAGTACTGAGGAGGCTGGAGCAGGCAGATCTCTGAGTCTGAGGACAGCCTGTTCCCTACAGTGAATTCCATGCCAGGCAAGGTGAAAGAGTGAGACCCTGTCTCAGACACCAAAACAATGACAACAGCAAAAAAGCACATCAAAACTTTGTGAGAACTGCACTGGTGGCTGTAATTGTAGCTACCCTGAAATCTGAGGCAGGAGGTCTAAAGTTCATGGCCATTTCTCAAAATAAGTATAAAAAGAGGGCTGGGGATGTAGCTCAGGGTAAAACCAGACAGAAGAGGCCTTGTGTTCAATATCCAATGATGCACAAAACAACAATAAACAACCCAGCCATATGAGACCGGTAGTACTCCTATTCTACTGGTAATAAATGCTGTTGAGGCAGACTCACAAAGCAATATGTCTGTTAAATAGCTCTTGTCCCTGTGACTCTGTACCGGGTACAGGGCTGGACTCAGGATAGTTGCCGGTAAGCAGCTGCATGTCTGGAATTTGTGGAGTAGATAGATTACTTGGGGGGAAACTTACATACTGCAAGGGAGATTGAATAGGGGAGCTAGATAGTAGCCACTGGTCCTAGAAGGGGTTTGGAAAGGAGAGGCACAGATTAGGTGGGAGGAAGGCAGGAAGCCCTTATTGGTACTATAAAATCAGAATGTTAGCAAAGGAGATGTTTTAGCTGTCAGTATTTTTAATAATTTGAACTATGAAGCTTTTATGAACTCTTTAATTTTCAGGCTGAAAAACAACCCACTTCCACTTGCCAGTTTTCAGAATGTCAAGGGCCATGTCCTACTGGCTCTTCAGTTCTGTGAGGAATCGTGTTGCTGTATTACGAGAGGGTAGACGCTTCTACTCCAGGGGTGCCACGAATAGGAATCAACTGAGATGGAGGCTCTCTTCTCCGGCATCGTCAACCATAAAGAACGGTTCTCCGTGTGGTGGTTTTGCCCTGAGGAAAGCCTACAGACACACCTCAACCGAGGAAGAAGATTTCCACTTACAGCTCAGCCCTGAACAGGTCAGTGACCTGCTCCGAGCTGGTGAGTCATCCCACAAGGTTCTTGAGTTCAACAATGGAGCTCCAAGTTCAGTGTTGAGGTTTGAGAGCAACCAGTTGGCTGCTAATTCCCCAGTGGAGGACCGGCAAGGTGTGGCTTCCTGCATGCAGACGAACGGGCTGATGTTTGGTATTTTTGATGGACATGGTGGCCATGCCTGCGCACAAGCGGTGAGTGAGAGGCTTTTCTACTACATGGCAGTGTCCCTGATGTCCCACCAGACCTTGGAGCAGATGGAGGAAGCGATGGAAAACATGAAGCCCCTGCTGCCCATCCTACAGTGGCTCAAGCACCCTGGAGACAGTATTTATAAGGATGTCACCTCGGTACATCTGGACCACCTCCGCGTCTATTGGCAGGAACTTCTTGACCTGCATATGGAAATGGGGCTGAGCATCGAAGAGGCATTGATGTACTCCTTCCAGAGACTGGATTCTGACATCTCACTAGAAATTCAGGCTCCCCTGGAAGATGAGGTGACAAAGAACTTATCTCTCCAGGTTGCTTTTTCTGGGGCAACAGCTTGCATGGCCCACGTCAATGGAGTTCATCTGCATGTAGCAAATGCTGGTGACTGCCGGGCTATCCTGGGTGTCCAAGAAGACAATGGTGTGTGGTCATGTTTACCTCTCACCTGTGACCACAATGCCTGGAATGAGGCTGAGCTGTCACGGCTTAAGAGAGAACACCCTGAGTCTGAGAACAGGACTCTCATCATAGATGACAGGCTGCTGGGTGTCCTCATACCCTGCAGGGCCTTTGGGGATGTTCAGCTAAAATGGAGTAAAGAGTTGCAGCGTAACGTCCTAGAGAGGGGCTTTGATACTGAGGCCCTCAACATCTACCAGTTCACGCCTCCCCATTACTACACTCCACCGTATCTGACGGCCAAGCCTGAAGTTACATACCACAGGCTGAGGCCCCAAGATAAGTTCCTTGTGCTGGCTTCAGATGGCCTGTGGGACATGCTGGGCAATGAGGAGGTGGTCAGGCTGGTGGTGCGGCACCTGTCAAAGGTTGGTCTCCATAAGCCAGACCTGGACCAAAGACCAGCTAACCTGGGGCTCATGCAGAGCCTTCTGCTGCAGAGGAAAGCCAGCGGACTCCATGCAGCTGACCAAAATGCAGCCACGCATCTCATCAGACATGCCATCGGGAGCAATGAGTATGGGGAAATGGAGCCAGAGCGCCTGGCCGCCATGCTGACATTGCCTGAAGATGTGGCCAGGATGTACCGGGATGACATCACTGTCATGGTGGTGTTTTTTAACTCGGATTCAATTGATACGTATTCTAAGGAGGATTAAGAATAAGCCCTGTTGCCAAGGCTAGCATGAATACCCTTTAAAACATTTTCACTTACTCCTAAGTGAGCAATTCAAACCTTTATTAAAGAATAGGCATATATAGGTTACTGAGTAATTCACTAACAGAAGAAGGGAGGGAAAGCCAGCCTTAGTAAAAAAAAAAAAAAAAAAAAAGCCAAAACATTAGCAGTGATTTTTGTCCTTTTGTGCGTGGTCAACTGTTCTATGTATCAGACAGAGAATTAAGACTAAAATTAGCTTAGGCTCATGTAGCCCATGTCCTTCATAAAGACACTGTTGAACTGTGTCATCCTGTGCTTTTAAAGGATAAATTTAATCATGATTCTAAGAATAAAGAACTTCAGAATCTTCTGGGATCCAGTTGCAAAATTTACAGATGTGATCATTCTGACCTCTGTTATGCACAACTTCTAGGCTGTGGTTTTTGTTTTGTTAATTATGGAAGCCTAGCTCTACAAAGCAATCTTCAGGGCAGTTTTCTATGTCGTATTCTAACCTTCCTCTGTCTGTGTGTGATTTTTCTGTAATGGCTGTGATAATCTGTGCTGTTTGCATTTTAATGCTGGTTAAGTTTTATTTTAAAACTGAATCCTCATACTTGCAAGCAGGACTGCCACAAGCCCGTTCGGGACCACTCAAAGTTTTCTCATCTGAGGATGAGAGGGGCTAAGGCCTCTGGGCTGGCTAAATTTAATTGTGCAGCTATTTTTCCCCTCTGTTGAGTCCTACCTCTGAACCTTTGAGCTGTACTGGGAGGTAATTTCTGTCTAATCCCTAACTCTTGGCCTTTTTGCTTAGTAAACTGTTCCCCCCACCCCCAGGCTTAGCCACAGGGTTATTCATCTTTCTGATTATAGTGCGCCTGCAAACACTCTTGATTCCATCTGACACAATCCTACCTCTGCTATGCTGTCCAACCTCACCCTGCGGTTACTGAAAGATCTTTCTACCGTGTTCTCTCTTCCAAAGGTTGGAAGGAAGGAGATGACGTGGTCAGGTGGTAGTTGTGGACATTTAGGAGGGATGGGCTTCTTCAGTGATTTGTGGATTTAAGATTTCTGCCCGAATCTAGAAATGTGAAAACAAGGTCCTACGAGAACACCTGGGAGCCTGAGGCTTTCTCTCTGCACAGTGGGAAGGAGGAAGGAGACTTATCAGATGGGATACCTGCCCCTGCCTGTTATGAACTGCCATTGCTATGCCTCAGGGCTTGGACCATATTTAGTAGGAGAGTTGGGTAAAAATTAAAATGCATCTGCTCACAGTCCCTCTTGGGCTGCGTGCAGTCTTTGGTGTTTGTTTGAAAATTAACCCACACGAATCCTTTTTAGGGGATAAATTTCCTCCTCTCTTGGGTGGCTGTGGCACTGAACGGCAGGAAATGTGTCCCAAAGTGGAAACGCACCTATTTTTTTTGGCAGTTTTAATTTCCTGTATCTCATCAGGGCACTGTGGGCAAAGCTCCTCAGCTGACCCTTTGTCGTTTACTCCACATATGGCCCACACAATATGAAGGTTTGGCCCCTTGGGTTTTTCAGGTAGACGTTCTGGCAAGAGTTGGGGCTGGGCTGGCAAAAATATCTCAGTGAATTAAGGCTACCAACCTTGGAGTCCTCAGTTCCATCCCTGGGACCCATGTGATGAAAGGAGTTGAAAGTTTGTCCTGTGACCATTATCTGTGCACCGTGGCACGTCCGTTCACACGGAATAAACAAACGGGAGAAAAAAAATCAGCAGGCCAGCAGGGGGCCACACCTTTAATGCCAGTGCCTGGGAGGTAGAGGCAGGCAGGTCTGTGAGTTTGAGGCTAGCCTGGTCTACAGTCCAGGGCAGTAGGACTACACAGAAAAACCCTGTCTTGAAAAATCAAACAGGAAAAAAAAAAATCAGGATTGTTTTTCGAACGTTTCTTAGTGTATCTAGTTAGGGATATGGTTTCATGGTTTTAAAAAACCATGGGTTCTTTTTTTCTGAATCTGATCTCTTAAGATTTTTTTTACTCAAAAAAAAAAAAAGTAGGCATTTCTGCCACGAGACACCTGTACCCACATGGGTCTGTTTACTTTCTGCGGCTCCTTTCTGAGAAGCCCACTTACACCCTCAGGTGTGGCTTACCTGAGTGCCTCTCTCTTTTATCCCTCATGCTTACGTCTCTCCTAGATAATAAGCCCACCTCTGCCACCTTAGAATAAATAAATGGGTGTGGCGGCCTGTGCCTTAATCCCAGCACTTGAGTGGCAGAGGGAGGGCAGACGTTCAAGGTGGGTACGTGAGACCCTGTCTCAGGGTCCAGGCACTACGGCCAGCCTAGGCTGCACAGTGAGAGCTTGCCTCAGAAACATAGCATAACCCCAAACGTGACTCACTACTGTTCTAGACTGATGGTTTAGTTGTTTGAATGGGAGATACTATTTGATACGTTTTTTTTTGTTTGTTTGTTTTGTTTTTGTCCTTTGCTTTTTGTGCCAGCTAAACCCAGGAGTATCCTTGGAGCCTTAGCTGGCATTCAGTGTCTTGACTCTTATTTTGGAGGCCAGAATGGGTCATAAAAGGTTCTGATTCAGTTAGCTTATCCTGGAGTTGACAGAACACAGACCTCCCATCTGTATCTCCAAGTGAGTCTGTGTTTTCTCATTGTCTGATAGATGTCCCTGCTTTCCAGCTGAAATAGTGAGAAAGAACAAAGGCTGGCTTATGCTCTACCTTTTCTGCCTCTGTGAACTCAGCTTTTCTGTGCCGTTTCCAAGGGGTGTTGCCTTCTGGTTACACACCACTGTGTCTGTCTTGCAGGCCATGGGTCTTGGCAGTGGGCCCCTTGAAGCAAATGAGCTTTTGCTTTGGGACACTGAAGTTATAAAGGAGATTCATGGACCTTGTAAGTTCCTCCAAAGCTCTCATCACTCCTTTCATATAGAGATTTCAACTTTTAGACTTTTAAAGTTTAAATAATGAGATTGACCACTTAATATTGCAGATGTAACTTTTGAAGGAAGTATGTCTTGGTGCTTAAACAGACACATGATTTTGGGTAAGAAACAGATGGAAATGATGTAACTTAGATATTTGCTTTATGTATAAATAGTATTGTTCTCTGAAGTTAGTAAAATTGTAGAAAAGGCTAGTATTGATTGTATGTTAATAAGATTCAGTTTTCTGAGATGTTATTTGTAACATTAAAGTTAATTTATTATAATGTAAACTTTAAGATGTTGTAGTATGTGGACATTTCCCCCAGATGTACATTTGGCTTAAAAAGTTAAAAAGCTTTTAGGCACACTGGACAAAACTCAGTTGAGACACAATCAAGTTGGTAACTTTTAATCATAGGTAAAATGTAGACGCATCCCACTAACTTTGGATTTGAGGATCAAAGCCAGTGTTGCAATTTGTGAGGTAAACTACTGTGGGTGTGCACATGCGTGAGTGTGTGTGTAGCCTGTTGGGGGAGACATGTTTCCTGAGCCATCTGAGGTCCTGTTCCTTCTTCCTTTGGTTCTTGGTGTCTAACTTGCCTCCTGTAAAATATTTCTCACTAAGCATTTTCTTGGAACAATCATTAACCACGTTCTTTAATAATTACTGTCATTTGTATGTATTTTAAACTGTGTACAGGTGTTCTTCTCTGACACTGATTTTCTAACCTTTGAGGATACGTAAGTAGAACTTTAAAATAAAAGAGGCAAAATGAAATTTGGTTTCCTTTAGTTTGAATGTTTGCTACTTCTAGCCCTTAAGATGTAAGGCCAACTTTTGTTTCAGCATTTTTATCTGATCAAGGAAGAGTTTGGGCTGTTTAGCAGTCTGCTCCAAAGAGAAGCAAGGCAAAAAGAGAAGCATTAAAACTTTTAAGTAGCTGCCAAGCATCCAGGGAGTACTTGCTTATTTTTATTTGTTTTTTTTTTATTAATTTATTTATTTTTATATCAATCACAGGTTAGGTACTTTGCATCCCAGGTTTAGCCTCCTCCCTCATTCCCTTCCACCCTTCCACTCCCTCCCTCATCTCCCTCCTCCCCGCCCCCTCCAAGTCCACCAACAGGGGAGGACCTCCTCCCCTTCCATCCAAACCCAGCTCATCCTGTCTCCTCAGGGCTGGCTGCAATGTCCTCCCCTGGGATCTAGCCAGTCTGTCACTCCCCGGCTTGTATGGGGGAGGGTCAAAGAGTCAGCCATCAAGATCATGACT
>CM053744.1:40780725-40809101 GCA_028658305.1 Pachyuromys duprasi
AGTGGGTCCTTATAAAAAGTGCAGGGACTGGCTGGAGACATGGCTTTGCAGGAAAGACTTCGAGTCCACTTGCCTAGCAAGCACTGGGCATCTGAACCCGGGTTCATTTCCTAGCCCCCACATGGTGGTTCACTATCACCCGTAACTACAGTTCGAGGGGATCCTATGCCCTTTTCTGACCTCTAGCACACACATGTACATATATACATTCAGGAAATCACTCGTACCTAAAATCTAAAATTTTAAATGCATATGCAAATTTTTAGTCATTAGCAAGGGCTGGGTAATTAAGATAGGTCTTGAAAAAAAACATTTTGCTGTTGTTTTTGATTTTTGTGTTTTTCAAGACAGGGTTTCTCTGTGTAGCCTTGGCTGTCCTGGGCTTGCTTTGTTGACCAGGCTGGCCTTGAATTTACAGGGATCCACCTGCCTCTGTCTACCTGAGTGCTGGGATTACAGGCATTTGTCACTGTGCCTGGCTCAGAAAAGATGTTTTAACCGACATATAATGGCACATACTTATGAGGTACATTTTGATGTACCTCATGTTTATGAAGTATAATTTGCATATACATTGCATAATGATCAAATCAAGATAATTAGCATATTCATTACTTTTGAGCCTTTCTTTTTTTTTTTTAAAGATTTATTATTATTCTTACATTATTCTGTCTGCCAGAAGAGAATACAAGATCTCATTATAGATGGTTCTGAGCCACCATGTAGTTGCTGGGAATTGAACTCAAGACCTTTGGAAGAACAGCCAGTGCTCTTAACCTCTGAGCCATCTCTCCAGCCCACTTTTGAGCCTTTCTTGAAGAGGATTTGGCAAAGGGAAAGTTAGAAAAGGGAGTGCTAATTTTTTTTTTACCTTATGTTTTATGTGTATGGGTGTATAGCTTGCATGTATGTATATTTACCACCT
The DNA here is from genome assembly GCA_028658305.1 of Pachyuromys duprasi. Taxonomy (NCBI): domain Eukaryota; kingdom Metazoa; phylum Chordata; class Mammalia; order Rodentia; family Muridae; genus Pachyuromys; species Pachyuromys duprasi. Next base: position 40,781,651 of record CM053744.1, read on the forward strand.
GTTATATGCCTGGTACAAGTGGAAGTCAGAAGAAGGCATTGGGTCCCCTGGGCCTGGAGTGACAGGTGGTTGTGAGGCATCATATAGGTGCTGGAAACTGAACCTAGGTCCTCTGGAAGAGCAGCCAGTACTCTTTAATCACTGAGCTGTTTCTCCAGACTCAGATTTTTTTGTTTGTTTGAGACAGGTTCTTACTGAGTAGCTTTGGCTGGAACTAGCTATGTTGGCCAGGCTGGCCTTGAACTCATAGAGATCCACTTGCCTCTGCCCCTAAGTGCTGGGACTAGAGCATGCACCATGGTATCTGGCAAGTGTTAGGGATCTGATGAGAAAAAGGGAAAGCTTTATCATCATTATATATTTTTTTCTCCTCTTCCTCCTTCTCTCTCCTTCTCCTCTCCTTCAACATAGTAGGACAGGCTTGGAAAACTATACATGCCATTATGGTAGAACTGGGAATTAAATCAGGTCAAAGTATTGTCTCAATACTAGGCTCTTAGAAAGGGATGCAAATGCATGGAATCCTTTTGAAGTTTTGGTGCAAGCTTAGAGTAGCTTCAGAGAAGAGGTCGATGGTGATGCAAGAAGTCATAGAAGGTGCTTCTCCATCACTGCTGATAATAAAACAAGTTCTGTTAACGCTGACACTGCTTTGGCTATTAGGAATTAGCCCACATATTCTCAATGTACACATTCCAATGCCCTGTGCTTTTGGAACATAAAAGTAGACATGGGCTGGAGAGAGCTCAGTATGCACAGGTGTGAGGACCCAGGTAAAACCCAGGTATGATGGTGAGCACTTTAATCCCAGTGTTGGGGTGACAGCCTGGAAGATCCTTGGGGCTCACTGAACACCTGGTCTAGTGAGTGGAATTAGCTCCAGGTCAACCAAGAGACAGGCAACCTGTCTCTGAAAACAAAGTATGTGACTTCTGAGGAATGGCCTTTGAGATCATCTCCTGGCCTTTGCACATGTGCCTGCATCTACACCCACATAAACACCCGAGGGAGTGTGCACACACAAACACAAAGATAAGGAAATTAAAAAAAATTATAATGACAAGAAAAGGGAAAAAATAAAGATTAAAAAAAAAAAACCACACAAAAAGCAAAAAATCTTGTTTTTGAGTCAGGGCCTCACTATGTTTCACATAGTGAAACTTGTTTTGTAAACCAGGCTAGCTTTGAACTCAGAGATCCACCGGCTGTTGCATTCTGAATGCTGAGATTAAGAGCTATCATATCCAACCCCCTCACTCCCCACTTCTCCAGTTTCTTCTTGAGACAGGATCTTGCTAACTGACCTGAAACAACTCTAGATTCCTCTCTCTGGAAGTTTTATTCTATTCACTTGATCTTACTAAGTTCCTCTCAGTAGTCCCTAACCTTGGTGGCCTCCTGAATTGTCAGTGGCCAAATTCCAGATTCCTAGCTCCATCTGGGACTAGTGAATTTTAATTGACTGTTTGTTGGTATATCTTGGTGCCATTGGCCTCTGACCTATTTTGCTTTCTCCATATATGTCTTAGTCTGAGCAATGGCCTGGATGGGGAAACATGGCATAGTGAGGAGGTCAGGATTCCTCCTCTGACTTTCCTCACCAAGGGAATAAGCAGCCTGGGCTCCCCAGAAAGCGGTCTGCAGAGGAGCACCGTGGAGTCCACTGTGTCTTTGTCCATAACTCCGCCTGCCTTTCCCAGATTCTGGAAAGCCTTTATTTAACCCCAGCTCCCAGAAGTAGAAAAACAGGAAGTTTTCCTTGGGCTGCAGTTCTGTTCACAGCGCATAAGCCTTCTTGGGTGCCCCAGAGCGAGTCGTTCAGGCTAGATAGGGACTTAGAAGCTCATGATACTGGCCACATGGGACAGGGAAGAAGCACAAACATTGAAGCCTCAGATCTGACCCCGTGGGTTCTGGAGACTGAGCTTCTGAGGCATTGGTGAGGTAGGTGGGAGAGTCCCAGTAACGTGGAAACAAAGCTTTCTAAGTGTGGCTGGGTGGACAAGGAGGGGCCCTCAGGTGACCTGCCAGGACAGAAGAGAATTGTGCAGGGTGATATGGGTATGGTGTCAGGTGACAGAGGCCTGTCAAGTACAAAGCCAGCCTAGGCTCTAGGTAGCTCTGCCTGCAAGAGATCATTCAGACCGACCTAAGGAAGAGTATGGTGTCTCTTTATTAATTTGGGACAGAACCAGGAATCCTGCTTCAATCTCCACTTCCCCGTGATATTACCGGGGCTGTTAGTGTCCGTCCTGGTTAGTCGACTTCCCACTCCATTCTCCTGCCCCCCCCCCACACACTCACCTAGTTCCACCTCACCGACACAAAAGTTAGTTGTGAAATGAGTTAGGAAAGATGACTGGATAGACACCAAGAGAAGAGGACCTCCTGCAAAAGAGGAGGTCGGAGAATAGGAGAGAACAGCAAGCTGTGGCGCGGCAGCCAAAAGAAGGGAGGAGTTTGGCTATGAGGCTCTGTATCAGAGAGAACCTACGTACGGATGGGCAGAAATGGCCAATTAACTACAAGAAGCTTTACATCGGGAGAGGCAAGGGATGTACCATAAACTCACTTGGGTCTGGGGACACTGTGTGAGTCTAGATGGCGAGGTAGAGGAGAGGACTTTGGCCCTGTGAGAAGAGGGCTGGCTGAAATGAAGTAGCATGGTGGTGGGGGAGGTGGTGGGACCGTCAGCCCCAAGCCAGTATGTCTCTGGGTTTGTGAAAGAGAGGAGGATCCAAAGCTCACTGGAGTTTCCAGTATTTTGATGCCCCCAAAGAGAGCCAGGTGGAAGAATGGAAGAACTGGGTGTCTTGAGCCCCATCTGGTGGCTGGGTCACTAACGGATGAAGGTTCCGGGATAGGAACATCCATCAACCAGTAGGGGGCGCTCTGCGTGTGGAGGCAGCGAGGGCACAGAGGGTGCCGGTAGATGTCGCCATCCAGCTGTGTTGGTGTCTGCAGGAGCTGGCTTGAGGCGGGCTGTCCCCTCCTCAGTCTGAGCTGATGAGGTCCTGAGTCCTAACACTCCTGTTTATCAGCGTCTCCCTGCAGTGCAACCTGGTATACTTTCAGGAAGCCTCACAGCACCCTGGACACCTTTGGGGCTGGGACTAAGTGTGGGCTAGGAGAAGGGCTCTCTCTCGCCGGCCACGAACACCCAGTTGTGCTTTGTGGGGGAACGGGCTGTTGAGGTCCAGGCTTGCCAGAGCAGGTGGTAGGTTGCAGGTGCTATAAAGTGGCTGCCACCTGGACGAGTTGTCTTCAACGCACTTATTTTCCTCTACGAATTACCCAGCACATCTAACCAACCCCATTCTTATTCTGCTCTTTCTAGCCAGTGCTACAGCCTGCCCGCCTCTCTGCAATTCCTGCCTACCTCTTGTCCCAGATTTAAGAGTAGTCCAAATCACTTTTGTGCCCCTCGAGTAAGCTGCAACTATCATACTGGTCAAATCTTACCTGTTGCTTCTCTGCTCCATGCCATGAGCCTTTGGGTGAGAACTCAGATTCCTCTCGCCTAGACTGGCTTCCCTCTCTGCCTCTCTCCCCATTCATGCACAGGGTTTCTAGAATGTTTATCAAGGCTTTGGGCTTGCTCTTCCCCCTAGCTGTGACACCTGGCACTTTTTTTTTTCCTTTTCTTTCTTTTTTCTTTTTCTTTTTTTTTCTTTGAGACAGGATTTCTCTGTGTAGCCTTGGCTGTCCTGGACTTAGTTTGTAGACCAGACTGGCCTCAAACTCACAGACGTCTGTCTACCTCTGCCTCCCTGAGTGTTGGGATCACAGGCGTGCACCACCGCACCCAGCAAAAGCAGTATACAGGGTTTTGATGTTTGTTTGTTTGTTTGTAGGCTGGCCTCAAACTCACAGCAGTCTGCCTGCATCTCCCTCCCTGAGTGCTGGGATCAAAGTGGAGCACCACCACACCCAGCTCCCCTGGCACTTTCTACCGCCTCTTGGTTTACCCAGATCTCTCAGCCCAATTCTGCTAGGTTACAGCTTATTTGGAAGACTTCCTGACTTTCTAGGTCTCTCTCCCAAGCAAACCTTGTCTGTTTTTTAGTACTGGATGGTCCTGTTTCATCTCTCCAAGTGTCTCCTGTCTCATTTGTCTACTTTTTTGCAGCACCAGGATTCTGGTCTGGCTTTTCCCTGGATAACCATGGATCAGCCCAGCCTCTGATATGAAGGATATACTCAACGTGTAAAATGTTGTGGAGGAGGCTGGGGTTGTATCTCAGTGGTAGGGCACTTGCCTAATATATATGAGGTCATGTGTAATTCCTAGCATCACAAAAATAGAGAGATAGTAGATAGATTATAGATGATTGATAGATAGATGATTGATAAATAGATGATAGGTAATAGATGACAGATAGATATATAAGCAAAATGTCAAGGACAAAAAAGTTAAAAAAAAAGGAGGAGGGAAAGATTTGACCTTTCCCCACAAGATAAAGTTGCATTTTCCCAAGACTTAGGCTGTTCTGGCTACTGTTGGGATGGAGATTAGAATCTACCTTTTGCTTCTTATTGTGATTTGAGTAAAACCGCAAATTCTTTCACATTCCACCCACCCATCAGTGGGATCTAATCCCCCTTTTCCTCCTTTTGTTTGAGATGGGTTTTCTGTATAGTTCAGGCTGGCTCTAGACTCTCCATCCTCTTTTCTTTTTTTAGGCCTTCCAGTTGCTGGGATTAGAGGTTCACACCACCACCCAACCCTTCCCTTAAATCTTAGAGACCTACTTGTGATCAAGAGACTATAACATAGAATACATTGGGGACTGGGAAGGTAAAGTGGCAATCTCAATCAGTGATAATTACACTTTATTATACCACTATTCTGTATGATCATGTTGGAAATTTAACTTTGTCTTGTTCTTCTTCCTCCTCCTCCTTCTCTTCCTTTCTTTTTTTGTGGAACTGGGGATTTATCTTAGGGGCCTGTGCATGTTAGGCAAGTGTTCTACTACTGAGCTATATTCATCAGCCCTTTTATTTTGATGTTTTCTTTGTCGTTTGCTTTGAAGCAGAATCTTGTGTAGCCCAGGCTGGCCCTTGAGCTTGCTGTGTAGTTGAAGCTGACCTCGAACTTCCGATCCTCCTTTCTCTCTATCCCAAATGCTAAGATTGGAGCACTACCACAGACCCACACAAGCCTGGGAATCCCTTTTACCAACAAAGAAAAAGCCTTCAGGGCTACCCACCACGCACTCCTGTTCACCTCAGTCCCTTCCTGGTGTGCAAAGTGTGAGCGGACTCCATCCACCCTCCTGTTCCTGCCACTGCTTCAGCCACTTTGATGTGTTCTCAGCCAGGGAGGGACTGCAGCAGGGGCTCGACTTATCTGAGTTTCAAATAACAAACCCGGTTACGGTTGTGAGCATACTGGCCAGATGCTGTGCTGAGCACTTTACCCTTATTATCTTCTTCACGCTATCTGTGCCTCATCCCCATCCGTCTCAGCCTGGAACCCCAGAGACTGGGAGACAGAGGCAGGAGGTTTGTGGTTTGTGCGTTCCAGGCTGACCTGCGGTTTGTATTGAAACTCTAAGAAACCAACAAGCAAACAAATGAAAACCAAAGCTGGGTGTGGGGATGCAGATCTGTAACGCAAGCACTTGGGAGGCCGAAAAACAGGAGCATCAGGGGTTCAACGTCATCCTCAGCTACATACTGAGTTTGAGGCCAGCACAAGCTATCCTGAGACCCTCTTCCAAACACCTAACGCAAAACAACCCCCTCACTGAGTACTATCTTATTCAACCCTCACATAACCCCCTAAAGAAGTGTTGCCACCCCATTTTGTACTCAGAAATACCCAAGCTGGATAGATAAATGCAGGACCCGAGGTCGTAAAGACTGTAAGGTAGAACTGAGTTTCGGATCCTGGGCCGTGACTTCTCAGGTTTGGTCCTCCCAGTCAAGCAAGCAGCTGTACCAAATACTTATTCCTCTGATAGGAATGTGCTCTACCAGCTGATCACAGGGTCCATAGCACTTTAGGAAGGAGTGAGGTGTCGGTTCCCAGAAGTGACATAAGCAAAACTTGGGGTAGCACTTGGTAAGGGGTGAACTGGGAGGAAAAGAAGAGATCTGCCCTGAAGCTAGGACCTCTGCCTATACATAGGGCAGGAGCCATATAGATACAACTCCTAGTGAGGGTCAGGGATCCTTACAGGGATCCTATGGCATTCCACTGTGTGCCTAGGCACCTGGGCCTTTGAGGTGGGTGGGGGCAGCAAGTGGAAGCCAGGGAATGTCTGCCTCCAGCAAGAAGGAGGGACCAGCCCCTCTCTCCTGATCCCAGGGTCTTGCTCTGCTCTCTGACTCAGTCTCCTCATCTTGCCCTGGGCTTGGCATCTCTCGCTTGGAGATGGGCCCAATGCCCTTTGGCACACAGTGAAGCTCAATTTCCCACCCAACACCTGTGCAACTTTATCTCAGAGGGAGAGAAGAAGGAAGGGTGGGCCAGGCAACCACACCAGGGGATTTGAACAAAAATGGTCATGGCAGTGATGTTTATAAGAGAGAGACAGGGTGATGTGACTTCACCCAGCACAAAGCACAGCCCCTGAAGCAGTCATTTCAGCAGCCTTTAACCGTGACTGTGAAAAATGAACGTGGCTGACGAACTTAATAGACGATATTATAAACGAGTAGCAAGATGGGAGATCCACAGAATATTCAGCATGACCCCCAAGTTGAAATTCTCCCATTTCTCATGCTCACTCCTTCACCAGCTCCCTCGTGATTTACCCCACTGGCCAGGCAAGTGGTGGGGGAGGGGAGCGAGACTATCTTGGGAAGGGGATGAGATCATTGTAAGGCTGGCTGATTTAGAACCGGGTAACTTTTTCCACCCATATGGCTCTCGGAGACTTCTGCACTGGCTCATAAACCTTGGCGCCAGCTTCAGACCTTTGCTACAAGGCCCCTTCTCACTGTGGAGATGGTGGGCAAAGTCGGATGGGGCTGGGGCTTAAGTTGAAAGAGAGTGGCAGGGGCAGGTGCAGGCACAGTCCAGCTGGGACCCAACAAGAACTGGGTCCTGGTGTCCTGAAGCTCTCTAGGAACCAATGTGGGTAGATGGTACATTTTGTGGGTGAAAAGTCACCCTGCAAATTGCAGAGCTGCACCCCTGGCAGTTTCTTCTAACACCTGTAGTTGGGGAGTCCAGTTGGCCAGCCTGGCCCTCCCCTAAAGGATCTCTGTTTAGGCTCTAACCCTTAGCTGTGGAGGGAAGAGGTCTGGGCTAGGGAGAGATCAAAGTTCAAGTCCAGGTCAGTACATGATTAGGTTAGGTTTGCGCTCCCCCTGACCGTATGCCTCAGCTGTAATACTAATCACGTCACCTAAGAGCCAAGTTCCAGCCTTGAGGAAATAGTCTTAGTCCCTGAGCTTCTCTGAGCCTTTTCCGAGGTAGTTCACCTGCTTTACCCTCTCTAGTTGCCTTGCTCAAACCCCTAATCATCCTCAGCTTGTGGGCACACTTGAGACAAGTACCAGCTGTCCTGAAGTCAGTGTCCGGGCATGCCAGTTTATCTGTGCTCATCAGAAGCCCAAGGCTTGCATCTAGGGAACATTCTAGAACATGTTGAATGAAGGAAAAGGGGAAGGCCTTGAGGGGATAGGGGCCAGGAGTGGACCAACTGTGTGTGCTCAGTGCTGCTCTGTGCTCTGCTTAATGCTGTCCTGTGCCAGGACTCCAGAGGCAGGTAGAAGCCTCAGGCCTCTCAGGCCCCATTACACAAAGCTAGAGAATATGGCATGAGGCATGCTAAACTGGGCTTAGGAGCCAAGGAGCAGAAGCTGGGCAGAACCAGAATGGGCTGGAGTGTTTCCTTAGCCTGGGTTTTGGGCAGCAGGGGGGGGACAGAATTCTCCGGTTGGATGGAGTTGTTCCTGGAAAATCCCCACAAGCATTTCAGTGGTGTCCTTTGTGCCTGGCTCTCCTTCAGAAGCGAAAGGACAGGGCCCTCTCTGCTGCAGGGCTGCTTAGGAAAAGCCCTTGCCCTCTCTGTCTCTGAGCCCTAGGCTCTGGGATGACACATCTATAGAGTGCTTGTCTAGTGACCTCAACAATTCTCTCAGCCATTCTAAAAGCAGGGGTCACGGTTCCTATAATTTGAGAAGGAAGTTGGAACTCTAAGATCCCATATGGCTTGGCCGAGGCCGCATAACTGCGTCAGGGTTGGAGCCCCTACCTACTGATGGCACATCCTGCCATTCTCACATTCCTACTTAGAATCCCCAAAGGGCCGTGTGCCCACAAGCTGAGGATGCCACTTCCAGCACAGTGCCTCCTGACCAAGGTCCTAGCCTGGCCCAGTGCCTGTCACTCTCAGAATAACGCTGGCGGTTCTGGGCATGGATTGCAGGCCATCACCTGGGGCCTATTTTTACCCTTCGGGTAACAAGGAAGTCTCACCTTGTGCAGTCACCGTGGGTCAAGGCTGGATCATGTGGCCCTAGCCCTAAGTGATTTTCTGCCCTACTGGGAAATGACCCCAACTGCAAGGGGGGAAGGCCTGGCTCAACCACACTCCACTCCCTTTCTTTCCCTGCCCTAGCCCTTTCCCAGAATCCTTACAACCTGTCATCCCAACACACTTTGTACCTATACATGTACCATGTACACCATGGCCAAAGATCCCAGGGCATCGTTATTTGTCATTGATGTCCAATGTCTTATGCACTTGAACAGCCAGAAATTCTTTCTTCTGTGTAGCTCCTTTTTTTTTTTAATAGTTAAGAAGACTTTTGTAATCCAACTACAGGGACCATTTGGAAATTTGGCATCTAGGACTTGATTTCCTGAATTTAAGGTGTTAGGATACTTAGGGGGCAATGTCTGATGGTATTTGAGGAAGTGATCGAGGTGGTGAGCACACTCCCATGAACTCTGAAAGGTCAAGTGATTCATAGCCAATGAGTTATGGACCCCAAAACCATCTATAGAGAAGGGTCAAGTCCATAGACATGAAGGGCAGCCTATGGAGATCCTTATCACCAAAATAGATATGTATATGTCCACAGGGGAGGAGGTATGTCCTGAGCCCACCAGAAAAAGATGCTCAGACAAAAAAGACTGAAAGGAAGCTGGTGGTAAATGGCTGGGATCCTGGAATCACATTGCTGGGAGACTGAGATGGACCCTAGAGAAAGCAAGCCTACCCTACCTCAAAAACAAAGACAAAAGACTGGAAGAATGTTACCGTAAGCCAGGCGCAGTGATGCACACCTGTAATCCCAGCACTCGGGGAGTCACAGAGAGGCAGATCTATAAAGAGAGTCCAGGACAGCCAAAGATTCACAGAAAAATCCTGTCTTGGAAAAACAAACAGAAAACCAAAACCCAAAGTAAATAAATAAGTAGTAAGTAAATTTGCCAAAGCAACAAAAACTAGGATGACCACATCTATGATGACAATGATAGTAGCTGCTGCTCCCGCCACGTCCTTTAAGGTCAGTAAGGTGTCCACCCTTGTGTTGAGTCAAGGCTCTGTGTGTATTATTTCTGTAAGCCCCACAGCTCTTCTTTTCTGGGTGGAGAATTGGCAGTGGCCCTTGGGATGAAATCTATAAACATGATTGGGTTTTGCAGTATCTGCATCTCTCTGGAGGTGGATGCTGAGCCCTCTGCCCCCAAACACCTTGCTATAGTGCAGGGTATCAACAGCAGGGCTAGCCCCTTGGGGATACCGTCAGGGAGCCAGCCAGGGCCATTGAGTGAGCCTTAGTCCACTTGGCCCTACTCCTCTAGGCATTGGGGTTGGAAATAGCAGCTGCTCAAGAGCTGACAATCAAAGGGCAGCTAAAAAAAGGCCCCTCAGTCTGGGCACTGTCGCACTCGGCTTGCATGGACTATTTTGGGGTCGAGGGTGCCGACGTGCCAATGGAAAATCCATGGGTGGGAGTCTCCAAAGGTGGGGGCCCATCTTCCTATCTCCATCGCAGTCCACACACAGGAGCACATATGCATGTGTACACACACACACACACACACACACCACACCACACCTGTACAAGTTGCACATTTAACCTTCCTTCCCAACTGTTTGATCCTGTCATCCATATAGCAACCAAGGAAAGAAATGAAGAAGCTGAGACTCAAATGGATGCACCTCTCTGAGCATTTGCCTACCATATGGGCAGTCCTGGGTTTCACCACCAGCACTGAATAAACTAGGCATGGTAAAGCCTCCCTGCAATCCCAACATTAAAAAGATAGAGGAAGATTAGAAATTCAAGGTCGCCATTCTTTGCTTCATTGAGAATTTGAGCCCAGCCTGGAATAAATGAGACCCTGTCTCTACAAATAAACAAGCAATGCTTACCCCACCCCAAACCCAAGTGACTCTTCCAAGGAAGGTCTCACAGCTAGGAAGCAGGTGGGTTCACGGCAGCCAGGCAGGTACTGTCCTCTATAGGCAAGCCCTCACTGAGCTAGCAAACCTCCTGCTCTCTGGGGAGGCAAAGGCTCCATGTTGGGGATAATCAGGGTGTGCTCTTGGTTGGGTGGGTATATAATGAAGATGACACATGGAAAGAAGTCCCATTAGAAGGTCCCCGTCGGTTCTGAGAGGACCTTGCCTTGTTGTAGGAGAGGTAGTTCCTGCAGAGAGCCCAACCCCCATCCATCCTGTGACCACCTGCTCCCCCTCTGCCTGGGCCTCCAGAGACCAGCTGCCCCTGCCAAGTTTCCAGGGAACGTGTCAGATAAGGGGCCTGTGCTCATGACTCTCTCCCACTGGTCACTATCTCCGTCCCTACTGCCATCACCAAGTAGGTAAGAATAGCTCAGCTTGGTGAGGGGCACACACAGGGGACTGAGTGATGTCCCTGTGTGTGCCCCTCACAAGGCCGTGCTATTCACAGAGATCTTCTGTCCCCTCACCATCAGTGCCAACCCCATCCAGCTGCCTGTTTCCCTGTGCCCAAAGTCTCCATACGTGGTAGAGTGCTGTCGGTTTCAGTCTCAGCTTCTGCTGCTCTAGAGGGAGGATCAGGCAGAAGCCACATTGCTTATGTGCCTCAGCCTCCACAGGGGAGCTGTGTGCCCTAGAGCTGGATGCTGTCTCTCTCAGAACCAAGTGGCACAGCATTTCCTAAGGTCTAAGTGACAGCCAGCTGGGTCCTCTGTGCAGGGTAGGGCTTCCCTGACAGTGGAAGTTCTGTCTAGGTTCCGAGGGCTCTTGAGAACGCTGAATCCAGCCAGTGTAGGATTCCTGTATCCCACAAGGAAGGCTTCCTGGTGTCTGATCTCAGAGGAAAGCTTGAGTCTCTAGCGACACTCCTGCAAGGAGCACGTCCCTCTGAGGGAAGAGTCTGTAGTCGTGGAACCCATGGCCACCGTGGCTGTGACGTGGAAATGAGGGAGAGCCAGGAAGCTTGGCTCCCACATTTCTGAGTCACCGGATCTTAATTAGGACATGAGTGTCCAAGTCCACTCAGCAGTACCCTCTGTATCTCTCTCAGCCTGACCCAACTCACCGACTAGCCTCCTGGCCCACTCCATCCCCAGCTCTGGCCTGGTCTCTTGTCTTCATCACCTCATTCTCAGATGACCCTTTCCCTTGACCATCCAACCTGCCTTCTGTCCTTTTAAGTTACCCATCAACTCACAGGGCCCCAGAGAGGCAGCCAGGCAGCTAAGGAAAGAGAAGAGATGGAGTATGGGTTTCTTGTATACCCATACACATTCTTACACCTCACAGAGAAGTCCACACCACACTTAAATGCTCGCAGGCTCACACATGCATGTGCCTGACAGGGCCACCAAAGGCTCCCAAGCTCAGGCTCTCAACACTAGCCCTAAAGGTGGCTCTCTGCCACTCCTGTACTCTTGGGGTCCTGTTACCCCTCTGAGGTCCTCATGGTATAAATTAGAAACAGCTTTCCATAGTAGAAGAATGGTTTGAAGTGAGACCATGGGAAGAACCATCTTCCCTGAGGCCCAAGCTAGAGCACTGGCGTAGGTGTAGATGTGTGTGGGTCTCCAGGGTCCCATGATTGTTTCATTCTTTGGGGGTGAGGTCCAGGCTGACCTTGGGGCCTCTAGCTTCAAGAGCTCTATCGCTGCGGCTGGAAAAAGTTTAAAAATATCTCCATGTTTACATTCTTTTCAAGCTCGCCTCTCGGGCCTCACTGCTGGGTCCCTTTGATCTGGCCCTATGCCTCTGGAAGGGGTCTGGGAGAGCTAGGAACACAGCCTCCTGCTGTGTAGACCTTCCCAGCCCAGTCAGTACTTCATGACACCCCTCACATCACAAAGCCAGGGAGAGGCCACATCAGTGACCCAACAATGCCAGTGGGTGCTAGATCTTGTCCTTTCTCCATACCTCTTCTCCAAAACCTGGGCCTCAAGTACCCTAGGGACTGCAAATGTGCAGACATTTGTGATAATCCGGGGAAAGCTGTAATTACTCCTAGAGTGTGCCTCGATCTGTGCTAAATGTGCTTTGCAAATTACAGAATGTCCTTCTCCCTGAAACCTCATTTTATACACCATGACCAGAGGCTGGGAGAGATGAAGTGATCTCTCTGGAGAATGAAGTATGGTGGCGTTCTATTCATACTGAACACGTAGTCCTTCCCCAACGCACATACGCACACTTTGTCTTACTATGGTGTAGCGTGGACTCTGCCTGCTCATGATCTCACTAAACTTGCTCAGGCACACACTGACTCTTTCACTGTGTATTTGTGTGTGTGTGTGTTCCTTCTGTGAATCTAGCATGCCGTGATCCTATATGATTTCCCCTTTTTCTCTAGAATGGAACTACACACAACAGGAAAGTTTTGTGTATATAGATACTCAGGAAACTCTTGACGCTAGTAGCTGCCTTCTACCTGATTCTGGAAATCCAAGAAGTTGTCAGGTTGAGGCAGATGCCTCCGTTTGCTCTGGGTTTCTGTCCGTCATCCTTTCCTTTGTTGGTTTTTTTCATCTACTCACCAACCTACCATCCATCTATCCACCCAGTTTCTCATGCACCTGTCCATCCATCTGTACACTGTGTCCATCCGTTATTCACCCACCCAGCTGCTCAGACCCATCCGTGAGAAGGAGGTAGTGAACATGAAGATTCCAGCTTGCATGCTGCATGAAGCCTCCTCCTTTCAGGCCTCCTTCCCAGTTTTAAGAGAAGGAGCTGGTTAAGTGATGCCTAAGTTACTACCGGGGGATCCTAAGGAAGCAGAGACCTGCTGAAGGACACTTCTATGGGAGATCCCACCCGCAAAGGCGGAGCTTGTACTCTGGTTCTACGAGATGTTTCATAGCCTTTCTGACACCATTTACCCAAATATGGGACCAAAACTCTCTCTCAAGCAGGCTGATGGATAAGATGAGATGTTATCTCCGAAAGGGTCTTCTGCATGGTGAAGACTTCTGAGCGGGTGTGAATTAAGCAGAGAATGAGGCAGGGGTAGTGGAGTGGGGAAGTAGGTGCTCTGGCCTTGGGTTGGGGTGGTCCGTGGAACCCCCAGTGTAGGGGTGTGATGTGTTGGTTCCTGAGTCCAGGGTGGCTGAGAGTGGCCTCAGAGTTCACCTGCAGACTCCCCTCCAGGCCAGTGAGGATGCCTGCCTTGTCTTTCTTGCCTGGGCTTGGCTCCTATCCCATAGCAACTGCTGGCAACAGAGAGACTATCTCCTAAAAATAGGGCTGGGCCCCACTGATGTTGTTTTCTCTCTTCCCCATGATTTATCACCATCAACTCTTGGTGCCTGGGACAGCAAGTCTCTCCCTAGCTCCCCAGGGAGCAGAGGGAAGGGAACATGTGGAATCAATCTATGTGGGCTCAGCCTAGGAACAGGGGTCACAGATTAGTCTGGAGGTGTTGGTCAGGCCACTGTGGACATCTTGTAATCCTGGGCAAGAGGCAGGGCTTCACCTGGGGTTAGGGAAGCTCTGGAGCAAATCATTGGAGCCTCCTGCCTCACCCCAACCATGTCCATCTGAGTGACTCCCTTCTTCTCTGTAAGTGTGCCCATTAGGGTGAGTTCCAGAGTGGGCGGAGCCAGAGTGGAACAGAAGGAACCACTCCTAGCTTTAGCTCTCCTGTCCCTGCCTCAAGGGGGCCCTCAGCACTCTTCTGGCAGCTGAGGGACTTCTGCACATCCTGAATGTGGGCCGCTTATGCACAGGGACTTGAGTGTGCTCACACATGACAAGAGGACAAAGGTTCACAAGACCGTGTGCTCCCATAGCACAGAGATGCCCTGAACACATAGGAATGACTCCTGGAAAGACATTTCTTCACCTTATGTTTATAGTTAACTTAGGGTTGTGGCTGGTAGGTTCTTGGAGACCTACATTACATTGGCCCCAAGCTGTCACCAACAGCCCAGATGATGTCCTTGTGTTCTTCCTCTTCACAAGGACCATACCAAGTTTCCAGAACTGTTTTGTATGGCAGAATAGAGGGGGCAGGTATGAAGGAGCAGGTGTACTCACTCACACATGCACACATGGATATGCAGACACAGTGCAGCCATCTCTTATAGGGTCCAGTCTGGCTCTCTGAGCCTTTATTATTAGACAGAGAGCTGTCATTTGGAGTGTTCCCATGGTCATCCTGTAAAATAGGTGCTCTGGTTTTGGGGACATGCCTGGTGACAGTGTCTCTACTCCAAGAAGGTGAACGGCTTTTATTCTCTCTTGGTACCCAGTGCATCTTGGGTACCGGGCCCTCCCTTGGTGAGCTCAGAGGGAGCTGGGACCGAACTCCTAGCTAGGGCTGCTTGGATCAGTCACACTGCTGCCTTCAGGGGCACACTGTCTGCTGGCTGATCCAGGTCCTTCTTCCTTGCCAGGGCCAGATGAGTGAAGACAAGAATGAGGATGAAGCCTGAGGGGCCGGAGAAGAATGGGTAAGCCCTTGGAAGGGATGAGGAGAAGGGCACCTCACTAAACACCTTGCCAGAGGTGTTGGTTTTATATGAAATTTTCTAGGCAGTGTCCCCCAAGCTGTGCTGGTATGAATCCTAGTGTCCGATGGAATTTGTGTGGTTGGCCTGCTCTGCTCTTTGACCTCACCAAGGTCAAAGCATAGCCCAACATCCTAAGCCCCCTTATGCCCTCTTTTTGTGAGGCTGAGGCAGGAAAATGGTAAATTTGGGGCCTGCGTAGGCTACAGTGAGTTCCGGGCCACCAAGGGGACAACATAGTGATATGCTGTTTTAAAATAAAAAAATCTTTTTTTTTAAAGGGCTGGGCAAAGGCCCACTTGTCCCTCACTCCCCATCTCTCCTCTCTCACATATACATTTTCTCTGGGGTCAGATTGGGGAGTTCATAGGAGCGCCAGTGAGCTATTCACATGGACACTTCACAGCCTTGTACTAGAACCAGCAAAGAAAATCATCAGAGAGCAAATTTATCGGAATAAAGACAAAATCTCCATTACCTATTGCTGCCAGGGTGCCCAAAAGGATGCCTACTGCTGACAGTTTCGTGGGCATTCCCTTCATGCGGCCCACCTTGCGCATGCATTGACCCTCCGCATTGCAGCGACACACAATCACTGGCGTGGGGAATGAAGAGGAGAGTGTTAGGGAGAGCTCCCAGCTGCTTCGAACCTCATGTCTGGAAAAGCAGTGATACAGTTCTTTCTTTCTTTCTTTCTTTCTTTCTTTCTTTCTTTCTTTCTTTCTTTCTTTCTTTCTTTCTTTCTTTTTTTTTGTGCACACCTATGTAGGTATGTGTGTGTGTGTGTGAAGGTATATGCTCATCTGTGCAGGTGGTAGATATACACAGGTACGTCGGCCCAGCTACAGATGTACAAGTGTGCACAGACATGTGCTATCTATGTGAGAGTGTGCCATGTATACCCAGGCTCTTTCCCCTGTATTCTGATGGCTCCTACAGGAATTATAGATGCCAACTTTGGTTGCACGCAAGTCCCAGTCTCACCTCGGACCTGGAGTTGCCATATCTGGGCATCGTGGTGGACGACTACAGGTACCATGTATTCACCAGGCTCTACCCAATGCAAGGCCAAGGTGAGGTAGGCATGGGAATCTGTTGGGTGGCAGAAAATTATTAGGGTCACTAGCCTGCACAGGCTCCATCCAAGCTGTCCCCCTACTTTCAACTCTACCCCACCTCACAGCCTACCCTCCACAGCCTCATTCCCTCCCTGCTGCCACATACCATTGAAGGGCTGGAGACGCCAATCCCGTTGCACGGTGGGGTTGGGACCAAGAGCGAAGCTGTAGGGACCATTCCTGCTGGCCAGGTCAGGGTCCTCACTGGCCCCACTCACAACCACACCATAGTCTTGGCGGGGTGTACAGAGGTGCCGGCTGGGCCCAGAGGCCAGAGTCAAGGCTGGGACAGGAGGGGCCTTCAGGAAATGGACCACAACAGTGGCAGAAGTGCTCAATCCTGGATCATCTGCATTGTTGAGGATGGGGATAAGCCCTAGATAACCTGGGCTGGTCCCCATATACCCCCACACCCCGTCAGTCTCACTCTTCTGCTTTCCTTCATATTCCTGTGCCCCAATTTCTTCTTCCCATCCTGTTGTCGCCCCCATCAGTCTCTTCCTCATCATGTCCTTCACCCTTTCACTATTTGAACACCTATCAGGCCCACCTGTATCTTTTTGGATGCCAAATCTGTCTTACTGTGGATGCTACCACTCAGACATGCCCCGGCTATGCAGAAGTACATCTGACTTCCTGTTGCACCCTTCCCAACTTGCCCTCCCAGGGCCAGCTGTACACCCTGTACATCCTATTAATAATGCCATTCACAGCTCCCCCCACCCCCACCCCTGGCTTCAGTATCCCTCTTGGCCCATCTTAGCACTCCTGCCTCAGACACAGCTCCTGGCTCTCCTTCCACCTTCCTAATCTAATGTCTATTGCCTTGTCTCTTCCTGGAGTTGGTAGCTAGGGAATCCCACAGGACAGGGTTGGGGAAATTTGAACGTCCACTTGAAGGGTGGTTTTCATATGAAGTTTACAAGCGGAGCTGCCGTCCCTGGAGAAGGACTCCACGGCTACTGGATCATACCTGTGTCCTGGGCCTCCACCAGCACCGTGTATGTGTCCCCAGGCTGGGCACCCTGCAGGGACTGGGCTGTGTGGACCTCCCCTGAGATCTCTTTGATGCAGAGCCAGCCCTCTGAGTCATTGACCAGGGAGAACCTGAGGCCCAAAAGAAGGCGCGTTTGGGAAGGCATTGAAACAATGAACCAGTTTCTGCCCAGGAACTCCCAGGATGGTGTGGCCTACTCAAGTCCTGTATCCTCTCTGTGATTCATGGACAACAACAGTGCTGGTGAGCCCAGTGCCCAGTTTCAAAATTTGCTGGTGATAGGGTGTTTGAACTGTAGGGGAAGGAGTATCAGAACCTGTCAGGGGTGTGAGGGGCAGCTCTGGTTCAGCTTCACTAGCTCCGTAGCCTCCCGAGGAGGTCTGGAGGGCTCAGCCCCAGGCATAGTTTCAGTCTGGGTGGTGGTGCTTCCTTAAGGAGGAATAATTAGAGCTCCCAGGGGGACCTCCTACCACGCCTGCCTACTCCTTCCAGCTCTGACCCTTCAGGAGTCAGAACCTTGGCATTAGTCACAGTTTGAGGAATATTTTAGGCCATACATAAAATGAATTTCTCTGGGGTGCTGAAGTCATCCTTGGGGAGCATGGGAAGTCCAGGCTAGGCAAGAGGCAGAACTTTTTGGCTTACCTGAGGGTTCTGCTCACGGGGTCCGAGGGCTGGATGGTCAGCAGGAGGGAGCCAGCTGGAGCGCTGACTGGGATGCTGGTCTCATAGCTCTCCTGGTCCAACCTGAGGGGTGGTATTACCCTCTCCACCAGTATAGTCACCGTGGCTGTGGCTGCAGGGCCTGGGCCCGGGCCCACCAGTTCCTCTACATTCCGCACTACCACCACCACCTTATGATCTGGGGCTGCCTCGTAGCTGAGGGTCTGGAAGAAGCGAGTCCTGGGTCACTGTGTGGGTCAGGGTGGCACACTTGTGACCCTTCCCCACCTGCACACATCCTAACCTTTAGGAGTCTGAGCTGTACGTGATCAGAGTCCGGCTCCCAGGACAGGTCAAAGATCCCTTTTGGGTCTCCTTCTTCAATGGCAAAGTCCATAAGGCGGAAGGCAGGTTCAAGGTCAGCATCAGTGGCTGTGAGTGTGACCACCAGAGCACCAGGCTCCACATCCTCCGGAAGACTTACAGGCCCAATCTGGAGAGACGGAGATGTTTGGTAAACACCACCAGCCCCCTGCCAAGGATCTCTGCACCTCTGCATGGGCTTACCTGGGAAGTGACGAACTCAGGGGCGTGGTTGTTGACATCTGTGACCACGACTGCCACCTCACATGTGCTGCTGAGGCCTGATGCAGGGGACGGTTTGTCGGTGAGGTTCCAGTAGGAGCGAGAGGTGGGGGCCAGGGTCACACACTACCTCTATACTTACCGCCCTCCGCTCCTGCCAAGTCCACAGCCAGCACCTGCAGAAGGATGTTCTGGCTAGCGTGGAGAGGGGCAGTGCCCAGTGTTACACTGCCTGAGGTAGAATCTAACTCGAAAGCTTTTTCTTCAGCCTCCTCCTCAGGCTCAGGGCTCAACAACTGATACACAATGTGGGAATTGGGTGATCCGGGGGCATCCAAATCCTCTGCCGACAGCTTGGCCACTTCAGTTCCTGTAAGACAACAGCCCCATCCACTTGAGCTCGTGTCTGTGTATGTGTGTGTATGTGTGGTAAGTATGTGTGTTTATGAGTGTGGTAAGTATGTGTGGGTGTGTGTGTGGTGTGTGTGTTTCTGTGTGAGTGTGTTTGTGTGTGATGTGTCTGTGTGAATGTATGTGGTGTGTGTGTGTGTGTATGAATGTGTGTCTGCACACAAGCGCATGTGGTGTGTTTGGCTTTGATATATAACTCTGAAGCTAGATCTATCCCAAAGAAACAAGATGGGATGGTTTCTGCTCCTGATGAGGCCTGTTACCCACCTGGGGGGCTAAGCTCAGGGATGCTGATTGTTGGGCCATGTGGCAAGCAGACAGGTGCATTGTCATTCTCATCCATCACCACCACCTGCAACTCCAGGGGGTCCGTGTAGTCCTCTCCATGGGAATTCTGAGCTCGGACACGGAGCAGGTACTACAGTGGGCAGTGGACAGCTTCAGAGCAGGGCCAAAGGTGCCTCCAGTGCAGTGGATTGAAGTCCCATCTCCTTTGGGCTGTCTTCACTGCCTCAGCCTCTGTGGGATGTAACAGAGCATGCTCTGGTCTGCCCAGGGGTTCCCTCTCACCTCACCTCAGCTTGGGCCTCCCGGTCCAGCTCCGAGGTTACACGGATTCTCCCCTCCGTATCCACGTCGAAGGGACCTGGAGGCTGGCTCTCCAGTTGATAATGTACATCTCCTCCACTCCAGCGCACCTGCGAGGAGGACAGAACGTGAAGGCTCCCCAGGCCGAGAGGCAGGAAGGATCTGTGTCAGCCCTTCTCTCCCAACTGGTTCCCAGGCAAAAAGCCTGGATCCTAAGCATGTGGCTTGCTGCTTGTGACAACCTGACCCTGGTCCAAGCCTGGACCTTGCTTGAAGTGCCTAAGTGAACAGGTTATTTTATTTTCTGCTTTCTCAGTCTGGGCCTGACCCCAAGGCATTGCTAGAAAAGGCCAGAGGCATTCCTGACTTGGGCGACAATCCCCACACCAGTGAAAGTTGGCAGCTGTTTTCCCTGAGGAAGTCATAGGCAAGCTGGGGATGTCAGAACACAAACTCACACCTGCCAGAAGACAGCAGGTGATAGACTGTATGCTTATTCCCCAGGATGGACTGCCCACTTTATTGTGGGACACGAAGGAAGGAAAGGGGGTCAAGTTGAGCCCTGGACAGTCCTCCCAAGTGTCCGTGTGACTCAGGGCCAGCTGCACTAGCCATGGGGTTACTTCAGCCACTGACAACCACTTCTCACCTGGGCAATGCTGTGTGGGTATGCAGCTCTGAGATTCTCTGCCAGGTGAACAGGTTCTAGGGGTGTCCACGTGTTCTCTACTATGGAGACCTCCACAGTGGCAATAGCCTGGTGGCCTAAGGGCTGGTCACCCTTGTCCTTGACCTGTACCAAGAGCTGGTAAGGTTCTTCAAGGGCATGGTCTAGGCTGGTGCTTCCTAGAAGGGATAGAAGGCCAGCTGAGTATGGGCCCAGGCATCTTCAGCCAGTACCAACAGAAAGCCAAGCACATTACAGGTGTTCAAAAGACTCTTGGGGGCTGGAGAGATGGTTCGGTGTTTAAGAGCACTGGCTGCTCTTCCAGAGGACCCATGCTGTATTCCCAGCACCACATGGCAGCTGACAAGTGCTAACTACAGTTCCAGGGGAAACTGATGCCTTCTTTTGGTCTCAGGCATGTGTGTGATGCATAGACATATACATACCCATATATCTATATGTCTATTTTCTCTATTTCTCTTGTTAAATACATACACAAATATTTTTTAAAGACTCACCCTCCTCCCTACCCCCGCCGAAAAATACCTGAAAAAAAAAGACTCAGAAAAGAAGCCAGGCAGTGGTGGTGCATGCCTTTGATACCAGCATTTGGGAGTCAGTGGCTTCTATGAGTTTGAGGCCAGCCTGGTCTACAGAGCTAGTTCCAGGAGAGCCAGAGCTACATACTTAGAAACCTTTTCTCGAAAAAACAAAACAAAACACCGACACCAAAAGCAAAAAGACAAAAAGAAAGAAAAATACTAAGTGATGAGCTAGTCTTTTAAAGAACTATTTATTTTGTTATTTGTGAACCTGCATAAGTACAAGTACCAGCAATGACCAGAAGAGGGCATCCAATTCCCAGGAACTGGAGTTACAGCATTTATGAACGGGCTCACGGGTGCTAGGAATGGAACCTGAGGCCTCTGCAAGAGCAGCCAGTGCTCTTCACTACACCATTGTCTCTCCTGTCGCCATTGTGAGCGTTCAACTAGTACCTGATAGAGCGCAACTCCACTTCCATAGTAAAAGGCTGATGGACCAGTGAAGTAGTTGGATTACCAGGGTTGGGAGGAGGGCAGACAGGTAGGTGTTAGGCTGAGGGAATGGATGGTTGACTAGGTGGGAGTGTGGTTATAAAAATAGGAGGGTATTTGGATGAGCAAATGTTGGGCAAATGGGCTGCACAGATCATTTCGGGGCTAGGTGAGTGAAAAGGTGTTTAGCTGGGTTAAGGTATCACCGGCTCACTTATCCTTCTAACCCTAACTTGTACCTCTAATCAAACTCACCAGAAGTTGATCTATCTTGATAGCATTCCCAAAGTATCTTAACTACAGCTCCTTCATCTACTCCTAGCTGATCTCTTATCTATCCCATTTCTAAACTTGCCGTACATAACCCAGCCTTGGTCTCTGCCTAGAATGCCCTTTTTTCTTTCATCTCAGCTCCAACCCACCCATCCCTTACAGCTCAGAGGCCCCTTCTCCAGCATTCCCTGACCCTCCCTCCATCAAACCCGGTCCATGCTTACCCTTGGGACTAAGGGCCAGAGCCCCTAGTCGAGGGTCCAGCTGGAACATGTCTGGTAAAGGCTGGCTTAGAATGTGGAAGCGAAGGTCTGAGTTAGCTGTGCCTGGTGCATCCCCATCAGAAGCCTCGAGGAAGAGGAAGGGGACCCCTGTGGGTAGGGGTACATTGTAAGGGACAGTAGGGACAGGGAGTCTCCTCTACCTCCCTCTTTTCTCAGAGCTTCCACCTATACTCATCACCGTATCGAGGTCTGGCAGTGAGCCTGAGTTTCATCCCATTTCACAAATGAGCAAACTGAGACCCAACGTAGACGGAATCATTAATGGAGCTGGAGAGCACAGAACAGGACAAACTTGGAGGACAAGCTCGATCCCTGCTGGTTTGTCAGCGGTAACTGTCTCTTTCCTGTCTGATGTCTCTCTCAGAGTCTACCTGACCTCATCACACAGGGGTTGTTCTTGTACTTACCAGGCCTGGTGCCCTGGCTCAGCTGAGCTCTGTAGATGGCTTGGGAGAATTGGGGTACCTGGTCATTCTCATCTTTCACATGCACAGTCACAAGCTGTGGACCCCATAAGACAAGTCCATCCCCAGACTCCAAGGTGACCTGGAAGGAAAGGGTAGTTGGTCCCCAGCTCTGTCTTGCCTGCTTGTCTGTATGTCGTACTCTGTCATACCTGCAGTTGATACTCTTCCTTTTCCTCCCGATCCAGGGCCCTCGTTGCCACCAGAAAGCCAGAATCTAGATCCACAGAAAAGGGGTCTTGAGCTGCCATGCCTGAGTCCCCTGACAGGACAATCCGGCCTTCATCCCTCCCAAGGGGTAATGGTAGCTGGTGGGAGAGAACAGAGGTAAAAGAACTAGGGGCAGGGCTAGACTCAGTGGTTCTCAGGGGTTGCCCGTTGATATCCTGCACATCCCGTAAGTACCTTCTGATGCATAACAGTAACAAGTTACAGTTACGAAGTGGCAATGAGATAATTTTATGGTTGAGGTTTTCCACAACATGAGGAACTTTATTAAAGCGTTGGAGTGTTAGGAAGGTTGAGAACCACTGGCCTAGAGAATACCACCTTGATCGACAGGCTCCACTTTAAATATGGGGAAACTGAGTCTCAGAAGGAGGTGGTGCCTGCATGGGACCTCAAATCCAGTAAGTAAAGCTTTAAAGGCAGAACTTTTCCTCCAGTACCTGATACTGCCCCGTGCTCCCTGGTACCCTCTGTCCAAGCCTGGAACATCTCCACCAATGTAATGTGTCTTCTCCTTTTTTGACAAGGTCTCATGATGTGGCCCAGGCTGGCATCAAACCCTTCACCCTCTTTTCACAACCTCTCCGGTGCTAGGATTGCAGGCACGATCCTGCAACACCCAGTACTGTCCTTTCTGTTCTTTAATTCAAACTCTGCTCTGGGACTAGACTCTTGTTAGTTACTCACACTAATCCATGCGCTCTCTAGAAAGCAAGACTCAAAGGAAAGCCATAGCAGGAAAGAGAACTGGCCCTAGAGGAAGGAGACCTGATACTGGGGTTAAAGGGAAGCCACCCTGTGCTCAGGCTCACCTTGACCATGTAAAAAGGAAAATTTCCAGCATAGTTTTCAGGGACTTCCACATGCAGCTCTGCCGGCCGGGCCTCAGTGGTGAAAGCCTGTGGGGGAAATTCTCACCTTGTTCCATGGCAGGAAGAGGGAGTTCCTGCCCCTTCCCCCGGCATACCAGGTCTTAGCCCATCCACATTCTAGCCTAAGGATTCCTGCTTCCAGAGCAGGCCCATAGCTCTGACTCTGAACTCCCAGTTCCCACACTAGTCTTGTGGCCAGTGCAGTGAGTCTAGGTGGGGGTGGGGCCACGGGTGCCAACCCCCAAAGTTGAGCTCTAGAGGAAGACGCACGGCCCAGCTCACCTGAGGAACAGAGAGGCAGAACAGCCACAACCAGGCAGAGATCATGGTCAAGGTGGGCCTGAGGGACATGGGAATGAGAATCTAGTGCAGAAGGGCAGGAGAAGGGCTCTACCCCATCTATGTGCCCAGAGGATCTCACTATGGCCTACTGTCCTATTATCCGTGTAGTGGACTGTGGCTCTCTGTTGCAAATGTTCAACTCCACCATCAGACCAAGTGAAAAAAAATCCCAGGCCCAACCACCCTGCCTCTTGGATCTTGCTCTTATGAACAGCTCTGTAGAAGTTTTCACCTCCAAGCTCCTTTCCCCTTCCTGCTGCAGCCCCACTCCCCACTTAGCTCCTAGATCCCCAAATGGGCAGTTATCCGGTAGCCCACCAAATCACAGAAATGAGGAGTTGGATAGACAATAGCCACTTCCTGCAGTTGTTCCATGTTTCAGGCAAGGCTTGAATGGCGGGGCCTGGCCAAGGTCACGAAGGACTCGACCGCAAGAAGAGTCCTTCTGCAACAGAGGACTTGTGGCTCCAGCCTGGGGGATTACCACCACCGCCTCCACACACAGGCCGCTCCTGGGGCGGGACCTCTGTCCTCTTCTTACATTTTGCAGATCTTAGCAGGGAGCTACGAATGTGCAACACACACACACGCACACGCACACGCACACTGCTGTAAGATGGATATCTGAGTATTCTTACTCAGATATCTGAAGGATAGAGCGGCGTTCCTATTCCCAGCCTCAACCCTGCCCACCCAAGAGCTCCCAGTCCTTCACCTACTGATGCCCAAAGCCTCCCCCTTGGTCCAGCGTCCAGGAGAGAGGGATCCTTCTTCAGGGAGCTCTGGCAAGTCGGGTTAGGTGGGGCAACACAAGGTGGACGCTTAAGCAGGTAGGCGGTCCGGCCACGCTTGCTCAGGAGTGGAAAATGCCACTGGGCCCACAGCAGCAGGCCTGGCTCTGTCTCGTCCCCCCCCACCCTCAAGTTACTTATTGACTTTGGAAATCCAGGACTGCTCACTACCCGTGACTGCCAGCCCCAGGAGGTGGGCAGATCTTGGTCTGTCACTCCCACCTTGACACAGCCCAATGAGCACTTCCTAGCCCTCTGGGTTTGAATGTAACTTTTTTTTTTTTTGAGGCTTCAGACTAGGCCCCACTTATCTGAGTGGTGGCACCTGTAGCCAGATCTCTGCAAAAACCGTTCCTTGTGCCTGAAATGCTCTTCTTACCCTTTACCAGGGTAATAAGCACTTACTTATGCTTTAGCAATAGCACAAAATAACCCCTTCTCCAGGAAAGCCCTTACACTACAGGCTGGATTAGGACTACGTCTGGTACTTTCCCCATTCCACGCCATGAACTGTCCCTGACGATGCACAGACGGCACCAGCTTGTCTCCCATTTATTAGCCTGGGAGTCCCTCTGGGCAGGATATGACCTTTTCATGCCCCAAGTACTCCCAAGCGGCTTGTGGAGCCAAGAAGAAGGAATGACAATGAAACCCGGAGGGCAGATGACCCCAAGTGGCTGTTAGGAGCTCTAGACCACACATCAGTGAGACCAGTGGATGGGATCAGAAGCCTGAGAGGTTCCCCCAAAGCTCTTCAAGCCTCACAATGGCCCCTGAACACTGACAAGGGTGAAGCGTTGACCCATCTCGTGTGTGTAAGTAGCAAAGAGGAGATTGAGCCTGACCATGTGACGTTGAGGGAGTTGCCAGGCTGACCAGGGCCTCCTCACCTCCCCCATAAGGTCTGCCAAGCAGATCCAAGAAAAGCTTTGTTTTCTGGGAGTCTCAGATGAAGGAAGTAAGAAGACCCTGGTTTCCCACCTCTCACTGTCCTTCCATGTTTTGGGGTCTTCTCTGAGGGTTTCTCATGGTGTGTCTGGCTAGTGTTCCAGGATGGAAGCTGGGCCAGGACAAATTGAGTGTCTGCTTTGGGATCACTGAGGCACCAAGTCTGGGTTGTACTATGGGGGGTTGTTGAAGGGGCTCTCACACATACTGAGTGCCTACAAACCAGCACCCAGACCATCTCTGAGCCTATTCCATTGTTATTTCATCCACTCTGTTCTGAAAAGTTAACTGTCCCCTTATCATACACTGGGGTTCAGAGAGGTTAGGCAGTTACCTAGGTTCTTCAGGTTTGGGGACCTTCACCTGCAAGAGCAAGCTTTCTCTCTCTCTCTCTCTCTCTCTCTCTCTCTCTCTCTCTCTGTGTGTGTGTGTGTGTGTGTGTGTGTGCGCGTGCAAGCAACAGAAGTTTTGAGCAGCTAATACTGCCTGGGGAGGATGTGGGGAAGCCTCAGAGGCTCCCTTTAAGAACCCACTGAGGAGCTGCCTTCAAACCTCTTTTTGATATCAAGTGAGCTGCAAAGAGGGTTCTAAACAGGTCTCAAGGGATCCCAAGGGAATGAAGAAACATTGCTCCAGGCTTGTCCCAGGCTACCTTCAGGCTTTGGAAATGAACAGACCCACTTAGCCACTTCCTTCTATTCACCAAGTGGCAATGCTAGCTCCTAAAAACATGTTCAGAGAAGTCCTCCTTGATCATGGGGGATACACTCCAAGACCCCTCAGTGGATGACTGGGTCATGGATAATACCAAACCTCCTATATACGGTGTTTCTTCCAATACATGCTTTTTCACTTAAATGAAGCACCTCATAGCTTCTCTTTGGCATATGTAAGTTGCCAGTGTCACTACCCTATAAGGGTCGTCTGGTGACTAGCACTGTGTACGAGAGAGCTGGCTGGTAACTGAGCTGTCTTCTGGGTGACTAACAGGTAGGTAGCATGTACAGCATGGATCCTCCTGACAGAGGCCGATTCACATCCTGAATGACTTACAATTTAATCACATTATTTAGATCATGATCTAATTTAAAAGTTATGGATTGTTGATTTCCAGCATTTTCTTCTTCATGTTTTTAGACTGTGGTCAGTCAAGGGTAACTGAAACCAGACATACCAAAGAAACTGTAGGTAAGTAGAGACTCCTATAGGTATACTCCTATGAGACCACCTGTGTCAGGAAGGATGATGGAGATGGCTTAGTTTGTAAAGACTTAAGGACCCCAGTTCAGTTCCCAGCACCTATGTAAAAGCCAGGTGAAGCTCTTGTAACCTTAGCACTGGGAAAGGGACATCCTTGGGGCTTTCTGGTCAGTCGATCTATCCAATTGCTAAGCTACAGGCTCAATGGGAGAGCCAGTTTGAAAGAATATGGTGGAAAATTGGGGAAGACATCTGACATCCACATTTAGCCTCCAAAAACACACCAGCCTTGCACATACATACACAACCACGGTGACACATAGAGAAACACACACAGAGTGAGGGAGGGAGGGAAAGAGGGAGAGAAAAAGCGTCTCAAAGAAGAATTGGCCTGATGGCAAAGCCAGTACTCTCAGATATCCAGGAGGCCAAGACATGAGGACTGCCAAGTTCTCGGCCAGCCTGGGCAATTTAGAGAGACCCTATCTTAAAACAAACTGGCTGAAGTAGCTAAGTGGTAGAGAATGTTCCTAAAATAATGTGTGAGGCTCCAGGTTCTGTTAAAAAAATGTAATACAGGGAGTCATATGCTCCACTCCTAGGAAGGCCTGAATGGATGGGGAGGCAGTGATGCCAGACAGAGGGACACATTCCTATATGAACGTGAAATCTGCTTTCCAGACAGGGAGAGGTCTAGGGAGCTTCCTTGCTAAAGACAAACTAGTCAGTTTGTTAGCACAGGCACTCAGAGAGGGGAGAACACTGAGCCCTATAGCAAAACTTCAGCCAGGAAGTGGAGAAGCCATCAGGGCCTGAGCGTGTCTCTCTCAACACCCACTCTTTTTTTTTTTTAATTTATTTATTTTTATATCAATCACAGGTTAGGTACTTTGCATCCCAGGCATAGCCCCCTCCCTCATTCCCTCCCACCTTCCCACTCCCTCCCTCATCTCCCTCCTCCCCGCCCCCTCCAAGTCCACCAACAGGGGAGGACCTCCTCCCCTTCCATCCAACCCCAGCTCATCCTGTCTCCTCAGGGCTG
>CM053744.1:40809201-40849560 GCA_028658305.1 Pachyuromys duprasi
TCTGCAAGCCGAGTCAAGGCTGCCTGGTATGCATATGGGCCTGCACATGCATCTCACGGTCAGTTGCCTTCCTGGTCAGCACTGTCTGTCTGTCTGTCCATGATCACGAGACAGGGCGTGCACAGCTGACCGTTCTGAGAATCACAGAGGGCGGGCCAGCTCTGAGGCAGTTAGAGCAGTTAGCTGGGCCATCCCCTCCACCCATCCACTGGCCCACTCAGCAAGGGGCCCACTGGGCCTTAGGGCACAGAGAGATCGTGGCAGGACTTGGACTTGGCACGGAAGGCCATCTTGCGGCTGTTTCGAGCTACAATGCGGCCCAGAAAGCGTTTGGCTTTCTTGCCAAGGCTCTCCCGTCGCCGAGTGCCAGCTTGCCGCCGGGCATTATCCTCTTTGCTGTCCCTCCGCAGGCGTATCTGGCGCACGACACCCTCAAACAGTGCCTGGACATTGTGGTGCAGTGCTGCTGACGTCTCGATGAACTTGCAGTCGAAGACCACAGCGCAGGCCCGGCCCTCTATACGGTGGGGGCAGACATATGACAGTGAACAAGGAACGGAGGGTGCCAACTCAAACCCTGACCCTATCTGTCAGCTACAACTCAAGGACTCCCTAGTAATGGAAGAAGAAACCCTAAATCCTTCGTAGAGACACAGGGGATCCCAGATCCTGTACTGAGAGACCCAAACATTGCTGGAGTCACTTGATGGGCCAACTATGCCCCCAAAGTTTATGGAGGGCCACAAAAAGGCATTCATTTATTCAAAGCCCATTGTTTAAAGTGTGGTTTGTACTAGTGGACCAAGACAAATGAAAACTATTTGACAGGTAAGGATTTTATGATTTGCTATTACAACGAGTGGCTCAGTAGACTGGGTTTGGGGCAAGGTCACCAAGTTTGAAGTACTTAGTACTGCATGCCCCAAAGGAGGATGCTGAAGACTGATGAGGAAGGACCAGGCTTACTCTGAGACCGGTGGGGCCTAGAATTGGGTTCTGACCTCCTGATTCTCTATATGTCCTTCCATTTCATCAGTCCCTCCCATGTCTCCTGCCAGGCATGGACCCAAGGAGCAGTTGAAGAAGATGCTTGTGTGCCTCCATTCCCCTAGCAGATCTGTTTTATTTCCGTTCCCTTTGTTTTACGTAGGCCTTTGGGAACTGATGGGCCAGCAGCATCTCCCCCACCCTCCAACACCAAGTTTTCTTCCTGAACATTTTTAGCCACTGATGATCCCCAGGGACTTTAGCTGAGCCAAGACTAGCTGGCCCACAGCCCAGCCAGGATCTCCCTCCCTCTTTTGACCCAAAGCCTGCTCACCGTCTACAGAGACCTCACGAGAGCGCACCAGGTCACTCTTGTTGCCCACGAGGATGATGGGCACGTTGTCTGTCTGCCGTGCCCGCCGCAGCTGGACCCGAAGTTCTGAGGCTTTCTCAAAGCTGCCCTTGTCCGTTATTGAGTACACAATGACGTACGCATCCCCCATGGCCATGCAGTGGCCAGGCAGCCAGCAGCCCCCATCCTGGAGGGGACACAGACACACATTCAATCCTGTAATTCCCAGTGAGACCCTTCCCCAGCTTTGCTTCCTCTCACCCCCTGTGAGCCAGCCTGGATCGTACCTGTTCCCAAATGTCATAGACCATGAGCGATGCTTCTTCTCCATCCACGGTGATAGAACGGTCATAGGTGTGCCCTAGGGAGGGAGCCAATAGCCAAGTTATCAGTTGGCTGTCAAAATTTCCCAGTGTCCACTTTCTTCTTCTGAGCACACCTCCTACCTCTCAGAGTCCTTGACGACTCTCCTCTACTAGCAGATGGTTGCTATGTTCAAACAACACGACAAGCCTGGGAGCTGAAGGCTGGAGGGCATGGTATGCCTGACCTCCACCTCTATGTCCCCAAACTAGTACTGGGTGTCCAGGGCTCCCTGCCCTCCTGCTGTCTGGGTGCAGGGTGGGCGTGATCAGACCGGCTGGAGTTAGCACAGTGCCTGTCACAGTCCCCTGGAGACCTTGACCACTTAACTTTCCTCTCCTAGGAACTTTTTCTGGTTTTGTCCCTGCCACCCCCGGCAGGAAGAAATGTCCTGCCCCAAGTCACAGTGGCGTCATATCCAGCACTCGACTCTTCTACTCTGGGCACTTCTCCCCTATCAAGGATTGGCACATGGGAAGGGGAGAGGTTGGGGCGGGGAGTGGGTAGGGAGTGAGTGGCTTTTTCTCCTCCAGTTTCTCCATGATTTGAAAGTGCCTTGAAATTTCATAGTACTCGCCACTTTTAGTTCAGGCCCCTGTCTCCCAACTATCTTTCTCTAAACAGCCCAATTCTCTCACCTGCGGCTTCTGCTTCAGGCCCGTCTTCTATACCACCAAAGATGCGCGCCAGAGCGCTCTTGCCTACACCAGGCGCCCCGAGCAGCAGCACCTTGTAAACGCTATCCTCCGAGCTGCTGCCTCCAGAACTGATGGAGTCGGAGGAGCCTTCAGGCCAGTCTAGCCTCTGCCCTTGCGTCCGAGTTCCTGCTGCAGTCGCTGCCAGGGAGCCGGGGGCTAGCGCCGCCTGAAGGTCCCGCTCGTCCACCGGCATGCTCCTGCGGTGCAGTGGGGGTGCCGGGCCCCAAGGGGTGCTGCCCCGACGGCGCTCACGCTCCCGGCCCGCGCCGCGGCTCCCTCCCACCCCACTGCCACCGTTCAGAGTCATTGTGTTGGACGCCGCCGTCTGGGGAACCAGGAATCGGGATGGTAGCTCTCTTGCGGGAGCAGGCGGGAACCCTGGAGTCAAGAAAGGTGCTCAGGATGAAGGACCTGCCACAACCTACTGCCAGTCATGAGGTCTCTATGTCTTATTCAATAACCCAGCTTGACCTGGGTCCCCATCCATCCCCCAGCCCAGATGGTGTAGTCCACCCTGCTTTGTCAGGACACTCACCAACTCTCACACAGATGCTAGCAGAACCTGGTCAGCGCTCCAGCACAGACCACTGGCGGATCAGAAAGAACGCACTGGCAGAACCCTGTCCAGACAGATAATCGGACCCTTGTGTGTTGCCAGGACAGAAGCCCTTTTCTCCTTTACTGCCTTCTCAGCCCCTCAGCTGGCGCTAGGTCGCAGCTCTAGGGCCTTCTATTTAAACCTCCACCAGCCTGGCTGCCGCCCTCACCCCTAGCCTTGCTCCCGCCCCCGCCCCCGCCCCCGCCCCGCCCCGCCCCCATCCTCCCTGGTCCAAGCTGCTGCGAAGCTGACGCATCCATCCACCCCCGGGAATCCCCCACCTCCCTGCTAGGACCTCAAACCCGCCAGGGGCGGGGCAGGTAGCTGGGAAGATGCAGGGGTGGGGGTGGGGGAGAGAGATGGGGGGAGTGTGTGTTGAGGCGGCTGTACAGCGTGGTGCATAATTCAGAGGCTGCCAGTAGTGGGTAACTGGACCAGTAAAGTACAACTCCCTCTGGAGAAAAATGAGGTCTGTCCCTTTAAGAATGAATTCTTCTTGAGCTCAGTCCTGGCCTGTTACCCAAGCCAATAGACAAGTTATTGACTGGACACACTCAGAGTCCATGGCGCCCATTCCTCCAGGCATGGACCTTAGCTAGAATTTAGAGGGTCCTAAATTGGTATTTCTAGCTTTAACACTAAGTCCTTCCTATTCAAGTCCTTGTGCCTTGTGCTGGGACTTAAAAAGTCTCCCCCAGTTAGACTGCCCTTCACGTTGAAGGTTGATGTAATCCACGAATCCCTGGGGTTCCTTAGAAGGTTATGGGGGGCAATGGAATTTTCTGTCTGAGCCTACTAGGTGCTTGTCTCCTGGAGAGAAACTACAGAGCTAGAAAAAAGGAAAACACAAACTCATTTCCCCACCCCAACTCGAAGCATGCCAAACAGCCGCCAGTAACTGCTAAAAATATCTAACCCTGGCTCTAGCCATTTTGCTTCTGGGCATGAGGTTGCCCAGAGTCGGTGAGATCCAGGCTGACAGTGGGGGACTCCAGAGGGAGCCAGCCCCTTTATAGCCTCCAAGTTCTTCTTGCTCCTTAGCCCAATGCTGGGCCTTTTGCTCCTAAACATCGCACCCAGGAGGGGCATACATTGCAGGGTGTGGGCAAGGCGTGGCTTTCCGGCACTATGTCCCAGGGCCTCTGCTCTGTTTAAGACTCACTTTGTTCATTGTGCTGAGCCAAACTGAGTGCCTGTGTGCCAGACCCTTTAATCAATGGCAAAAATAGATGTAGTGCCAACACTGTCTTGGAGTCCCCCTTTTCAGACATTGGGTGAAAACTGGGATAGTCTCAGAGGGAAGGAGAGGTGATGGGCTGTGCTGGGTGCCTAGTCCTGGGTCTGCCTCTCTCCCAGACTCAAGGTACCAAGTCCTGAATTGGATATCATGACCTACTCCTTCCTTGTTCATGTCTAGGGTAAAGACTGGGCAAATTGTGTGTGTGTGTGTGTGTGATGTGGTCTGTCTGTCTGATTGTCTCTGTGTCTGTGTACAAGCTATGACGTACAGGGACAGGACTCGCTCTTAGACTCTTGTGATGACTGTGGTGGGGGTGGAAGGGCACCCATTTGGAGCTCAGGTGACATCATAGATGGACCTTAGTAGACTGTAGCATGTTGCCATGGAGACTTGAGCCAGACTTTCTGCTGCTGCGTCAGTCTCCTTGGCAACAGCCAAGAAGGCCTTGAATTGAGGAAACTGGCTAGGGGACAGGTTAGGAGGTTTATGATGCAGGGTCCTCTTGTTCTTAAGGCCCTTGAAGTAAGCAGAAGCTGAGCCTGCTTATGTGCCCTTTCCATGAAGGAAGGATCGTGGAGGCTGGGAAGTCCATGCTGGCTTTTGTTCCTTGGATAAGGCTCGGTGGGAAGAGGGAGTCAGGGGCTTCAGCCTTTCCTGACAGGATCTAGAATCAGCACACAACTTCCCAGCAGGAATCCTAGTTGGCTGTTTATGACACATACGCCCCCACGACACACACATACGGTGTGTCTGGAAAGAACCCTGAGGTGCCCAGGAGAGCATCTGGCAGAGGACGGGTGTAGGACAGCTGAGGCCTTCCTGGAAGGGGCCATGCAGAGAAACAGGGCTGACTTCCCCTCTGGTAATCTGAGCTTTGACCTCAACAGTGTATCTTCTTTGCCAAGGCAACGACATCCACACAGAGCCACTCAGACCCCAGGTATTCCTGTGGCCATGCCAACAGGCCAGAGATGATCATCACAAGCCTAGGTATAGCCAGAAGCTCCACGATCCAATATCAGGACATGACCTTAACATCAGTTCCTGCTACATTCCTGCCACCTGGTCCCACAAGGAACAAACTGAGGTTGCAACCAGCTCTGTACTTTGTTAGCAGTGTCACCTTTGTTGATTTGTCCCAGCTGAGCCTCAGTTTCCTTCTGTGTAGACCAAGGATAATGTGTCCATACCTCTGAGACACAACATGAAATGTGGAGATAAGGCCTTTGGCTCAACGTTGACATATATTGCCATTTTAGCCGGCACATTTATATTCTCATCATCCTTGGTTGCACGGGGCAGGCTGAGTGAATCTGTGGACTGTCTCTTGCTTCTGCTTCAATGTCTTCAGGATAATGTTCTGTCCTGAGGAAGGTCGGGAGATGAACAATTCGGATAACTCTATTACCTAATCTCTTTGGGGTCCTCCCCTCTGCCTCAGGTGACTAAATGTTGAAAAGAGAACTGGGTTGGTCTGAGGGTTAATCTCCACTGTCCACTTGACTATATTTAGAATTGCCACGGAGACTTCTGGGTGCATCTACTGGTGTTTTCAGAAGGGAGGAGCCATCTTGAATGGGGGTAGCGTCGTTCCATGGATTTGGGTCCAAGAGGATAAAAAGGAGGGAGCCAAGGACAGGCACTCATTTCACGTTGCTTCCCATTTGTGGAGGCAAAATGACCAGCTGCCTCACTTGATGGAAGCCATGCCTTCCTTACCATGACGTACATCCTCAATCCAAAGTAAACCCCTTCTTCCCTCAGTTGGTTCTTGTCAGGTATTGTGTGACACCAGTGGGAAAAGTAATGAATCCAGCTGGGCTTCAGCATCCCCAACCCTCCTTACACCGCGTCCCTCTTGCTTCAGGGGCCCCTGCTGTTCTGTGACTCCTTTCATTCATTTCACTGAGCCATGCTAAGTACCTGTGTGCCAGACCCTTCTGTCAAGGGCAGGATGATGGGAGAAAATAAGTGTAGCTGAGTGTGTTCATGTGTGTCACCTAATCCCCGGGGCCATCTCAGTTAGCTGTGGTTTGTTATTCCCATTGTGTAGATATAGTAACGGAGGCTTGAGGGATCATAGTCCAGAAATAGCAGAGCTAGACATATGTGGTGGAAGGTCTCAGAGACCTTAAATGTCATCCTACCCCCACCGCTACTATGCCTTCACAGCACAGCTGAGGTTCCAGAAAGTTCTTTGGGAGCTGGTCCAATATTCACAGATGGTGTCCTGCAGACCACCAGTAGCCAGGCACAGATGAGTCAAGAATGTCAAAAGGATTGAAATGGCAGCAGCTTGATGTCTGTCACCCCAGTGGCCTAGCTGCCAAGAAGACCAGCAGAATGACTCAAAAGCAGCATCCTACTCTGAACATGGCTGAATACAGAGACCACGGCCACCTCAGATGAGCTTGCCAAGCTGAGGTTCAGCTATGGTGAGGCCTACAGTTTGGGAAGGATCTTTGGGCCTAATCATCCTGGCAGGTCACCCCATTTCTTTGAAACATTCAGCTCTTTCACTTGTGAAGAGGGAGGACTGAGTTGTCTGGTAGGTCATTTGAGACAGGCCAAGAGCAAGTTTACATGTGCAAAGAGCAGTCACAAAGAGTTTGCCATGGCTATCACCATGTCAACAGATGAGAAACCAAGTGACACAAGCCAGTGGCTTCATCTTCTTGGTCTTGGGTAGTCATATCTAGCTCCTCCTGCTCTTGGTCATCAGGTTGGCAAAGCCCCTACTCCTAAGAATGGACTGAGGATCGGCACTGGGGTCTGGAATGGGCTTAGGTCTCGGATGAAGGCAAGGGAGCAGTAGTTTTATCCGTAGCTGGAAGCCTTTAGGATGTTCTCCTAGATTACTCCTCACCTGCAAAGTGTAGATAAGGAAGAAAAGCAACACATGGGGCAAGGTGATATGCTGAGCTCGACTCGGTGGCACACATCTATAATCCCAGTGCTCAGGACTGGATCTGAGGCAGCCTGGGCTCTCTAGTGAGTTCAAAGCAAACCTGGGCTACACAAATAGCAAGACCCTGACTCAAGAAGCTAAAACAATCGAACAAGCAAACAATTTGACAGCTCTTAAAAGGCTCAGGCTCTCTGATGATGATCCATGAGGACACTGCCCACAGTTGTCTGGGCTCCAACAGGGACAGGCATTCCCATCAGAGAAAAAGACAGAAGCAGGAAGTCCCAAGGTGGAGTCCTGGGGAAGAGCTTCCAACTGGCTAAGATCTAAGACCAATGGCCTCTCTCGATGACAAAGTGCACTCTGGGCAGGGGGCCAACAGGAGGCAGAAGCCCCAGACATGACGGTATCATCTTAGAGATCTGAGCTTCTCTCACTCAGCACTTGTGGTGATACAAACTCTGGGAGGGCTGATGGCAAGGGTTCCCCATGATCCTTTCAGGAGAGAAAAGGAGCATCACTGTCGTGAACTGGGGAGTAGACTAAGCATCACCACCAATGGGCAAACAAGAATCACAGCAACAGGCTAAATCACAGCACACACAAACCACTCCCTGGGCAAACCCCTCAAACCTGAGCTCACTTGGGCCTTTAGACTAATCTCCAGTGGAGGGAAACACATCAGACGTTGGGGCTTCTCCAGAATACCTCTCCTGGATTTGTTTTTTTTTAAGGTCAGTATTAAGATGTAGGAGGGTGGGCGCTATAGTCTGCATCTGAAAAGATTCCAGAGATCCAAGGGTCAAAGGCTTATACTTCCAAGTGGAGCGACAGGGAAATGGTAGAAACTTTGAGAGACTGGGTATAGTAAGAAGTCTTCAGGAGAACGCACTTGAAGTAGAAACTGGAACCCTGGCCCCTCGTTCTTTCCCCTCTGCCAGCAATGTGCTATTTCACCACAGGCCCAAAAGCAACAGTACCAACTAAAATGGACTATAGCCTCCAAGGCAGTGAGCCAAAACAAGCCTACTCTTTAAAAAGTTTTATTTTTTTAGTTTTATGAATTTTGCTGGCATGTATGTTCATACATCACATGAGTGCCTGGTGTCTGCAGAGGTCAGAAAAGGGCATCAGATCCCCTGGACCTGGAGTTATGGAGGGCTGTGAGCTACCACGTAGTGTTAGTAACAGACCAGGGTCAGAACGCATGCTTTAAACTGCTGAGTCATTTCTCCTGCCCTCTTCTAAAAAAGCAAAACAAACCAAAGCCCAATTTATTTTTCATTTATATGCATGTGTATGTATGCTACACGTGTCTTAAGTGCCTGCAGAGGCAAGAACAGGGTGTTGGATCCTCTCGAGCTGGAGTTGCAGGTGCTTCTGAGCTATCTGATCCTGGTTCTCAGGTCTTCTAGAAGAGCACTACATGTTCTTAACAGCTGGCTATTTATCCAGCCCCAAAACTTGCTTCATAAATTATTTCACGCATGTAGTTATAGAAAACTGACTACAGGTGGGAAGGGAAGAGAAGCATTTTAGAAGCTAGAGAACCAAACACAATACATAGACTTTGGGAAGACTCTAAATGCTGTTTCTGGAAAATCTGGATACTGGATATTAGTTTTAAGATAGTCTTATGTAGTAGATCAAGCAGACCCTAAATTCACTATGTAGCAGAGGATGGCCTTGAACATCTGACCCTTCTGCCTTAACCTCCCGAGTGCTGGAATTACAGGTATGTACTACCATCCTCAGATCAGAATGGCTCATTTTTGGGCCAGATTAAAACAAACAAACAAACAAACAAAACTGTGGTTATCCAGTTGTGGTTGTTTGAATGAGAATGGCCTCTACAGGTTCATATATTTGAATACTTGTATTTCAGTTGGTAGGGCTGGGAAGAAGTAGTAGGAGGAGACTAAGTGGAGGTGTGTCACTGGGGGGTGGCTTTTGAGGTTTCAAAAAACTCACAATATTCCCACTGTCCTCTCTGTCTCCAATTTGTGGATTAAGATGTGTGCTCTCAGCTGTTCCTGTTGCCATGTCATTGCTCTGCCATCTTGGACTCTAGTCCTCTGACACAATAAGCCCTAAAATAAACTTTCACAGAAAGAAACTAAGACAACAGACTTGTATCAGTCTGTTCCTTAAAGTGAATGGTTCCTTAAAGTGAAGGGTCATGTTTCTGCAGGTTCCTCTAGATGTAGTTCTATAAACACACAAAGGTCAGTGTCACACCAGGTCAACTAACTAAATCTGAGTTGAATCTATTAGTGAATCTAGACGTATTTATATATTTCTTTCAATTTTTTATTTTTCACATTTGCTACTTTTGGTAACTCAAACACTGAAAGAGCTACAACATATTTTTTTTGAGACAGGGTCTCCCTAATATAGACGGCCTTGGCTGTCTTGGAACTGTCTATGTAGACCAGGTTGGCCCCAAAATCATAAATCTGCCTGAGTGCTGGGACTAAAAGTGTGTACCACCATACTCAGCTTGCTTATTTTATGAGTATTTACCTGTATGTATGTGTTCCTGGTGCCTGTGGAAGCCAGAAGAGAACAGTGGATTTCCTGGAACTGAAGTTACAGATGTTTGTAAGCTTCTCCATGGGAATCTAACCCAGGTCTTTAAGAGTAATAAGTGCTTTTAACTGCTGAGCCATGTTTTCAGCCTCACTGGGAGGAATCAGAAATGATGAGGGCACCTCATGGCACCTTCATAGGCACCCACCACCACTTCCCACTCCACAACCTCAAAGGAGTCCACAAAGAAAGATACTAAGGCATGCTGGGAAATGAATATAAATTAAGGGTTTATTATTAAAAAAAAGTTAGTTTCTCATTGTCAGTGATTCAAGAAAACAAAGCCACAAGCCCTTGGTGGAGCTGAGGCCATGACACGTGTGTGCAGGCTGATCATCAAACGCCAGGCTCATGAGCGGGATGACAGACACTGATTAACAACCTCCAGCAGGTGGGTATTCTCCAGGGCAGCTGCCACTCGCTCCTTATCTGCAAGCTGTTTGTTCACTGTGTAGGAAAAAGGGGTGGAAAAACAGGGTTAGAGCGACTCTGGCCAGGCTGCTAGCCTCAGTTGATTTGATTTCCACCAATGAATGTCTCTATCACCTTCCCAAGACTCTGAGCCTTGATCGGGCTAGTCTCATCACCTGTGCCCATACTAGCTTATTTGCTAGGAACACCCCTCACCTCCAGGGATTGCTCAGGTCTGCCTCAGGTATTTCTTGAAGCCTGACACAATGTCCCTGTGTACTTGGGGAACATGGGAGGGAAGGTCATTGAAAGCAGGAGACTTTACCATCAGGCCAGTTTTGGTTGAGGCTGGACCTGGCAATTTTACTCACT
The DNA here is from genome assembly GCA_028658305.1 of Pachyuromys duprasi. Classification (NCBI taxonomy): domain Eukaryota; kingdom Metazoa; phylum Chordata; class Mammalia; order Rodentia; family Muridae; genus Pachyuromys; species Pachyuromys duprasi. The sequence continues at coordinate 40,819,720 of CM053744.1, forward strand.
TATTCTCCTAGCCCTAATCTTGCCCTATAACTGCTGTAACAATGGGGAAGCCTCACACAGTTTGGGGCCCTAATACATCAAGTTCCCCACCAGCCCACACTAACCTGCATGCTCTGAGGCATGGGTCCCCGGTGTAATGTGCACATCCATCTGTGAGAAAGACAACCTGGACCTGAGCACTCATTCACCTATTATTATTACTTTTTCGACACCACCCTTCCCTTCCTCCCAACCACTCCTCTTGATTCTGGCCCTTCCATCCCACCCCAAGCCCACCTGCGGTCAATCCACTTCTAACCCAAGGCCCTTGTCCGCTGCTTTTGATTCAAAGGCCTGCCAGCGCCTCGATCATGCCCATCGACAGCTCCCCGCTGCCCTTTCTGCCACATTCCTCACTGTTTTCTGGAGTTATTCCAGTATTCTTGTCACACCCACTTGGGAGTTTCCTTGAAGTTCAACTCTTTGAGTCAGGGTCCTTCCAGTGTCCATTCATGTCCCCTTCCTCAGTACTTGTTCCCACCTTAGGCTCAACTCCAACTGACCTTGAAACGCTGGGGAAGGGATCGAAGAAGCTTGACTTTGATAGAGAGGCCAATGAGCGTGGCCATGCTGCAGTGTGGGATGGTGGGTGTGAAGGCCACAGCTACTGTGCTCTCGGGGTCGCTAACCTGGGTTGGTAAAGGAGATTACAAAGATCACACGGCCGCTCTAGCCCAAAAGACCCTCTCTTTATTGATTTGGGCAAGTTACCTGGCTTTTAAGGGCTCTAACATCCATAAAGTGGATAAACAACCCCCGCCCCCAAAGATCCTCTTAGGTGCTTGTGAACGGAGAACACCAACCTCTGATGTACACCTTTTGGACTACTTGAGCAGAGTACCACACTCTGATGATGACTCACCTGAATACGAACTTGCTCTACTACGTTCAATTCCTCCAGTGTAAGTGGATGCTCCGGGTCATTAATGGAGCGAATAAGATGTGCCAAGTGAAGGAAAAGAGACTCTAAGTTTTGGCCCACTCAAAACCTCCGCAGGCATGCCTAACCGGTCCACCCCTCCACCGGCGTGTTGCACGTCACTTCTTTCCGGTACCCCAAGCCCCCACCGTCCCGCTAGCGCCCAGCAGCGACGGATATCAAAGATCTCGCGGGCGTCGATGCTGTCGGGCACCTGCTCATCTTCCTCGCCCGCTGTCACTGGCCGCTCCCCCGAGCGCTCATAGATGAGGGGGTTGGCGTTCTCTAGGAGCCCTCCGCCGCCACCGCCGCCGCCTACCATCCCGGAACCGCGGTTTCCACCACCCCCTGGTGGTGAGTACTTCCGCTCCTACGGCACACTTCCTGGGAACGAGGGGGAGGGCGTGGTGTGGCTACGGGGTCACGCAAGGGACATACCGCGCTCCCGGGATTTAGCAAGAAGCGGTGTTTGTCGTGCTGTCTAATCCGAGCCGGGAAAATGCTGGTAGCTTTCGCCAGGGCATCAGAAGAATCTCCCGAGGCAATTAGGCCTGCGACCCTTTTGGGAGGAGCTGAAAGGCAGAAAGCCTACACCGTTTGACAAGGGAACTAAAGGGCTCTTGAGATAGAACCCATGCCATCTTCAGAAGGCTAGGCTGAAAGGGCTTTCGGATGCTCCAGCTCGCTATGAATGACACGCTGGCTTCCCCCAGCAGGGTTCGGCAGCGCTGGTTACATGCTTGTTAAGTAGATAAGCGATCATAAACTCGACTTCCATTGGAGAAGAAAGGCCTACAGGAGAGGGGTGTCCTTTAAAAGCGTCATATTTACGTTTGAATCGGGAAGGGCCGACGTAGCCTCTCGGACCAGGAACTACAATAGATAAGATTGTGTATACTTGAAGGTGGACCCTGTAAACTGAGTACTGAAAGAGAAAAAAAAAATCCTTAGTTTTGGATATGAAGGGCACCCCTCCCTTCAGCTTCCTGTTTGTGCACATGCAGTTCCCCTCACCCAAATCAAATTCCCCGAATGTCGGCTCTATTCTCCATCAGGGTCCTGAGCATGTATCAGTTACAGCTCTCTGCCCTCTTCTTACCAGCCTGAATCCTACAGTAGTAATGTCATGACAGGGGCAGTTAACACAGTGACTCAAGACTTAAGAAAAAGGTTCCCTGTGTTTTAAAAGGGCTCCATTGCCCCGTTGGAGGAGGATATCCCCTGCTTGCTGGTCAGAGGAACAGCCTTGCCAGGCACACGCTATGCCTAGCCTAACAGCTGCCCCAGAGGGGCCAAACTGCTCCTGGAGGAGGCCTTGATTTGCTGTTGCCTGTCTGAAACACAGCACGCCTAACGGCGGTGCAGACACAAACCAAGATAATGTGGCTGGACACACTTTCTGGCTGCTTAAATGCTGTGGTATGCAGGCTCTTGAGTCTCCACTTCCCAGCGCAGGATGAAACTCTTGCAGGGGATAGGGACCTCAGGAAAAAATGCACCATTGCGTAGCGTCAGAGGCCCAGATGGAGGGTGAGGAGGCACCAATGGAAAGGAGCTGGCAGAAGGTAGTGACTGTGGGAATAATGCACCCGCACAATGAACTTCCAACTAGACGGCCATGGCCTCTTGGAGCATTAGCACCGTCAGACATTTCTGAGGACACCCAACACAGGATACAGCCCAGCATAAGGAGCTCTGAGGGGTGCTGGACTTGAAACTTCTGGGTGGGGGAGGGTGGATGGGAGTTGGGACATTTTCATTCTCTGTGAGTGGCTGTGGCTGCGGTTGTGCTTGTACCTGTTACTCACCATAGGATAATAACGATAACAATACCTTCCTTCTGGCATATGGTTCTGAATGTGTCCTCCATCACTGGCCAATGAAAAGGGCTCCCAGCAGCTATCTTTGCCCAGGGAGATATAGACACTCCTAGGCCCCGCATCCACCACCTGCGCTAGAAAGCCCCTGTGTTTTGTTCCCCTTGGATTTCACCTGGACCTGGGGCAAAAGCATGGCTTGGCTTCCAAGGTGAAGGGCATGTAGCAGGTAGCCTGTAGGTCCTATTAGTAGCTGAGCCAGGATGGCACTGTGTCTACTCAATGTGTGTGTGCATGCATATGTGTGTGTGTGCAGCCCTTCATGTCTCTTACCCCAGCGCATCCTACTGTGGACCTTGGTGACCTCCCACTAGGCCACTTGAATCCGATCTGCTCTGAGGACACTCACTTACTTCATTCCATAGCCCTTTCCTATCAGACTTTCTCCTTTTTGGGCTGTCAGCCCGGCTTTGGGAGGCTGGCCACCAGAGCCTTGGCAGTCAGAAACATCAGCCTAATCCATTCCTGCTTCCTGTTTAGAAAAACCTGTGGCTTTGACGCTGGGGCTCAGAATCACTTACCGCCAGTAGAGGGCAGAGTTGAGTCCCATCCTCATGGAGACACCCAGGCTTGGTTTCTCCGGAACCATCAGGTTGGCCCAGTCTTATGTGAATGTCCAGGATTTACAGGATTGAGCACTTATACTTATTTTTCACAAATGGCCACAAACTTGCCCCCTTTCTGGAGCTGGACTTTTTCTATAACACACACACACACACACACACACACACACACACACACACACACAAAGGCCACTTCACAACACGGCACAGCTTCCTCCTATCATCCTGAGAGGATTCTCATTTGAAGATGGAGCATTAATGAAGAAAGTCTCTGAACAGCACCATTTCAGCAAGATTGTCTGTTGCTGTAACAAGTGCCAATGGGTCAGTGTGTCAGTGAGTTGTGTGGACAGAGATGCCACCTGGTAAGGCATCAGGAATAGACAGCATGTCGCTAGGGAAAGGGGATACCTCTGAGCTTAGAGGGATGTTGATTGCCTTCCTTGGTCCCTGTGGGAGGCTACTGCCCTGGGACTATCTACACTAAGAGGCATCAACTGCTTATTTGGATGGATCAGGTGGGAGAGGGAAGTGGCAGATTCATCTGGCTGATCCTCCCCGCCCCAAACTGGAAACAGGCCAGATCTGTCAGCTCTGCAGAACTTACTCTACAGCTAAGTAAATAGCTTAAAGAAGTAAGTTCCGATGGAGGCGACAAACCCAGGAGGGTGAGGAGTGCCTTGGAGGACATCTCTCTGCATTCTCAGGCTCAGATTGGGATTGCCCAAGGACTACATAGCATCCAGTAGGGTATTCAGTCTGATAAAAAGAAGAACTAGCAAACCCATGGTTTACTAGTCCATCTTAACAAAATATCAGGACTCAGACAGGTTAGGTTATTGGGACCATTTTGTGACTGCATTGCCTTCTCATCCCACATTCTCATCATGGCATGGATGGGTTTTATGCTCTGGCCATGGATGCACATCTCTCATAACTCCTCTCATATCACTCTTGGCCTGGGTGATGTCATCTCCAACTTGAGATTCTAGAGAATGGGAAATGTGTACATGTGAGTCCCTTGGTCCTTTTCATAGCCCATGAGAGGCAAGATGGGTGGAAGAAATACTTGTTCCTTCAGCTCCAGAACATGTGGTCCATTGCTAACTCCTAAGACTGAATGACAGCAGCAGGTCCAAAGGCCCCCTGGTGAGCCTGGTTAGATAAGCTAGGGCCTGGCAGTGGGTGAAAACAGTGTTTGAAGACAAGATACCTTGACAAGGGTGACCTAAAGGCAACAAGGAGGTGGGAACACATTCAGTATGGCAGCAGCCAATGGAACAAACTCAACTTTAAGGTGATATGTATACTCACAGACCAGGACTCAACCAGCCCCATTATGACCACTCACATAGGGTAGGGCATGTTCATGGAATCCTCTTTCCTTTGAGTGGTACTGATATGGGTGTCCAGACCTTCCTGGTAATGCCCTTGCCAAGCCACCTCCAGGGCTTCTGTGGTTTTCACTCCTGAGTCCCTTAAACTTGCAGTGGTGTGAGGGATGGAACCTCCTACCCCTCAATGTAAGTTCTGACGGGGTCCCAGGACCTTAAGGGTGCTCTGAGCCCTGGGCCAGATTCTCATGCTCATTCAATTTTTAATTATATTGTGAGAAAGGGCACACGCCACAGTGTGCAGGTGGAGGTCAGAGGACAAGTTTCGGGAGTCAGTTCTTTCTTCTACCGTATGGTTTCTAGGGATGGAACCCAGATCATCTTAGGCATTTCAGCAAATGCCTTTAGCCAATGAGTCATCTTGCATTTTCCCCACTCTGTATCCATGCATCCGCTCTTATCTGTCTGTTCAGCTAACACTTATGTATGTTATCTGGTACCAAGCCTGTCTGTGTTCTGTCTTGCTTCACACGCTCAATAATTTCCCTCATGACAATGTATATGTATGAGCCCATTGGATACTAATTTTCCTTCACACTCTAGTGGCCTGGTCCCTTCCTTACCTCATCTTCTCTCTATCCTTTTCCTCTTGTTCTCCAAGTATCAGATGTCTTTAATGAATCTGAAGCTTTGGAGGAGACAGAGGTGAGTGGGTATCACAGTCTTATGTACGTCTCTTAGCAAGTCCCCAAGTTTTCTCAGTCTGTAAATAGCTTATATAAAAAAAACAACCCCAATTATAATAGCTTTGGTGTCCTAGTAAGTTTAATCTACCATAACAAAATCACTTTAAGGTGTAAGCTGAATGCTGTGATAGATATGTATGTCCCAACTACAAGGGAGACTAAGGCTGGAGGATTTCATGAGCTCAGGAATTCAAAGATAACTTGTTCTATTTCATATACGGACTATCTATCTATCTATCTATCAAACTAAACATATAAGTATGTTTCATATGCGTATGTCGTGAGCTGTGTGGTTTATAGACCAACATTCAGATGCTAGCAGATTTGCTGTGTGGTGTGGGTTAACTATCTGGTTTAAAGATTTCCCCTTTTGTCCTGGGTAGGAGAGAGACACAGTAGGGCTCATAACGCAGATGCCACTCAACAGGCCCAACATACAAATGATCTTCAACATACAAATGTGAACCATAGAAACCTTCAGAACATAGTACTTAAAAGTCTCCATTTCAGCCAGCCAGGTTGCCAACAACTGAAAATGTCTCCAACAGCTTATGTAGATTAAAGGTCACTTGTGATGGACATTTAAAAACAACCTACCCATCCATCTATCCCTGTCCAAAAGTAGTGGGTGGCATTAAAAGAACAAAAGAAAACAAACAAAAAACCCCTCTAACCAGTCCACTATTCCTTCTAGCCTGGGACAGTCTATGTGTGGACAGAACCATTTGATTTCATGTTGCCCACTGATATTTCTGTTCTTATTCTAGAGGTTCTGTAGACACAGCGAGGCCCACACTTGTGTGACCATACTACACTGTGAAGATGTTTGACTGTGCATGTCTGAAAGGAGGATGGGGTGTCAGAAGGCCCACACATATCCATCATGAGGGATTGCCGTTCCTTGTTTCCCCGAGCACCTATCCATGTAGCGAGGATTCTTTGGCCTTTTATAACTCCCGGAACACTCCTGACTCCTGTGACAGCCCTTTTCTCCTTGGTCCTCCATGTCAGTAATTTCCATTCTTGCCTTATTGTCATCTCTAAGTTTTTTTATTTGTCCTCTAAACAAAACAGAAATCCTCTGCATTGTCTTTATATAAAGGTGCCAATGGTGTTATCTGCACGTACTTTCCTAAAACATCTCTGTCATCAAGCAGATAGACCCTTCTTATAGACCAGAGATGGTGGTAGCTTCTTGCTTCAGAGAAACTGTCTTTCTGGAGTTCCAATTTTCTCAGGTTTCTCCAAGTCCTTCTTTTTTTATCCACTGCATTGAAGACCAACTATCCGACCTCAAGTGAGGACTCTTGCATTGCTCACCTTGGACACCAGAGGGCAGACAAAGATAAAGTTCCGCATGGGCTTAGGCCCTAGCCAGACTCAGAGCACAGGAAGCTGACCTCCTGATGCTTCTGCCTGGAGCCTGACTGTGTTGCTGGTTGCAAGCACATTTCAGCAGACAAACAGGGCACTTCGTCAAGCGTGTCAGCAAACACTTTTAAGTGTCTGTAATTGTCTTATTTTTGTAGATGTTCATTGTCAAATGATAAGTATGCAAATTCACTCATGTATCTCCATAGCTTAGTATAGTGGAATAAAAACATGATGCACGTAACCACACCCACTTCAAGTATGAGAATATTTATTTTCCAACTTAAAAAAAAATGAAGTTTGGAAGTGGAGATAGTCTAGAAACACCGGAGCCTGTCTACCCTGTCACAGTAAAGAATCATGTGTGAAAGGTTCTGTCACAGAGCGTAATGTCTTTGGGATTCAAATGGCATTTTCCTTTGACTGTGAGTGGACATGCTAGCTTGTTACCCACTTACCTGTTGATGCACATCTGAGTGACTTCTGGCTTGGGCCATTTTGATCAAGCTGTCATGTATATCTTCAGACAAGACTTTGAGTTGGGCATGGTGGCACACACCTTTAATCCCAGTATCTAGGAGACAGAGAGAGGTGGATCTGTGAGTTTGGGCCAGCCCTGCCTCCATAGTGACTTCTCAGATAGCCAGGGCTATGTAAGAGAGACCCTGTCTCAAAATAAAAGAAAACAAAATAAAACACAAACAAAGTAGACCCATGTGTGATCACATTCACGTGTTTATTCAGGCCAAAGTCCTGAGAGTGGAATTGTTGAGTCATAAAACAAATGTGTGTTTAACTTTCAGGGAAAACTCGAAATTGCCTTCCCCAGTCACCATGGAACATTTTCCTTCCCCTCTAGCCATGTGTAATTATGTCATTTGCTCCATGTTTTTTTGCCAACACTCCTGGTTATGGGGCTTAACTGTGATTACATTGAATGGGTGTGTGTAGTGGTGCCTCATTTCAGATGCTTCTCTGAGCTACACAGACACACGAACATGCACACACACATACCACGCACTCACAACGCACACAGTCCCACACTCATACACACACTCACATATACTATACACACATACACATTCACACACGAACTGACACACCCGTATACTCACACGCCCTCACAATTTCCTCATGTCCACAAAAGCACTAGCAGGACCCTGCATTCCACATTTTCTGTGGTCGTCCCCATCATCAGAGCAGAGCCTCTGAACGGCAGTGCAGAAAGTAGCAGAGTGCCTGAATCCTTCCTCCAGCGTGGTGCAGCAGCCCAGGATTAGGAAGACTACCATGCTGACCAGTTAATTAAGGAAACGGGTTCTATCACTCTGAGCTTGGAGATGCTGAGGACCTGGCAGCCTCCACGCCTCAGCTGTTCCTTCAGCCAGGGAGCTGAGGAGAGAGAGAGAGAGCATTTGCTTACGCAGGAGCTGGGACCACAGTGCAGGAGGGGGGACAGCTCAGCCACACCAGGGGAAATGATCAGAAAGTCGTGATGGAACAAGCCTTTCTGTGTTCTTTGGATTCCTTAGACCCCCTAGGGGCTGGAGAAATGGAGCCAAGGCCAGTTCTCAGGTGGCACTAAGGGCTGTCTGAGGTTGAGCCTCATAATGCTACCTTCAGGGAATCAGGATGGGCTGAGAGTCCCCGATTCTGTACTCTCAGCTGTAGCCTGCCAAGGCGCTGCCTGGTTCTGAAACTCCTGCTCATGAGCCTGTATCCGAGCCTCAGTTAGGCTCCGAGAGCCCAGCCTGTCCTCAGTTTTAGAGCCAGTAGGCCCCAGTACATGTAGGTAAGTAACTGTGAACCAGATCTCTAGAAGTTGGCCTCCAGGATAGCTATAGTATAGAGGCAAAGTGAATATGGCATGGTGGCAGAGTTGCAGTGTTTCAGTGAACAGTCAGGGCACAGCAGGAATGGGTATACACATACCCTAGGACCATTGTAGGGGATGATGGACCCTGAGCATGGCCTCAGGAAGTAAGTCCTGAAAGCAGGGGGCTGTTTTCAGGGTGGTGGGTATGCTCATGCAGTTCCCATTTACCCGGATCACAGTTCTTCAAGTTCCGCCCTACATCTGTGTCATCGTGACTCAGCAAAGCTCTCTGGCTTCTCCAGCGATAACTTTTTGCCCCCACCTCTTAGCACCTTCATTAGATCTGTGACTGCAGCGACTCTGAAAATGGAGGCTCCAGGTTTGGAGAGAGGGCTTCAGAAGCCCTGCTGTGCCTTCCAATGGGACTACAGGAAGAGCAGGCATGGGAAGCAGCTCTGCTCGCGTATTGCTCACTGGTTCTCACCAAACAGCCGTCCTTGGCCTGTCTTACCTTTGCTCCCACTGTGCCTACTCTCCTTCGGTTTCAAGTTTCTGCCAGGGCAAGGTTCATATATTCTGCCTTGTGTCGAAACGCGAGGTCAATCCCACAGCAGCACAGACTTGGGGCTGGAAAGTAATCATGCTAACGGGCAGACTTCCCGTTCGACTGAATACTGTGACCTGTGGGCTTCTGCTTCTCCTCTCCTACGTGCATGGTGAGACCACTAAGGGAGGAACAGGGGACCCAAGTCCAAGCTGCCAATGCTTGATGAAGAGCTGCTACCTGAGACTGCAGGAGTGAAAGTACCAGGGAGGAGAAGTGAAAGTACCAGGGAGGAGGAGCTGGTAGAGATGGCAGAGTGGGAAGTGTGCGTCTCCACTGCTCTACTAAAGCCCACAGACTAAAACAAGAGATCAGTTTTGCCAGAGGACCCCCAACACCGAGGAGCCATCCCAGTGTGAGGTACTCCGGTGGTGTTGGATCTAAAGATCAGGAAAACAGAGGGGCCATTTCCACTCTGTGTGGCTGAAACTGTAGCTGCTACTGACGTGGGTAATAGCTGCTAAAGGGTACTGATGTGGTACTGCCGTGGCACTCTTCAAAAGGACCCTGCATAGGGTACTGGCTTCTACTAAGGCACGCAGAAGTTCCCAGCCCTATAACATACAGCTGAACTGAGGAACCCTTCCCCACAAACCTCACCTGAGTCTTGGTTTTCAGGGCAAACAGCATGTGCTTTGGTGTGTCAACAATTTTCAGGTCCTTATCAGAGCTGAGTGAGGAAGGCATTGTGATCAGGGTTTGTGTTTGTGTGTGTGTGTGTTTGTGTGTGTGTGTGTCTGTGCGCAGGTGTGCACAGCCCCTTAACCCAAATCCTCCTAGTGTGATCTCTGGTGGCCTCTTGCCAGGCCCCCCCATAAAGTAGCCGGCACTGGCCTCACCCTTGTTCTTTTGAGTGCTGTTTCTAAGGCCATCGGTACTTTCCAGGCAGGGAGATCTGCTGGATTCACTCACGGCCCTGTTATTCTAAACATTGTTTATTTGAAAGCCTGGGTTCAGAATCACTGGTAGCTATAAGGGGACAAAGCTTTGTAGCCCATCCCTTCTATACCTCCCAGGCTTGGCTCATCCACAGGGACAGCAATGGACAGGATCTCACACATGGTGCTCAGGATTCCTCAAGAAGAGAAGTGTGATCCGGCTGTAGCGGCCCACAGCTGTAAATCTAGCAAGAGGGTCTCTAGCTACAAACCAGTCTGGGCTGCCTAACAAGACCTTGTGTCAAGAAAATAAAACAAACAAACAAACAAACAAAGAAAAGCAGAAAATGAAATTTCTTCCGCTATTTTTAATTTTACCTGTCGGTAATCTGGATTATGGCTTGCAGCTCCTGGTGGGAAAGGTAGATAATCAGATTTCATCTGAACTTTATAGGGAGCTTTTCTGTGGGGGCGAAACATCAGCAGCTTTTGTCAGTTGCTGCAACAGTGTCAGGCATCCATGGCTGGTGTGCCTAAGTGAGCGACGTGGGTAGAGATAACACGTGGCAGGCTATTGCATACAGAGAGCAAGTCACAGGGGACAGAGGTGTGCCCTTGTGTTTGGCAAGATGTAGGTACATTTCCTTGAGTCCCTGTGTGTGGCTGCTTCCCTGGCCTTGTCTATGCCAAGTGGCAACCAAGATGCTGATTCACATGGATCAGATGGTAGTGGGAGGAGGACAGCATCAGAGACAGGCTGATTTGGGTTTTTCTCTTTTTTAAATGGAGACAGGTCAGATCTGCCAAATTCTGCAGTGTCAGAACATGATGCTCTCTCTCTCTCTCTCTCTTTCTCTCTCTCTCTCTCTCTGTGTGTGTGTGTGTGTGTGTGTATGTCAGGGGATGTTGGGAAGGTGGGAGCTGGTAGAGATGATACACACAGTGGGGAAAGGAGGGCTTCACTGGACACCCTCCCGCACTCTCAGACACACAGGACCAGAGCTGCTTAAGGACTGCACAACAGCTGAAGCTTGAGCTTGTCATCTATCCCACTAAATGTCAGGAGCTGGACAGCTTATGTTTAATGGGACTGCTGGGTGACTGTATCATCTCTTCATCCCATAAGACCAGCAGAACATCATTGGAGCTTGATGCTCTGGTGTCAGCTACACAACTTGCAAAGCTCCTCCTCCATCACTCCTAGCATCGGTGATGCTTTCCTCTGGTAATTTATTGTGCTCTCCAGTTTGAGATCCCGGAGGATGAGATGGTTTTCAGTGTGACTTCTTTAGTCCCCATACTGGCTCACATAGGGTTGTAGAAAGGACACTGTGACATTGGTGGCCATTGGTGCTGGAAGCTTATAGGGCTAAATGGTGGCCTCCAATCCCATGGTTTCTAAGTGAATCTGGTCAATGGGCTAGAGCTGGAAGTCGCTCAGTGAAGACAGTGTGACAGGTGGGAAATGTGCAAAACCTGTGTTTTCATTCCAGGGTCATTTGATGAGTCTGAGTAGAGGGTAGAGAAGATGGGGCAACAAAAGTGGCTGGTTGAGCTGACTAACCCAGATGTCACCTCTTCATTTACAGGCCAGGACTTGTCCAGACCTATCAGGAACACGTCCTCTGGACAGGTGCAGGGTAGCCTTGTCCACTTGGAGGGCATCAACGTGGGAGTCCACAGCTTCCTGGGAATTCCCTTTGCCAAGCCACCTGTAGGATCACTGCGGTTTGCACCTCCTGAGGCTGCTGAGCCATGGAGTGGTGTGAGAGATGCGACTTCTCATCCAGCCATGTAAGCTCTGGGGCCCAAAGGGCTTCAGGCCCTGGAGTGGTGATCTGAGCTCTGGCCCAGGCTGCAGTGGGCCACTTCTCACCCCCACATCCAGTTTCCCTTCTTCATGGAGTAGGGGGGATTCCCACATACATTTTCCAGAGGGCATGCTGAGATTCAGAATGGAAAAACCTGTGCCAGTCTCTGGGTTCAGTGCTTGGTACCTCTAGCAAGTTATCTTTGAATACTGAAGATAGGAGCAGAGGTTGTCTTGAGATCTAGGTTATGTCATTGTCTATGACACCAGGGGAAGTGTCTCTGGGAGATTAAACCCCAACACTCAACCTGAAGAGCCCCCGAGTTTAATAGCAGAGACTGAAGACTCCTAAATAGTGAAGCAGTGGTCCCCAAAGGACTGTACCTTTCACTGCCAATGTCCCAACTCACACTTCCAGATGATATCTTTCAAGGAACAAGTATATGTGCTGACAACTAGGAGGCTTGTTGGAAAGATGAGGAACCCTGAACATTCTGACTTTAGGAGAAGGAGGTCCTACTATCTGGTGGGAAATTAACTTATCCTCATCTATGCAACATCTCTATAGAGGCAGCTTCCCTGTTACAGGCCTGAATAGGGACAGGAGAAGTGGTAAAAATGTCCAGACTCATGGGTAAAGGCTGCCACGGAGACTCCTAGGGCCTTCAACTTCCAACCTCCCAATAAGTGGAATCTAAGATCTTCCAAACTACTACCTGGAGGTCTGGCTCCATCACAGCTTCCCCAGAGCCTGGGGCCTTTATCTGTCTAAGAGGGAATTTATGTATGCATGTGTTTCTTTGTTTATTATTTTCTGTATATAGGTGTTTTGCCTGCATGTATGTCTGTGCTAAATATGCATAAAGCTCTTCTCACATCCCCTGAGAATAGAGTAACAGAGGATTCTGAGCTGTTATGTGGTTGCCGGGGATCTAACTTGGATCCTGTGGAGGAGCGGCCCCAGTGAACCATCTCTCCAGCCCCAAGAGGGACTTAAAATGATCTCATATTCCCAGTGCGTCATGATGAGCAGGTGGTTCTCTAGAAGCAAGTCTACTCAGTTTCTGGCGTTGACTTCTGCTCAGTCCTTGGAGTAGTTAGTTGTTTATCATTGTTAACAGGTGTCTACAGAGTGTCACTGAAATGGAAGAATATTTTGAGACCCTATTCAAAATTTCCCCACCTCTTCTTTCCATGTCTGAAGACTGCCTGTACCTCAGCATCTACTCACCTGCTCATGCCTCTGAAGGCTCCAACCTGCCTGTGAGTGTCAGGTCATGGCCTATTTGGGCTGGGTGGACATTTCCTCTGAAGAAATTTAGATGGGCTAAGATCAGTATGGGCTTTGCTTCAAAATAGACACTGATGTTATGTCCAAGAATGCCTTCTTGTCTGCTGTAGGTAGCTAACTCATGGCCATAAGGACAGAAACCTTGGGAGATGCTGAAAGGCCAGACTCTGCAACCTAATGAGTTCAGGACTTGCGTCCAGAAACCCCACTCAAATTTCCAACAGGGGAGCTTTGGAGTCTTCCAAGTCCTAAAAATGCAGCCATTTGTTTGGCCAATAGGAATGGAGGGCACTTGCTCCATTTTCATGTGGTACTATGAAAGACACATCTTATCTCTTCACCTCAGAGGTGCTCCCAGAGTATTGGAAACAGGCTTTGGTACACGAAGCAGAATAATAAGGATCGAGTAACTTTTCTTCCTGGTAAAACTTGGATCCTTCATCAGACCATGACAGCTTGTATCTGCTTATGTGGGAAGCTTCAGAGCCAAAGCAATGAACATTCTAGAGTGATACTTGGGCTGGATAAAAGGAATGTCCTGCTCTTTTATTTTATTTCACCAGGTGATGGTATGGATCCATGGTGGTGGGCTAGTTATAGGCATGGCTTCTTGGTATGATGGATCGAAGTTGGCAGCCCTTGAGGACATAGTGGTGGTCACTATCCAGTACCGTCTGGGTGTCCTGGGTTACTTCAGGTGAGCCCAAGGCTGGGCAGAGAATTGGTGGCTGAGTAGAGACGGGACAGCCCTGTGACTTCTGTCCCTGCCACTTCTCAGCACTGGAGACCAGAATGCCAGAGGCAATTGGGGCTACCTGGACCAAGTGGCTGCCCTACGCTGGGTCCAGCACAACATCGCTCACTTTGGAGGCAACCCTGACAGGGTCACCATTTTTGGCGAGTCTGCAGGTGGCCTAAGTGTGTCTTCACATGTTGTGTCCCCCATGTCGCAAGGACTCTTCCATGGAGCCATCATGGAGAGTGGGGTGGCCACGATGCCTGGCTTTATCGCCCACTCTGCTGAGGTCATCTATACAGTGAGTTCTCTCAATTCTCTCAATCCTAGCCCCCTACCCCAGCCCTCACTCTGAGAGCTTCTGGTTCTTTCTGCTCTGGGGAGACAATGGAAATGATTACGGTATCTCGACATTCCCTCCCTCCTTCTTTCTTGCTGAAGGTTTCAAAGGTCAGAATCCATATTCGTTCCCCTGACATAAGCTGAGTATTTTCTCTGTCTAAAAAAAAAAAAAAAAGAAAGCTGTGCCTGGTGGTAGCTCCCATTGTGTCCAGAACCACAGGAGCAAGTGCATTAGTTCCCCTCTATCTCATCTCACCCGGGAAGCAGAGCAATTGTATTCCTGATACATTCCACATAGCTTACCCCACGTGATTTAGGGGTCTCCACGCTAGCTAGGAGGATTAGAAAAACTTTCCTTCCTGCCTGGAAGGATGAACAAGCTTCTGCTTGTGCTCTATACAGATGGTGGCCAACCGGTCTGGATGTGAGCAGATGGACTCGGAGTCATTCGTGGGCTGCCTGAGAGGCAAGAGTGAAGAGGAGATTCTGGCTATCAACAAGGTTTGATTGCATGGTGTTAGGGCCTAGGAAAGGGGGTCAGTAGAGAGTGGAACAGAAAGTCCTTACCATGCAGAGATAATTATCTCGTGTCCAAGGCTTGATGTCTTGTAGCTCTCAATGGGAAACCAGAGATGTGTATGGGCATCATGAGATGAATTAATAAAGAGCAAAATCAACTTATTTGCCATCAGAAAATGTCTGGGACATGAATTTGATCCCTCACCTTGAATGCCCTTTTAGGCATTTACAATCATCCCTGCTGTGGTGGATGGGGAGTTCTTACCCAGGCATCCTGAGGAGCTGTTGGCCTCTGCTGATCTTCAACCTGTCCCCAGCATCATTGGTGTCAACAATGATGAGTATGGCTGGGACATCCCAATGGTGAGTCCCAGATACAACTCCTGTATTACCTGAGGAGGGCACGGAGTGGGAGAGGGTGCTCAGGGCTCCACAGCCCCAGTCATATCCTATTTCCAACTTAAACCTTCCCATCCACCTCTCAGTTCATGAACAACATTGATACTGGGGGAAAAATGGACAGAGAGACCATGCAGGCTGTTCTACAGAGCACACCAACACAAATGGTAAGACTCTTAAGATTGTGGGCCCATGAATAGGGACTTACTTGCCTTTTCCAGGAGCCACTTGAGCAAAGACTGGGGTATGTTTCTGTTTCATGATGGGGTTACCGTAAGGCTTGTCCTTTGCCCCTTTACCTTCTTCCATCTCAGACCTCCCTCTCTTCACCCAAGGATACTGCTTCCTGGTACTAAAGTTTTCCTAATGCAGCTTTTTTGGATCCCTCTGAACTAGATTCTGCCTCCTGATATTGCTGACTTACTGGTAGAGGAGTACTTGGGAGATACTGAAGACCCTGAGACTGTCCAAGTACAGTTCCAGGAGATGATGGAGGATTTCATGTTTGTGATGCCTGCCTTGCAAGTAGCACGTGCTCAGAGTGAATATGTCTACAAATATGCCTCTGGGTTGGGACTCTAGCTAGTGGTAGAACACTTGCTTCATATGCATGATGTCATGTGTTTAATTTCTAGTACTTACAAAATAGAAAAAAAAAGAGGTATTATTCCAATGAGATGTCTTAAAGCTGTGGGTCTAAGGACAGCCCTCTGATAAAGCCCTGTCTATGTCTTTATTTCTTCTCTGGTGACAGGCTTCTGAGGGCTCTTACCTCAGTAAATGGGGTTGCCCTCCAGCTTGTGTAGTGTAAGAGTGTGACACCTTTTCCAGGCACAGATGAGGAAAATGAGGTAATGATGTTCTAGAACTTCCCCAAACTACTCAGATAAGTGGGAAGGCCAGGGTCATGATTTAACCAAGGCTCTTTCCAAGGCTCATGCTTCAGCTTTGGAGTCCACACTCCCGCAAATCCTCAGCCATGCAATTCCAGACAACTTTAGGCCAACATATCTCACACAAAAGTTGAGGCAGGATGGGGTGCAAGTAAGAGACTAATATGTTACTATGTGTTCCCATCCCTAGGTTCCTATGCCCCTGTCTACTTCTATGAATTCCAGCATCCACCCAACTTCTTCAAAGATGTCAGGCCACCCCATGTGAAGGCTGACCACGGTGATGAGATTTTCTTTGTCTTTGGATCTTCTTACTGGGGCAGCAAATGTGAGTCTTTCTTTTTCTTTTTTTCCATGAGCAGGATGAGGTCCCAGATGAGTGCTTGAGGGATGTCTGAGTTCACTGTGCAACCGAGGAAACTGAGGTTCTTGGAGAGCATCTCACAGCCATCTTACCATTCAAAATGATGTACTAGGATTAGAATCTGAATGTTTCCCAGTGTTGACTGGGCTTTCTGTCCCTGTCCTCACCCTGATAGTGGTGTCAGGGTGTCAGAGAGGCCCAATTAAAGCCATGATATTTCCTTCAGTGACTATCCCAGAGAAAAGAAAAGGCCTCTGGACTAAGAATAAGCTGGGGGTGGGGTGGATTAAAGTAGAGGCCGGGGCAAGTAAAGGAAGGGTGGAAATGGAAGATACTGGATTGGTATCTGGGGAATCTGTGTGCTGGAGTTAGGGTATAGCTGGGATTGTGAATATGGCAACCACATGGGGTGGCTGGGACCTGGAACTTGACCTTTGTCTTCCTCATGGCTACAGTTGATTTCACTGAGGAGGAGGAGCTGCTGAGCAGGAGGATAATGAAGTACTGGGCCAACTTTGCACGACACGGGTAAGAAGACATCCGCACAGAATCCCCCAGGGCCTCCTCTTGTTTGTGGTAGCCTCCCAAGCACATATAGATCCTGAATCACAAGATTGGTTAGGGCTCAGGGGCAGGTTCTACTCAGACAGTGGTCCCATCTGAGTGTCAGTCAATAGTCATCTTTCAGTGATATGGGTGTGTGTGGACAAACTGCTCTCATTTTGTGTATATGAGCCCACTACAAAGAGAAAGGGGAAAACAGCCCAAATGGCCTTCCTCATTATGGAGTGACACTAGGGAGTTTTTAATGTGCCTCTGTCATGAGATCATCCCTCTGTGTCCTTACACTTCTGGCCTTCTTCAACTACCATATTGACCCAAACTAGGGGATCAAGTCTGGAGACAGTATAACTTATATTGATCCTCACCCCACCCTTCTGTGAGGGTGTGTCCACAGGAACCCCAACAGTGTGGACTTGCCCCACTGGCCTGTGTTCAACCAGGATGAACAGTACCTGCAGCTAGACATTCAGCCTACTGTGGGCAATGCTCTGAAGGCCAACAGGATGCAGTTCTGGACCAAGACCCTGCCCCTGAAGATCCAGGAGCTGAAGGATGTTAAGAACAAGCACACAGAGCTGTAGCTTGTTATATCCAATAGTGGAGTGTCCTGCATAGAACTGGAGTCAAGTTAAGGTGCCCCCACACTTAGAAAAGAAGGATGACCCATATTTCATGTATCCATGCATCCCCTCTTCATGTGTTTGTTCCACCAACACTCATGCATGTCACTTATACCATGGGTATGAGTCTGGGTCCTGTGTTGTTTCACATATGTAGTAAATTCCTTCATGACTGCGTTTGTATGAGTCCCAGTGGATACCAACCAACCTTCCTCTGTACCCTAGTGGGCTTGCATCTCTTCCTTACTTCATTGCCTCATATTCTCCCAATCCTCTTTTTACTCTTTCCTAAGTCCTAAATCTGGATCAGGAGCTCTGGACAATATTGACCACACCAGAAGTGACTGGGTATTAAAAAAACTCCATGTCCATCTCTCAGCGGGCCCCAATCCATTATCTATGAGTTGTTTGTAACTAGAATAGTAACATTTCTGGTGTCTTAATATATTCAATATGCCATAAAGAAAAACCACCATAAGTTGAGTGCTGCAGCTGATGTTTGACCCCACCCTTAGTGAGACTGAGGTGGAAGATCTAATGAACTTAGAAATGCAAGGGTAACTTGTTCTAAATATGGACACTCTATATGAATATATAATAACTGCACAGATGAGTATGCATATCATTATGTATTTAAGAATGTTTCATAAATGCTATAGCTCATAAACAACAAAAATTTGTTCCCAATGTTAGTGATCATGAAGTTCAGTGTTAAGATGCCATTAGATTTGCTGTGTGATGAGGCTCTCTCTCTGGCTTGAAGATTGCCCTACTCATTTTCTTTGGGTAAAATAGATAATGCTACTAATAGCCTGGCCACCACCTGATGAACCTAAACCTTACTATCATGGCATAGGACATAGGGCTGTAACATACAAATATGAACCACAAAACTTTCAGAATGGTCCCCATATCAGCCAACAAGGCTACCAAACTACGGAAAAATTTGATATTTATTGTCTCCATAGATTGCTACCAATGACTGATGTTGTAACAATCCACTCATTTATCTATTTCTGTCCTCAAATTGTGAATGGCACTTTTTTTTAAAAGTGAGAAGCATGTCTGGTCATGTCCTTTTGTGCTTTTAGCCTGAGATGGTGTGAAGGTGGTGATGGTGATGGTGATGGTGATGGTGGTGGTGTGACAAGAAGAACCATTTTGGTTCCTTGCTGTCTGCTGACATCAGTGTTTGTATTTTTTCCAAGGGCTATACAGACTTGGTGAGACCCTACTTGCATGGTCACAGCACATATCTGTGGTGATGTTTGACCATGGATTGTATAGATAGGGCATCAGAAGGCCTGGACATGTCTCCTTGATCACTGTATTGAGGGCCTCTTTGCTTTTTACAGTTCCCTGCTACCCCCTGCTTTTTCTGGAACCCACATTCTGCTTGGTCCTCTAGCTCATTAATTTTCTTTCTCAGCTGTATGCTTTCCTTAGATCTTTTTTTTAGTGCTCCAATATAAACTATCTCTTCTGTATACCATTATAAAAGTGGGCCAAACTGTGCTCTATCTACCTCTGTATTCTCATAAAATATTTTCTCTCTGTCACCAAGCTGCTGATCCTTTGTATCAGACTCTTGAGCAATTTACTTTCCATCTCTTCCAAGTTAGCCCAGTCCCTTTTGGTTCATCTGCTGCATTGAAGATCACCCATAGGCTAGCATGGGAGTGACAATTTTTTGCATTAATTACTACCCATTGCAAAAAGTTCTCATAATTAGCTAAGGTGCTTAGAAGAAGTGACTTGATGCTCTGGGGTTTCTTATCAACTTCCTCCCACCTAAGGCTCAGGGAACATCGAGGAAAGAGAGAATGGAAGGAATCCAAGATCTGGATGAAGGGGAGAGGTACTGTGAACCCCTGTCCTCTGGATGTGACATGGCTATTGTACACCAGGACTTACAACAGGCTGTGACTGCTTTCATGAGACCTGCACAAGACCAAGCCAGGTAGAATGATATATGTAACCATGATATATGTAAGCACCTTCACTTCAAGTTTGAGATTCTTTTCTTTGTTGAAAAAATTTTCTTCTTGCTCCTTTATGTTAATCATTGCCTGGTCTCTGCTCCCTGGCAACCACTGACTGCTTTCAGATGGAATATTTCGGAAACTGCATATAATCTGGAAACATCAGAGCCTCAGCTGTCTTATAGAAAAGAATCATTTGTGACTGGCCCTGTTAATAAGTACAACATCTCTGAGATTCAAGTGGTGCTGTCCTTTGGTTAAGAGTGCCATTCCACATATACACACACCACATTAAAAAAAAGACCTCTTGCTTATTCTTTGAGAATTTCATACAAGTAAACAACATGTTTTGATCATATATACTCCTCAATTCTCCCTTCCCTCTACTCTAGGAACCTTAACACATGCCCCACCTTCCTGTACTTCCTGCCCCTATTTTTGTAGTGAACTGAATCCAATTAGTGCTGCCTTTAGAATACTGATTGATCTTATTGGTTTGAGCTTTCGTATATAACCACACCTGCAGTGAGTTCATGAATACTATGGCCATGGCATGTTCAGAAGACAGATTTCATAGAACTCTTTCTCATCCTAGTGCTGTTGTCTTGCTAAATGAACATGTTGTCAGCTGCTCTCTAAATATTTATGTGTATACAAGGTTGAGCTGCCCTCAACCTTGGCCAAGGAAGCTTCTCTGTGCAGTGGTCAGCAGTTAATGCAGAGTCTTGTAACTGGTCGGAGTGCTGGGAATAAGTGACTCCTGAGTGCGCAGTCCTCAATGGGACAACTATGTCAACGTTCTGTCCTAGTTTGGTTTCTAGCACTGTGGTAAAACACCTCAACCAAAAGCAAACTGGGGGGCAGGGAAGGGCTTATTCGGGTTACACTTCCCCAATCACAGCCCACTGTTGAGGGAAATCAGGACAGGAACTCAAACAGGAGCAGAGGTAAGAACCATGGAGGAAAGCTGCTTATTGGCCTCTTCATCTTGGTTTCTTCAGCCTTCTTTCTTATACAATCCAGGACCATCTGCCCAGGATGGCACCTCCCCTACAGTGAGCTGGACCTGCACAAATCAGTCATTAATCAAGAAAATGCTCCACAGATTTGTCCACAGGCCAATCTGATAAAGGCAATTCCTCAGTTGAGTCTCTCTTCCCTTGTACGTATAGGCTTGTGACAAATTGGCAAAAACTAAACAGCACAATTGCTCACTAGTACTAGAGAGAAAATCGGGAAGTAGGTAAAATGTGAACTGGATGGGAAGGGTCTATCACTGAAGACACAACAGACATTGGTTACAGGGCATGGAGATACCAAGCTACAACTAAACTGAAAATTTCCTTTCCGATGGCTAGCTTTCACGGTCTGTGAAGGAACTATGCAGTCCCACTGGGCATGGGAGATTAATCATCAGTGGGATTCCCCAGCAGCAAACCCTGCATCATCATGAGCGAGTGTTCAAAAAGCAGTCAACTGAGTTCATGATAGAGGCAGCCCCTGCTGCCCTCATTTAGAGATCCACATGGAGACTGAGCTGCCAACCATCCACAAGTGAACAGAGGGTTTAGGTCCTCTCTATGCATGGTCCTTGGTTGATGCATCAGTCTCTGCAGGACCCCCTGGGCTCAGATCTTTTAGTTTTGTTGGTCTCCTTGTGGGTCTCCTGTCCTCTCCATGTCCCTCTATTCCCACCCCTCTCTTCCTCCATATGACTCCTTGTGCTCTGCCCAAAGTTTGTTTTTGAGTCTCAGCATCTGCTTTGATCCCCTGTTGGGTGAATCCTTTCAGAGGACCCTCTGTAGTAGGTTCCTATCCTGTTTCCTCTCTTCCAACACTTCTGGTGTCAGGTTTTTTTTAACCTTAACCTGACTTTATTTGATTTAAAGAATATAAAGCAGAAGAAACAATATACACGATAATGAGAAAGCAAGTGGATTAAATACAGTGAGAAGTTATTAAAATAATCAACCACAGGAAAATGTTCAATTATTGAATAAAAGAGAAAAAATTTTGCTAAAGAATTTTCTTTATTTCCTTTTTTATATTCAGTGTTTGTGAATAAACCGTCATTGATCTGTACTAACTCTATTATTTTTTCTTTATAAAAAGGAAGGATGTCAGGGAGGAGGATAGGATCTCCCAAGGAAAGAAAATAGGATAGAGTGTTACATAGAGAGAGGGGGCAACTAGAGTGGAAGGATTAACTGGGGAAAGAGATGACAGAGAATGTTAATGGGGAGACTTGGACAGGAATAGCTAACACTAAAGGCTTTTTGAAAAACCATATAGACACCTACTACTATAGAAGTTTGCTATACATATGTAAATTAAAATAATATAGATGTGGTCACCCTATAATAGTAGCAACAATGCCGCAGTGAGATATCATGCCACTAAGTTAAACTTCCACTGCCAGAAATGGATTACATTTTATTGAGTCATTGGCCAAAAGGGTACCACACCTCCCAAGAATTATAGGCTGTTGCCAAGTCTATTGTTTGCTCTCCACAACCTGATGTTAAGATCCTATATTCATCAAACACAAAGAAGTTGTGCTGGTGCCAAACAACAAGTTTCACCCTTGTTAACTACTGTTCATTGTCTTCTTTTTTTTATGATTCAAGGATTTATTAAGTCATACATGCAAAACATACTGCTAACTGAGTTAGCAAAAGATCAATGAAAAAACACTCCACAATTCTGCAACTGTCAATTGAAAAAAGTTTGTTCTAGTGGTTGACAGACCCAACACTGTGTTCTTGCCAGGTTGTACAGAACAGCGTTAGCCCAGCAGTTGACAGAACCTCACAGACCCAAAGGAACATCTCAGGCAGAGCCACGAGGGGAAGCTTATCCACGTGGTTGAGGTCTAGCAGGGCAGCATTAGTCACAGGACAGTGTTGGTACTCTGGCAAGACAGTGATGTTTAGAAGGTTCATAGTTAAAGAATATCTAAAATAGTTTAAAAACTGTAAAGCTGCAACACATGATTTTTACACCTAGTTACTAGAAAACTAAAGAAAGCACTTGTCAGCTTTGAAGAAAGTAAGGTGAAAACAGGAATGCACTTCTACTAATCTACCAAAAGAAATCTTCAAATGCATTATCAGAAAGATCTTACAGTACAGGTCAGACATATTGCTCATTAAGAAAGGGGTCCTAAAGAAAAGCACTTGCTAAGTTAGCAACTGAGGATGGCCAGTTTAAACGTGGATCAATGTCCCATCTGGGGAGGGATGGCAGTGTGGGGGTAGGAAGAGTTAGAGAGACCCTGGTAAGCCCGGCCATTTGTCATCTACTGTATTTGACAGAAATTAACCGTTAAAAATCTTTACCCGTGATACTTTTATTTAGTTGAATTACTCCATATACAATGTAGTGTAATCTCTACTTCATATTAGTCAAAATACTGTCTTTATCCTTTGATCACGTCATGTTTCACTAAGTCCACCCAGCACACCCACAACTAGGAACAGAATACTTCATTAGAGGCAACAGGGGAACCAGAGTTCTGTTCAAAGTCTGCAAAAGCTAGTCAACTGGTTATTTTTAAAAACTCACTATGAAATCAAAGAGTTGAGCTGTTACACTCATTCACTGTGACATACAGTACAAACTTATGTAATGAACATGGGCTGATAAGTTACAGTGCATCATGTGGCAACGTGTCATTAAGGAGGCTGTGCTGGGTCACACAGTCTGGAAACTAGACAGGGGCTGCACCCGACTCCAGAAGCTGTGGTCTTCTTAACGACAGAAGTCGCTCAACAGTTAAGTGCTTAAGTGTTCTCAGCACAACACAACTTAGTTCAAAAAGTATTTTGGCAATTCTTAATCTGAGCAAGAATAGGGGACTTTCAAAAATAAGGCTTTAAGAAGGCTTGTCATTTTAGGGCTGAATTTTAATAGACCGTAAGCTGGAATTCTTACATTGAAGACAGAACCTTAAAATGACTGACTGGTTCATTGGTTCAAAATGGTTTTATGGAAAAATTAATCTGTACCAAAAACTTGGCATCAAATGCGAAGGCTCCACCGTTTTTGAGCAAAGCGTACAAAGGTTTCCAGGGATAGGACCAAGAACGAGGGGCTCAGACATTTACAACAACAGGCATTTTCTCTTCCTCTTCTTGACAGGAGGTGGACAGAGCACTGCTCGGATGGCTTCATCAAACACTGTCTTGAGA
This sequence comes from Pachyuromys duprasi, assembly GCA_028658305.1. Taxonomy (NCBI): domain Eukaryota; kingdom Metazoa; phylum Chordata; class Mammalia; order Rodentia; family Muridae; genus Pachyuromys; species Pachyuromys duprasi. Next base: position 40,843,577 of record CM053744.1, read on the forward strand.
CCCCGCTGTGTGAGTGCTGAGCACTCCAGGTATTTGACAGCACCGATCTCTTTCACCATAGCGAGCCCCTGTGGGTAGGTGATGGGAGTCAGCTTCTTCTCCTTCAGCTTCTCAATCCTTATCATCCCTAAGATCAAGCTTTGTCCCCACTGGGATGGTGGGAGTGTTGGGACAGTGGTGTCGCACTTCAGGGTACCACTTTGCACGGACATTTTCAAATGATGCAGGATTCACAAGGGAAAAGCAAATTAAGAACACGTCTGTTTGCAGGTAGGAGAGGGGATGTAATCTGTCATAATCTTCTTGTCCAGCTGTGTCCCAAAGGCCCAGATTCACTGGTTTCCCATCTACCATAACATTGGCAGGATAGTTGTCAAAGACAGTGGGGATGTACTCTCTGGGAAATGCATTGGTCATGTAACTGATCAGCAGGCAGGTTTTACCAACAGCTCCGGCTCCCACCACCACACACTTGATGGCCTGCATCTGGATGGCTCCGTGGGCCTCAGTGGCGGCGGCTGGTTACTGAGGCGGGAAGTGGCAGGGTTGGGAAGTGCAGGCCGTGAGGCGCTGAGTGCCGGGACTCCTGTCCACACCATCTGGCCCTAGGCGCACTGGAAGGCTAAGCCCAGCAGCAGCCACCACCCAAAGCTGAGGAAAACTGCCCCATTCAATGTCTTCTAAGGCACTCTACAATACCAGTGGAGAAAGTGTTGTCAATATCAACAGCTACAAATTTTGTAGACTATATTTCAGTGACCTTCCTGCATGATATACTGGTACAATAGTGACACCAGCTATGGGAATAATGAACCACCTTTGATTGGATTTAAATCTTATTTCATGAGATGGAATCCATACCTGATACTGTTAAAGTGGCCAAGAATCCAAGGTAAGATAGGTCACAGACCTAGGAAAATGCTTACTACTACTACTATTCTGCAAAAGGAATTTAGGGAGGAAAAGACTCCTCGTGATATATTAAAATACTCGTATACCAACAACTCATTCAGTCTTCATCAGAAAAGATTCTTGAAGTAGCTACAAATCAACACACACACACATACACACACACACTGGAAAATATTCAGAGATTTGGAGACTTTGGAACATTCAGTCTTAAATGAGATTTCTTCATCAAATTTCTCGCTTCTAAGCTCAGGGATCTATCAGGCTTAATTTGCACCACATAAGTGTTACTCAAATTTGAACAAGTTATTTTCTTATATTGCTATTGTTTTTGAGTTGTAAAAAGTGATTATAAAGTATTTATATAGGGAAAAATTGTCATTACTAAGCAAATACTTAATTACTGTGCTATATTCTTGTTCATTTATTTTATATTTTGACTCTATTACTTCCCTAGCTACTAACATTTTCATTAATGTTTTTCATACAATATATATTCTCCCTCTTCTGACTCCTTCTTGATCCTTCGTATCTCCTCTCCTACCAACCCAACTTAAATTTCTATCTATCTATCTATCTATCTATCTATCTATCTATCTATCTATCTATCTATCTATCTATCTATCTACATATCTGCAAAAACCCACACAAATGAAAGATAAACCATAGAATTGTTTTGTGTTGACCTACTACTCCTGGGTACAGGGCTCCCCTGAGTTGTCTAGTAATCACAGACACTCCACTGGATTGTGTATATTTTCTCTTTCTCAGCAGATATCAATTGCAGATAGCTTCTTGGTTTTGGATGGGATTCTATGTCTATTTCCCCTTCAGTATCAAGACCCTGCTTGGTTTGAACCTTTGCATCTTGTGCATGCTGATACAGTCTCTATAAGTTCATGTGCATACCAATTCTCTTGTCTCTGGACGACACTATTTCTTTGGAGTTGTTTGTCATCTCTGCCTCTTACAAACCTTGCTTTTTGTTCTGGTGTCAGTTTTTAAAGTTTCTCCCATTAATACTCATAGACTGGTTTAAGCTCATGAGTAGTAAGTTCAGTTTAAATGAAAAAAAGTTTATTTTTAGTGTATATTCTTAGTAATGAATTATTGCAGCATAAACTGGAAACATACAACTTAAATAAACCCCAAAGCCCTCATTATTTGTACAAGACTGATACAGAAATTTCATTAATGACTTTCATGTATATTAATTCCCTTAAGTAGAAATTTTGTTTACACACAGGGACAGAGAAAATATTGACCATCCTAAGGAGACTTTCATTACTCTTGCTTTCATTATGCTTGCTTTTTATTAGTCATATGCTTGCTCTTACTATTCTGCTTTGCTGCTAGTATCCACTTTCCTTTAAGAGAATTGAGTCTCTGCCACTAAAGATACTCCCAGAAGAAAGGCATTGTCTGTCTATCCTTCCCTCCTATCTCCTTCTGAGAATCTTGATAGGTTAAGGTCTTCTTCCATTTGCCCTTGGCTGCTGTGTTTTTACCTAATGATAGTCTTAATTCATTTGCAACTTCCCTGGAAGAGGTAGAACCATAACAGAAATGAACCAACAAAGACCAATTGGGCAGGCAGTCTTCATGGATGCCATTCTTCTCGACCATCTTCCTGCCTAATTTCTTATAAAATACTTCTTAATGTTGAAGTCTCAAAGGTGATAGTTTATATAATTTTGCACTTATATTTACACACACACACACACACACACACACACATACACACCTCCACTTAGCATAAGTCATCTGGAGTTGACTCCTCTCAGAAAGAGCTCTAACACTTGAAATCTCCTTACATGTCATACACACACACACACACACATATACAGAAAAACTTTACTCAACAAGATATTTATTTTATTTCAATTTAAAATAATTACCAATCTATGTAGAAAACTTGCTCTATTTTCTTTATAATCCTACTTCTTTATTGTATTCAAGTTTCTATTTCAAGATATTAGTGAATAAGCTTAATAATAGTACCCTTTGGCATAACTTGAAAATTTTACATATACATACATGTTCATTCTTTTCTCTCATTTTTTTTTTTCATCACAAAAGCCAGGTTTAAAAGACAACAAGTTGTCTCTTGTTTTGCAGATAAGAGTACTTTCTGGTGAAAATAAGTCTTTTTAAAAAGTTGTTATTTTTATAGGTATTATTATTTTTGCTTGTTTTCAATACATCCTGACTGCAATTTTCCCTCCCTCTACTCCTCCCAATCCCCATTCAAACTCTTCCCAGTGCTCGTCCTCTCTTCCCAAGATCCACCCCTCCTCCATTTCTCTTCAGAAAAGAGCAGACCTCTCAGGGATATCCACTAAACATGGTATAACAAATAAGACTAGGTACAATTCCTCATATCAAGGCTGGGTGAGGCAAGTCAGTAGGAAGAAAATGGTTCCAAGAACAGACTAAAGAGTCAGTTGTGGTGGTACATGCCTTTAATCCCAGCACTCAGGTGACAGAGAGAGACATTTCTCTAAATTCAAGGGCAGCCTCATCTACAGAGCAAGAATAAGTCATTTTTAAGTGTGGATAATAAATGTCCATGAACTCACATCCAAACTAAACCTGGAATTTGGTCTATTTATTCAACATGATAGTTTCCATTCAGTAGATTTGATCAGACAATAAAAAAGTATGAGTGTAACTGTTAGATTGAAAAACGTCTCCCTAGCCTAGAACCCCTGCACATACGTAGCCATGGCAGTTCAGTGTCCAAGTGGGTTCCATAGAATGGGAACAGGGACTGCCTCTGACATGAACTGATTGGCCTGCTCTTTGATCACCTTACCCTGATGGGGGAGCAGCCTTACCAGGCCACAGAGGAAGATAATGCAGCCAGTACTGATGAGCGCTCATAGACTAGGATCAGAAGGAAGGAGAGGAAGACCTCCTCTATCAGTGGACTTGGGGAGGTATATGCATGGAGAAGGGGGAGGGAAGTTGGGATTGAGAGGGGGGAGGGAGGAGGTTTATGGGGGGATACAAGGTGAATAAGCATAATTAATAAAATAAAAATAAAAAGAACAACAAAAAAGGAAAAACACATCTCCCAAAGGCTTGTATGTTGAGACTGATTTTAATCCCATGACATTGTTGAGGTAGTATGGTCATGAAGATCTAGTTCCAGCTAATTCATCCACTGGTGGCTCACACCTTAATAAGGAGATGGAGCCTAACCTTCTCACTCCGTTCTGGTTTGCTGCTGTTATGATGATCATGCCACAGGCTTTGGAAGGGAACAGGAGAATGGTTAAAACGTAACATCTCATCCATTTACTTAGTTGTTGAAAGATGTAAAGCAGCTCTGCAGAGCTGTATAATTTTTGACTTGGATAAGTTTTTTAACACATGTTGTTAATGTCTTTGCTTTTACCCTGTGAGCTCTAGAGCCAAAAGAGGATTCTCTCTCCATCTTTCTTTCCTGTTCTTTTTTTAATTTTTATTTTATTTTATTAATTACAGTTTATTCACTTTGTATCCCAGCTGTAGCCTTCTCCCACAGCCCCTCCCAACCCCACCTCTCCCTCTTCTCCTCTGCCCCTCTCCCAGTCCAGTGATGGGGGGGTCCTCCTCCCCTTCTATCTGACCCTAGTCTATCAGGTCTCATCAAGACTGGCTTCTTAGTTTTCCTTTGTGGACTGTTAAGACTACTCCCTGCTCAGATGGAGGTGATCAAAGAGCCAGCCCATGAGTTCATGTCAGAGATGGTCCCTGTTCCTATTATTGGGGAACCCTCTTGGACATTGAGCTGCTGTGGGCTACTTCTGTGTAGGGATTCTAAATTATCTCCACGCATGGTCCTTGTTTGGAGTATCAGTCTCAGAAGAGATCCCTGTGCCCAGATTTTTTGGTTCTGTTGTTCTCAACTTGTGGAGCTCCTGTTCTCTTTAGGTCTTTCTATCTCCCCCTTCTTTCATAAGCTTCCCTGCACTCTGCCCAAAGTTTGGTTGTGAGTCTTAGCATATGTTTTGATACCCTGTTGGGTAGAGTCTTTCAGAGACTCTCTGTGATAGGCTCCTGTCCTGATCCCTCTTTTCTCCCTCTTCCAATGTCCATCTCATTTGCCTTTCTGAATGGAGATTGAGCATCTTACCCAGGGTCCTCCTTCTCGATAGCTTCCTTAGGTGTACAGATTTTAGAATGATTATCCTATATTATGTGTCTAATATCCACTTATTAGTGAGTATATAACATGTGAGTCTTTCTGTTTCTGGAATACCTCACTCAGGATGATCTTTTCTAGATCCTAAAAATGCCTGCAAATTTTATGGTTTCTTTGTTTTTAATTTCTGAGTAGTATTCCATTGTATAAATTTCTGTATCCATTCCACAACTGAGGGACAACTGGGTTTTTTCCAGCTTCTGGCTATTACAAATAAAGCTGCTTGAATATGGTTAAGCAAATGTCCTTGTTGTATACTTGCACATCTTTTAGCTATATGCCTAGAAGTGGTCTAGCTTGATCTTGAGGAAACATTATTCTTAATTGTCTGAGAAAGCACCAGATTGATTTCCAAAGTGGTTGTGCAAGTTTACATTCCTGCCAGCAATTGAATAGGGTTCCTCTTTCTCCACAACCTCTCCAGCATGTGTTGTCACTTGAGTTTTTGATCTTAGCCATTCTGATGGGTGTAAGGTGAAATTTCAGGGTCATTTTGATTTGCATCTCCCTGATGGCTAAGGACGTTGAGCATTTTTTTAATCTTTCCTGTTCTTAAACTGTTTATCTAAATAACAGAGGTGTAAAACTTAAAGGCCGGATATTGCTAGAAGTTTTATGGCCTTTGCTATCACTAGATAGCAATGAATGATGGTATAGCAAATGGCAGAGAGCATGGGGTTTACATCTGAACTGCAAAAAAAACAAAAAAAAAAAAAACCAAAAAAACAAAAACAACTTAGGGTAAGAAGTACCAGAATATCTGGAAACACAATGACGCTGGTCTATTGACTCCAAGGTTAGAGCAACTGGAGACTTCTCAGTCCCACAGATCAGCAGTTCCCTGGTCAGGGACTTTATAATAGAGATAACATCTGCCAGAAATGGG
>CM053744.1:40850060-40866931 GCA_028658305.1 Pachyuromys duprasi
ACTCCTCAGATACAGTGTCCTCTCGTGGCAGCCATCTTGGATCTCCCCCCCCCCCATGCATTTTTCTAATGATGTGTTACGGTTGAGTAGAAAAAATGTGCCAGGTTCCGGGGTCAGAGCTTTGCACACGTGAGGAGTTAGCTCCAGGTCCTAAGGAGAGGAACAAAGATAAAATTCTTCTCATATTCAAATTAAGCCTGGTGGTCTCTGCCACAATTGGAGACATTTCTAGGCCTGAGGTAATGTGACCTACTAGGCAGCAAGCACACCTATATCCAGGAGAATACACTTCAGATCCCTGAGGAGTAAGTCTAGCACTGATGAATAGTGGTTAAGCCCCCTCACAATCACTGTGATAACCAACACGGCCACGTGCCATTGACCAGGAAATCTAAGAAATCAGTCTCCACTGATTTCATGGAGCCTTTACCATGGTTGGAAAGGATTTAGAGTGTGAATATGTCGTAACAGGGCATCATGAGGATCAGCAGCTGAAAGTGGCTGAAGAATAAAATTTAAGATTCATATTTGGTTTTGATCACCATACATCTCTTGGTATTTCTGTGTGCTATTTTCCATTAGGTGTTTGCAAAATCTTGATATAATGAATACAGTCTGCTGGAGAAGAGGAAACAGAACCTCTTTTTCATGTCTGAGGACTGCCTGTATTTCAACATCTATGCACCAGCTCATGCCCATGAGGGGCTCTTATCTGCCGGTGAGTGTCAGGCCATTGTTAGCAAAGGGAGAGGGCATTTTTTTTTCAAGAGAGTTAGAAGGGACAAAAGCAACCTGAGCTCCACTGAAGGGTGGATTCTGATGAAAGGTCTTCCCTCACTTAGGACATAGAAGGCTTTTTCAGTCACACTATGCCACTGAAACCTGGGGATGGGGCACAGCTCTGGAGCACTGAGAAAGGTCTCCATCTCTTTAATAAAACCAGGACTCATTCTCCAACTAGGGCCCTGCAGAACCGCTTAGGTGCTCAAGACCCAACATTGAGGTTACCCAAATTACTATTTTCAGATTATCTGTTGTGCCAATAAGAGTTGATGACCCTTTCCATTTTTAATCCAGAGAGATATCAATGGAGAGTCTCTTTGTCATTCCAGTGTGAAAAACCTGAGTCATGATGACGTTATTTGATATACACAGCCATTAATTCAAATGGAGACCCCTGGTGGGTATGGGGACTAGAAATTCACTGATGAGACATTCTGAGGTCCCTGGTTGTGGCCAAAGCCCTGAGGTCCTGAGGATTTTTATGTATTTCTGGAGCTGCGCTGATTTGCACAGCAGTTGATATTCTAATAAGTGGACCAATAGCGCTTAGAATGTCTAGGAGTTTTCTTGCATCTCTCTTGACTTCTCCAGGTGATGGTGTGGATCCATGGTGGTGCACTAGTTATGGGCAAAGCTTCCATGTATGATGGATCCACACTGGCGTCTACTGAAGATATGGTGGAGGTGACTGTCCCGTCCCTCCTGGATGTCATGGGCTTCTTCAGGTGAACCTACAGCTGCACCATAATCTTTATTCAAATACATCTTTATTCTAAGTCCAGCAGATCCCACACTTAACACTGTCTTCTGCCTCTCCGATCGTGGGCTCTGCTCAGATAACAAAGGAAATATCCAGAGAGGACCTGCATTTTGTTCTGAATCACAAATGGTGAGATACCTTTGGTCCTTCCAAATAGAGGGGTCCCACATATATTCTTCCCAGACAGTACCCTATTTATAAAACTCAATATATATGTGTGGTTTTGTGTTGGGTTACCTCAGAGCATGAACCTTTTAACCTATACCAATATCATTACAGGTCCCATTCTCCAATACCAAAAGCTGTTGCTTACTTAACCTAGAATATGCCTAACTTCATCCTTTCTTGTTCCTTTGGTGTAGGTGCTGCCTCCTGAGTGTAGTGACCTGCTAGTGGAAGAGTACATGGAGGACACTGGGGACTTCTAGACCCTCCAAATGCAGTTCAGAGATGATGGGAGACTTCATGTATGTGATCCCTGCACTCCAAGTAGCACATTTCCAGGGTGAGTACATCTGTCATGGGGTTTAGAAAAGCATCTCACTACGTGGGTCACAGTGAGCACAGTGGGGCAGTGTGGTCTCCTGGTCTCCTCATGTCTAGTCTAAGAGAGTGACACTTTAAAAATTGTGGCTATGTTTTCCAGTTTCTCTGTTTACCAGGCTATCATCCAAATCATTGATACTCTCATATATTATTTGTTGTCAAGCTTACAACACAAATCCTGAGCAGCTTTAATCTGTTCTTAACAGTGTCTACACTCATCTGCCTTCCTCCCACTGTAAATCCCAGAGATACTTGCACCTTAGGGCTTTACCTGCTCAGCTATTCTCTCCTCCTGGATGTCTCCTGGAATCTGTTCTTGGCTGAGTCCCATACTTCCTTCTCTAACCCCACCCTGGAGGGCAGAAAGTCAAGCCCCTTTCTCTCCCCTGCTCAGTAATTTCTTGTAATCTGCTTTATTTGCATAGCAGTGTATAATTGGGGAGCAGTGTTTATACAACATTGAGACATAAGTTTCTCAGAGAAAAGATTGCAACCAGCTATGGGGAGAAACTGAAATAAACATTTGAATTACAGAATAACCTTATGCCTTTGATGAGAGCTAGATATAGAGGAGAAAAGAGGTTGCTGATACTCTACTGATTTAAACCTCTCATGTGGCAAGGTCTTGGGCACTGATTAGCCAAGGGCTTTTCCATTTTATATCAAGGTATGTTTTCATAAAATATGTATTGGAAAAGCTTCAGGTGAGGGGCAACTACATCACCCTCTGTCCCCCTCTGCAGGTTGCCATGACCCTGCCTACTTCTATGAATTCCAATATCAGTCCAGCTTCCTCAAGGATGCCAGGCCACCCCATGTGAAGGCTGACCTTGGGGATGAGGTTCTTTTTGTCTTTGGATCCTTGCTCTTTGGCAGGAAACATGAGTCTTCCTTACTTTTCTTGAGCTGAATGAAGTCTCAGATGACTCCATGGGGGACTCCTGAGCTCTCAGTCCATTTGGAAAAAACAAAACAAAACAAAACCTGTGTTGTGTAAAATGACAAGATAGGCTACCGTTTACAGTGTGGCCCCTTCCCAGTCCAGCCTGTGACAGAGGACCTGACAGCACAGTGGAGCGGTAATTCAATTAGAGGCTGGCGTGGACCTTGAATTCTCTACATAGTGAAGAAGGGAGGCAACAAAGCCAATAGTGTGGGGCCAGACAACAGCTGGGATGGTGAGTGTAAAGAGTGAGTTCCAGAGGCGTGAGGTGGTGTATACTTGGACCTTTGTCTTCAGTTAACCTCACTGAGGAGGAGGAGCTGCTCAACAGGAGGATGATGAAGTACTGGGCCAACTTTGCAAGACATGGGTGAGAGCACGCCCCTCCCTTAACCTTATACATGTGGGTTCCTAGCCAGGGCTACCTTTTGGATTGTAGCCTTCTAGCATGCATGCATCTTCCATTGTATGATAGTCTTCTCTCTACAATCGCCCATTTATTCAGATACTTTGTAGGTGTCAGATATTGGTCATCTCATATTGACATGGCTTGTGGACTATAGTGCTATGGTACTGTTCTTTACATCATTCCTTTTTTAGGGAGATATAAAACAGGTCAGGTAGTCTTTCCCCACATAAAGCAGAATTAGTGAGTAGCGCTCATATCTGAATATTGAAATGACACCTGTCCTATCACCCCCCTTAACCACTGGCCTAATTGTTCTAAACCATGACCCATATTAGGAGATCAGGCTTTGGATCAGAGTGACCTCACCCTTTGATACTGGGTGCTATATCTACAGAAGCCCCAACAGTGAGGATCTACCCTACTGGCCCATGATGGACTATGATGAGCAGTATCTACAGCTGGACATCCAGCCTGCTGTGGCCAGACCAAGCCCTGAAGGTCAGAAAGTTGCAGTTATGGCTAGCATGCCTCTGTTATCAGTTCTATATATGCACACACAGGGAGTCAGAAAAAGTTTTAGGCTTCTAAAAATTATCTCATTAATATCTTGAGGGTGGATTGTTTATATGGTTCTATGGGCCGATCTTTGGGCTTGTGTGTCTTAGGCAAGTGTTCCACTCTTGAACTAAACCCGCAAGCTCTGGATTGTTCAAATGCAATTTAATTTATCTCTTTAGGTGTTTGGTTTAGTAAGTCTGAGAAAACTCACAAGGCCTGCAAACTGCCTCCAAATCAAATTTAAAACACACCCTCCCCCGCTTCCCAATAGGCCTTTTCTCAGGTCCTTTCACTACCATTCACTACCTTTAACCCTGTTTCAAAGTAAACATGGCATTACTTTATCTTGCTATATTGGGTCTTAAATCCAATAGAAATAGAGCATATTGTGACTTTCTATGTCACTTGACAAAATGTTTTTGTTTCCTTTTGTTGTGGAATGCCATCCAGTGTGCACATAACACACATTATATACTTAATCTATGCACAACTCTTGCTCTTTTTGGAGACATGGTTTCTATATAGGACAGAAGGGCCCTGAACTTATGGTCTCACTTTCTTGGTTTCCTGGATGGACGGATTATAAGTATGGGCCACCCACCCAGGCCTGGGTTTTAACATACTGTATGGATATTCTCAGACATGATTTCATGTGATCACATGTATTAAATTTTGGATTTACAACCTAGAGCAGAATTTTAAAGTCATGAGACACACGTGTTAAATATTTAAAGAAGTTACAAGGCTAGGGATATAGCAGTTGTAAAGTGCTTGTCCTGTAGGTACAAAGACTTGGGCACAGCAAAAAAATAAAATAAAGCCAGATCAGATGACATATGCTTGCAATCCCAGATGCTCAGAGAGCTGAGGCCAGAGAGCACAAATTAAGACCTGTTTTCGCTATAAAGCAAGCTCCAGGGAAAACTGGAAATTTTAGTTGTGGTCTGTCTTTACATCAAAAGGACAAAAGGAAAACTCTGCTGGGCTCCTGTCTGCAAGCAAAGCAGAGTATTGTTAATAGTTTCAGGTTGCCTTTCTCCCACTGTGTGAGTCTCAGGGTGGGCCAGGCAGTGGTTGGACAGCCTCTCAATCTCTGCTCTAACTTTATCCCTGCACATCTTACAGGCCCAGTAAATTTTTGGTCAAAGTTTTTGTGGGTGGTTTAGTGATCCCTCCCTCCACTAGAAGTCCTTTCTGGCTAGAAGGTAACCTCTTCAGTGTCCAAGACCCTGCTGCTAGCTAGAGTCACCCCATATCCTCTCAGAATCCTACCCTATCATAGGTTTCTAGCTTGTCTCAGGGATGCCACGGTCCTTGGTTTCTCTTCTCTCTCCAAGTCCTCTGACCTCTCATCCACTGTCTCCAGCCCACCAATTGAAATCGATGATGAAACTCACAGCCAAATATTAGACAGAAGATGGGGAGCCTTGTGGAAAAGTAGGGGGAAAGGTTTGAAGGAGCTAGAGGGGACAAGAACTCCACAAGAAGACCAACAGCGTCAACTAACCAGGGCCCAGGGGAGCATACAGAAATTAAAGCATATATCAAGGACCATGCATTGACTAGACCTAGGCCCTCTACACTTGTGTAACCTATGGGAAGCTGAGTCCTCATGCGGGTTCCCTGGTAAGGGCAGCAGGGGCTGTCTCTGACATGGACTCTGTTTGCTGCTTTTCGATAACTTCCTTCTGGAGGGGCTGCCTTGCTTGGCCTCAGTGGAAAAGAAGGCTGCCTTGTCCAGTCTCAGTGGAAGAAGATGTGTTCAGTAACAGTGCGACTTGATGTGCCGGGGTGTATTGGGTGGACTCCCCTTTTCTGAGTAGTAGGAGAGTGGGGATACGCAAGAGAGAGAGGGTGATACTGGGAAGAGGGGGAGGGGCTATGATTGGGACTTAACGTGAATTTTAATAAATTAAAATAAATTTTAATAAAAGTGAAAATGTGAGAAAGTATGAAAGAAAGAGTACAAAAACTAGACGGTAGGTGGGGATGGAGCACACCTTAAATCCAGCACTCTGCAGGCAGAAAGAATCAGGAGGAACTCTGATTCTAGGCCAGCACAGTCAATGGAGGGAATCAACGGCAGCTATGGCTAAACAGAAAAACCATGTCTTGAAAAAAACAGCACATAAAAAGTCGTTATAATCTAATTTGACTTAGTGGGTTTTAAAGAAGGAGAGGATGAGAAAAGGGGGAGGAGGAAAAAAAAGAAGAATGATAGGATGAAGAAGGGAAGAGGAGGAGGAGAAGAAAGAAAAAGGAACAGAAGAGAGGAAGGAAGGAAAATGTGGTTCTGGAGTTTAGGGGAGATCATGGGAGTATTGGGGTCAGCTTACATATGACACATTGTGCACCTTTACGAAATTACTAAAGAAAAAAACCCCAAGGTTCTGGGAATACAACTCAGTGGTAGAGGACTCATCTGACATACGAAAGACCCTAGATCCAAATTTCTGTGTCCTTCCTCTTTAGAAGCTGGTTAAGTGTCAAATTTCCATGTCCATCGCTTACCAACCACCAAGATTTCTCATCTCCACAACTGACTTATAAAACATCTGATGAGCCAAAGACCTGCTGACTATGTCTGTTCAAGCTGCCATAAAAAATGAGCAGGAGCCGCCAGCTAGATCAGTCCTGAGATGGATGTCTGTGGTTCAGCTCCTTGAAAGACTGAAGCAGGAGGGTTTCATGAGCTCAGGAGCTGAAGGGCTACTCATTCTACATACATACACTGCATCTCAATAATATATGTGCTATGTATACACGTGAACATGTCTCTGTCATAATGTGTGGCTTATAAACAATAGAAATATGTTTAAAGGTTTGGAGAACAAGAAGCTCAAGGTTAAGATACCACATATGTGCTATGTGCTAGCTCTCTATGCTAAAGATTGAACCTTGTGTTTTCAACTGGGCAGATGGGATAAGTAATGGTGTTCAAGATCTGGACACACTGTGTTCATAAATGAAATTCCAAAGAATAAATAAACCCCAAGGTTATGGGAATGTAGCTCAGTGGTAAAGGACTTATCTAGTGTGTGCAAGAGCCTAGATCCAAATCTCTGTACTGGCTTTTTAAGATCCTCTGTTCTCCTGTGACAACTCCTAAGGACCCAACTCTTACTAACATCATTGGACCCAAGGTTTCAGCGCAGGCATGTGAAGCATAAGCTTTCAGAGCATAACACCTGGAAGTCCCCATATCAGTCACCAAGGTTGTAAACAGTGGAAAATGTCTCTACCTATTGTGCTTGTAAATCACATATCACCTATGATTCATATTTAAGGCAATCTATCAATGAAGTATATTTCTGCCCTAAAGAGGGAAATGGTGTAAGTTATATGAGAAGTAGGTATGGGTAACTGTTACCTTTTTGCACTTGAGTGTGTGTGTGTGTGTGTGTGTGTGTAGGCATGTGTGTGTGTGTGTGTGTGTTTGCCTATGTATGTTTGTATGTCTGTGTGTCTCTGTATTGCCAGGAGAGTAGGGCTGGTTCCTTTGGCTTTTTAAATTTTTTCTTATTTTTCTTACAGATTTATTTTTAAGATTGATTTATTTATTATGTATGCAGTATTCTGTCTGCATGTATGCCTACTGGCCAGAAAATTTATTAAAATCTCGTTATAGATGGTTGTGAGCCACCATGTGGTTGCTGGGAATTGAACTCAGGACCTCTGGAAGAGCAACCAGTGCTTTAACTTGTAAGCTATCTTTCCAGAATGGGCTGGCTTCTTTGTGTCTGCTCAGGTTTGTTTTGAATCCCCACAATTCTGCTAACCCTGGGAGGCCCACCCTTGCACAATCACAGCACATCTGTGAAGATATTGGACTGTGGGGTGTGTCATAAAAATAGGATGTGGGTGTCAGAAGGTTCAGAAATGTCCAGTAGAAGAGATTCCCATTCCCTGTCTCCCAGAGACCATGTCTTTCCCGGACTGATCATGCTGGCTCTTTTCAATCTCCTGGTCCCCTGTGACTTCCTCACACTCCCACTTCTGACCAACTTAGCCTCTAGGAGAAGGTTCTGTGGAACAAGAAGCTTTTCCTTAAAAAAAAGTTTTTAAAAAAAAATCCATTGCATTGAAGGCCAATCATGGGCAGCATGACTTTTGGGGTTATGTATCTAGCAAGGTATAGGTCATCCCCCATCCTTAAAATAAGGTCAAGCCATGCTCAAAATCACTGTTTTATACACTGTAGAGTAACTGGATCAGGCCGGAGTGCATCTTGTTCCTGGCAATGGACGCCTGAGGGATGTTAGTTTTTTTAATCTACTATTTTTTCTTTTTAAAAATTTTTTTATTAATTATACTTTATTCACTTTTTATCTCCCCTGTAGTTCACTCACTCCTCCCCTCCCAATCCCTCTCTTTCTCCCCCTTCTCCACACATGCTCCTCCTCAAGTCCACTGATAGGGGAGGTCTTCCTCTCCTTCCTTCTGATCCTAGTATATCAGGTCTTATCAGGACTGTCTGCATTGTCTTCCTCTGTAGCCTGGTAAGGCTGCTCCCCTCTCAGGGTGAGGTGATCAAAAAACAGGCCAGTCAGTTCATGTTGGAGGCAGTCCCTGTTCCCATTACTATGGAACCCACTTGGACACTGAACTGCCATGGGCTACATCTGTGCAAGGGTTCTAGGTTATCTCCATGCATGTAGGTACTTGGCTGGAGTATTAGTCTCATGAAAGACACCTGTGCTCAGATTTTTTGGTTCTGTTGCTCTCCTTGTGGAGTTCCTGTCCTCTCCAGATCTTACTATTTTCTACTTCTTTCATAAGATTCCCTGCATTTTGCCCAAAGGTTGGCCATAAGTCTCAGCATCCTCTTTGATAGTCTGCAGGACAGAGCCTTTCAGAGGCCACTTGTTCCCTGTTTTCTCCCTCTTTTGATGTCCATCCTCTTTGCCTTTCTGGATGGGGATGAGCCTTTTAGCCAGAGTCCTCCCTCTTGATTAGTTTCTTTAGGTGTACAGATTTTAGTAGGTTCATCCTATAGTATATGTCTATATGAGTGAGTATATACCGTGTGTGTCTTTCTGCTTCTGAGATAGTTCACTCAGGATGATCTTTTCCAGTTCACACCATTTATCTGCAAATTTCATGATTTCCTTGTTTTTTATTGCTGAGTAATATTCCATTGTGTAGATGTACCACAATTTCTGTATCCATTCCTCAGTTGAAGGGCATCTGGGTTGTTTCCAGCTTCTGGCTACATGTAGAAAAATGAAAATAGATCCACACTTATCACCCTGCACAAAACTAAAGTCTAAGTGGATCAAAGACCTTAATATAAAACCAGATACACTAAGCCTCTTAGAAGAAAAAGTGGGCAAGAGCCTGGAACTCACTGGCACAGGAGACAACTTCTTGAACAGAACACCAACAGCACAGGGTCTAAGAGCAATAATCAATAAATTGGACCTCATGAAACTGAAAAGCTGTAAAGCAAAGGACACTGTTGTCAGAACAAAACAACTACCTACAGATTGGGAAAAGATTTTCACCAACCCTACATCTGACAGAAGGCTAATATCCAGAATATATAAAGAACTTAAGTTAAAAAGCAACAAATCAAGTAATCCAATTAAAAAATGGGGAACAGAGATAAACAGAGAACTCTCTGTACAGGATTGTAGAATGGCAGAAAAACACTTAAAGAAATGCTCAACGTCCTTAGCCCTCAGGGTGATGCAAATCAAAACAACCCCGAGATTTCACCTGACACCCATCAGAATGGCTAAGATAAAAAACTCAAGTGACAACACATGCTGGAGAGGTTGTGGAGAAAGGGGAACCCTCCTCCACTGCTGGTGGGAATGCAAACTTGTACAACCACTCTGGAAATCAATCTGGCACTTCCTCAGGCAATTAGGAATAGCATTTCCTCAAGATCCAGCTATACCACTCCTAGGCATATATCCAAAAGAGGCTCAGGTACACAACAAGGACATTTGCTCAGCCATGTTTGTAGAAGCTTTATTTAATCTTTATTTAATCTTTTAATCAGTTATGAGCATTTCAAGCATGAGTTTCTGTGATATGCTTTCACATTATTGGGCTAAAAACTTGAGAGTAGATTTACTGAATCAAAGCACAAGGGTGTGTTTAACTTTTGAAGGTAATGCCAATCTGTCTTTCATAATGACTCTGCAATTTGAATCTCTGCCAGCCACATGTGAGCATGTCAGTGGTTTCATGTCTTTGCCAACACTGATTATACGGGTGTGTTAGTGGTGTCTGTTTGCAAATGGTTCTGTGCGCGTTTTTCCATATATACATTTTCTTTATGGAGGAGCCATTTTTAACTCTTTAACTCTTTTTTCCTTCTTTTTTTGAAATTTATTTTTCCCTTTTATTAAAAACAGATTATTTTCTCACTTTCTCATATCCTGATTATGAGTTCCCCTCCCTCTACTTCCCCCAGTTCCTCCCCACCTTCCCTCCCATTAGGATCCACTCCCTTTCTGTCTTTCATTAACAAACAACAGGCTTCTAAAAGATAATATTAAACTGTAGCAAAATAAAGTATAAAATAAATTTTTTAAACTATCATATCAAGGTTAAATAGAACAAACCAGTGAAGGAAAAGAAACCAAGACAAGGAATAAGAATCAGAAACCGACTCATTCACACTCTGGGGAATCCCATAAAAACACTAAACTTGAAGCCATAATCTATACACTAAGGTCCTGGTGCAGACCTGTTCAGGCTGTGTCCCGGCCGGCTGCTTCAGTCGCTGTGAGTTCACACGGGCTTTGCTCATGTCAATTTAGAGGGCCTTGCTTTCTTGGTGTCCTCTATCATTTCTGGCTCCTACAGCCAATCTTTCTTCTATTATGCAGTGTTTCCTGAGCTCTGGGGGAGGGATTTGAGGAAGATATCCCATTTAGGGCTGAGTGTTCCAAGGTCTCTCACTTTCTGTGTAATGCCTGGCTGTGGGTCTCTGCATTTGTTCACAGCAGGAGGATGTTTCACTGATGATGACTGAACAAGGCAATGATCTATGAGTATAGTCATTTAATAATTCCTTTTTTTCCAGACCAGGGACCCCTAGGTCCCTGGGGTGTCTGTGTCCTGGTCACCCAAGCAGTGTTAAGTATAGAGAGTTCCATCTCATGGAGTGAGCCTTAAGTCAATCAGATATGGTTGGCTTCTCCCACAGCTTTGTGCCAGCATTATCCTGGCACATCGTGAAGGGGGGCATCTCTGTGGATCTGTGCCTATCACAGACAGACTCTGAAAGACTTCACCCAGCAGGGTATCAAAACATATGCTGAGATGCATAGTCAAACTTTGGGCAGAATGCAGGGAATCTTATGAAAGAAGGGGGAGATAAAAAGACCTGGAGGGAACAGGAGCTTCACAAAGGGAGCAACAGAACCCAAAAATCTGGGCACAGGGTCTTTTCTGAGACTGATACTCCAACAAAAGACCATACATGGAGGTAACTTAGAGCCCAAGCACAGAAGTAGCCCAAAGCAGCTCAGTATCTAAGAGGGTTCCCCAATAATAGGACCAGGGACCATCTCTGACATGAACTTGTGGGCTGGCTCTTGGATCACCTCCACTTGAGTGGGGAGCAGCCTTACCAATCCATAGAGGAAGACAAAGAAACCAGTCCTGATGAGACCTGATAGACTATGGTCAGATGGAAGGGGAGGAAGACCTCCCTTATCATTAGACTGGGGGAGGGACATAGGAGAAGAAGAGGGAGGGTGGGTGGGGTTGGGAGGGGAGAGGGAGGGGTGCAGCTGGAATACAATGTGAATAAACTGTAATTAATAATATTAAAAAGTAAAAAATAAAAAAGCCTTGTGGGCTGGTTTTGTGTTTGTGTTTCACTTGTGATAGCATGCAGAGTTCCTTCCTGTACCAAGGACATTAGAATATAGTTGTGAAGGCTCTATGTGGGCATCAGCTAGATTTCTCCATGTTCAATAAGTTTTATAAGTGCTGTGTTCCACAGTGGGACATGGCTGTCAGTCTGTGGAGAGTAACTTCTTTGATGAATCACGTGGCTTCTTTGATGAATCAGTGGGAATTTGGAGAAGAACAATTCAATTAAATCTAACCCAATCCTGATACTGGAAGCTACATTTGGTGACAAAAGAAGGCCAGTTCAGACTCTGTCTATCCCATTATTTGGCAGTTTCAATAAGATCACCTTCACACACACAGAGAAACACACATACACACATATATATGTATAATATATATACATATAAATGTATATATATTTTAAATATATAATATATGTACATTTTAAGAAGTATATACTGTATTAGGTTTCCATACTACTACTAAAATGCCCTTAATTTTTGCTGTTTCTCACTATACCCCCTCTCTGAATATTCTTCCATCACTTTCATCACTTGAATCTCCCATTACAGCTCCTCATCCATCCATAATTATTTATTTTTCTTGCCTAATGAAATCAGTTTGTTCCTTTGAGTCCCTTGTGTTATACCTACCCTGGTATCTACAGATTATAGCTTGGTTATCATTGACTTAAGAGCTAATGTACATGTATAAAAAATACAGCCAGTATTTACCATTTGGGATCTGGGATACCTCACTTGGGATGGTTTTCTTCTACTTCTATCTATTTGCCTGCAAATTACATGATGTCCTATTTTCTTAACAGCTGAGTAATTTTCCATTGTGTAAATGTATCACATATTCTTTAGCCATTCAATTGCCGATTTCTGACTGTTATTAACAGAACAGCAGTGAACATGCTTGAGCAAGAATCTCTGTGGTAGGAGCCTTTGGACATATGCCCGAGAGTTGTACAACTGGACCTAGAAGCAGACCTATTCCCATCTTCCTTATAACTGCCTCACTGATTTCCATAGTGGCTGGATAAGTTTGCACTTCCAACAACAACAGATGTGTGCTCCTCTTACTTCACATCCTCACCAGCATGAGCTGTCACTTGTTTGTTGATCTTAGCCATTCTCACAGGTATAAGATAAAATCTCAAAGTGGCTTTCATTTGCATTTCCTTAATAGCTAAAGATGTTGCACATTATTTTTAAAAAGTGTTTGTCAGCCATTTGAGTTTTCTCTATTGAGAATTATGTTTGGATCTATATCCCATTTTAATTGTACTATTTGTTTTCTTGACATATAGTTCTTTATATATTTTGCTTATTTGCTCTCTATCATCTCTAGAGCTGGTAAACATTTTATCCTTCTCCATAGGCTGCTGCTTTGTCTGGTTGATGGTGCCCTTTGCCTTACAGAACCTTTTCAGTTTCATGAGGTCCTATAGTTTAGTGGTTGATCTTAGTGCCTGTGTTAATGGTGTTCTGTTCATGAAGTCTTTCCCTGTGCCAGTGAGTTCAAGGCTATTCTTCACTATCTATTTTACCAGGTTCACTGTATCTGGTTTTATGTTGAGATCTTTGATCCACTGGAAGTTGAGTTTTGTGCAGCGTGATATGCATGTATTTGGATTTTTCTACATGCAGCTTTCTTTTTTTTTTTTTTTGTTCCAGACCATTTGTTGAAGATGCTGTCTTATTTTCAGTGTGTACTTCTAGCATCTTCATCAAAAATCAGGTGTCCTTAGGTATGTATATTTATGTCTTGGTCGTCAATTTGATTCCTTGGTCTTCTGCTGAACAATGTGTCTGGTTTTGTGCCAATATATTGGTGTTTTTATTGCTATAGCCCTATAGTACATCTTGAAGTTGGGAATGGTGATACCGCCATTATTCATGATTGTTTTAGCTATCTTGGGGTTGTTTGTGTTTTAATATGAAGCTGTACATTGCTCTTTTCTGTTCTGGTGTTGGGATATTGGTGATAGTTGAATTGAATCTGTAGGTTCCTCTTCATAGGATGGTCTTTTTTTTTTTTTTTTTTTTTTTTTACTATGTTAGTCCACTGAATCATGATCATGGGCTATTTTTTCATTTTTGTTTTTTCATTGATTGATTTATTTAAGTTACATCCTGATCACAGCCCCCTTTGTCCTCTCTTCCCATTCCCTCCCTCACACACATTTGTTCCATTCCCCCATTCTGTTCTCCTCAGAGAAGGAGAGCCCCACCCACTCACCCACGAATACCAAATCACTATGATGCATCAAGTAACAGATTGAACACATCTCTCCCACTGAGGCCAGATAAGGCAGTCCAAATAGGGAAAGGGATCCAAAGATAGGCAACAGACTCAGAGACAGCCCCTGCTCCAATGTTAGAACATGAAGAACAAGTTACACACCTGCTACATATCTGTAGGGGGCAAAGGTCCAGCCCACGCATGCTCTTTGGTTCGTAGTTTAGTCTCTGTGAGCCCTCATGGGCCCAGGTTTTGTTTCCTCTGTAGGTTTTCTTGAGGTGTCTTTGACTGTAGCTCCTCAGTCCTTGTCCCCACTCTTTCACAAGTCTCCCCAATCTTTGCTTATTGTTTGGCTGTGGGTTTCTGTATCTGTTTCCATCAGCTTCCTGGATGAAATCTCTCAGAAGACAGTTATGTTAGGCTCCTGTCTGCAAGCATAGCAGGGTGTCATTAATAATTTCAGGGGATGGTGCTCTCCCACAGGGTGGGTCTCAGGTTGGGCCAGTCATTGGTTGGCCAGTACCTCAATTCCTGCCCTATCTTTATCTCTGCACTTCTTGTAGGCAGAACAAATTTTGGTTTGAAGGTTTTGTGGATATGTTGGTGTCCCCTCCAGTCATGGGGGTCCTGTCTGGCTACAGGAAGTGACAACTTGAGACTCCAAATCCCCTGCTTTTAAGAATCTCAGCTAGGGAGATCGATCCAAGATGGCTGCCCCAGGAGGACACTATGTCTGAGGAGCAGGACAGTAGTGTAGGCACAGTGACCGAGACACTGAGATCTCAGACCTAAAACAACAGTGTTTGTGACTGCCAGGTGAGCGGAATTCCTATGTTGGGGAAATCAAGTGGAAAAGTCCAAGGGACACCCAGCTATTCCCAGGAAAAACTCCGGAGGGAGACAGGCTGCGCATAGCAGGGCTGGGCGCCGAAGCCGCCATTTTGGTCTGGGACATACAGTACCCCGGACGGACTGAATTTCACCTAGATACCACGGGCTGCACTGTGTGGGCACACAACCCTCTGTGCCAGCAGCCACCACTTTGGGCTGGGGCACACAGTACCCCGGACGGACCAAGTTTCACCCAGATACCGCGGGCTGCACTGCGTGGGAGCACAACCCTCTGCGCCAGCAGCCGCCACTTCGGGCGGGGGCACATAGTACCCCGGACGGACTAAGTTTCACCCGGATACTGCGGGCTACACCGGTCAGACCCACAACTCTAGGCACACCCAGCCACCACCCCGGACTAGGACTCATAGTATCAGGTCCAGACCATGGTGCCCCCAAATACCATCTCAGACCTTGGTGCACAGCCCCTACCCAGAAGGAGGCGCCAAGGCTCCAGTCCAGAAGAGAGCCCTTAGCAGCAAGCCCAGGACAGAGCTCGGAGCCTCTTGACCAGAGCGGCGCCCCCAGCGGACATATCAAAGGGGGACACGCAGCCTCTGGCACAGAGTGAGGAGCCAAACCTCCAGACCAGAGGGGAGACCAGCCTGTGGTGCTCACAGCCTATAGCACAGAGCACGAAGCCGGGCACACAGATCCCACAACAGAGTTCAACTGAGGCACAACACACACTATCAAACCACTAGAACTCCCTGATCTTCTTGAAGAATATTCCTGACACAAGAGATTGACAGTTCCAGTCTGAAGTTCAGCCTTAAAGCACAAACAGCTCCTTGATTATATATAAACAAATGCTCAGAAATCGGTGTAAGAACTCACCCAACAATAATCAGGACACCATGGCCCCACCAGAAACACCCAAAAGCAATAGAGATTTTAATTCAGTGGAGACACAGGAAAATTATATTAAAGCTATGATTATGCAGATATTAGAGGAACAAAAGGAGGGACAAAAAGAGGAAATGAACAAGGCCTTCAAAGAAATTAAGAAGGATTTAACTGCCCATATACAGGAGCAATTAAAGATAAACAGAGAGGAAACAACCAAAATAGGTCACACAGTCAATCAGTTGAAGGAAACGGTACAAAGCATGAAAACAGAATTAGAAACTATTAAGAAGACACAAAGGGAGAAGAAGCTGGAACTGGAGAACTTAGAGAAAAGATCAGGAACCACAAAGGTAAGCATCACCAATTGAATACAGGAAATGGAAGAGAGAATCTCGGGAGCTGAAGATACGCTGGCTGAAATGAATTCCTCAATCAAGGAAAAAATAAAATTGGAAAAGTCCCAAACACAAAACATCCAAGAAATCAAGGATGCCATGAAAAGACGAAACCTAAGAATAATTGGAATAGATGAAAAAGAAGACTCCAGGCTCCAAGGAACGGAAAATATTTTTAAGAAAATCATAGAAGAAAATTTTCCCAACTTAAAAAAAGAAATGTCCATAAACATACAAGAAGCCTACAGAACACCAAATAGACTAGATCAGAAAAGATATACCTCTCGTCACATCATAATCAAAACACTGAACCTACAAAACAAAGAAAAAATATTAAAGGCAGCAAGGGAAAAGGGTCAAGTAACATATGAAGGTAGACCAATCAGAATCACACCAGACTTCTCATCAGAAACTATGAAAGCCAGAAGGGCTTGGGCAGAAGTCATGCAGTCCTTAAGGGAACACAGATGCCAACCAAGACTACTATACCCAGCAAAGCTTTCAATCATAATACATGGAGAAAACAAAATTTTCTATGACAAAACAAAATTCATGCAATACCTACACAGTAACCCCAGCCCTACAGAAGGTACTAGAAGGAAAACTACAGTCCAACAGAAACAACTACACCAAAGAAAATATAGGATACAGATAATTTCCCAATGACAA
>CM053744.1:40867431-40889516 GCA_028658305.1 Pachyuromys duprasi
TGAAATCTCAGGGTCGTTTTGATTTGCATTTCCCTGATGGCTAAGGACGTTGAGCATTTACGTGTTTCTCTGCCATTCTCTATTCCTGAATTCTCTGTTCAGCTTTGTACCCCATTTTTGATTGAGTTGCTTTATTTATTCCTGTTTAACTTCTTAAGTTCTTTATATATTCTGGATATTAGCCCTCTGTTATATAGGGTTGGTGAATATCCTTTTCCAATCTGTAGGCAGTTGTTTAGTTTTGACGACAGTGTCCTTTGCTTTACAGAAGCTTTTCAGTTTCATGAGGTCCCATTTATTGATTGTTGCTCTTAGAGCCTGTGCTGTTGGTGTTCTGTTCAGGAAGTTGTCTCCTGTGCCAATGAGTTTAAGGCTCTTCCTCAATTTTTCCTCTAACAGGTTTAGTGTGTCTGTTTTTATATTGAGGTCTTTGATCCACTTGGACTTTAGTTTTGTGCAGGGTGATAAGAATGGATCTATTTGCATTTTTCTACATGTAGATATCCAGTTAGACCAGCACCATTTGTTGAGGATGCTGTCTTTTTTCCATTGTATGGTTTTGGCATCTTTATCAAAAACCAGATGTCCATAAGTGTGTGGGTTTAATTCTGGGTCTTCTATTCTATTCCACTCATCCACCAGTCATTTTCTATGGCAGTACCATGCAGTTTTTATTACTGTTGCTCTATAGTACAGCTTGAGATCAGGGATGGAGATACCTCCAGAAGCTCTTTTATTATAGAGGACTGTTTTAGCAGTTCTAGGTTTCTTGTTATTCCATGAAGTTGAGAATTTTTCTTTCAAGGTCTGTAGAGAATTGTGTTGGTAATCTGATGGGGATTGCATTGAATCTGTAGATTGCCTTTGGTTTGATAAGAAGCCTGATTCCTAGGAGTCATCTCAGTGCTGTGGGTCCTACATGAGTCCCGTAGTGCCCAGGCCCTGTTTATGTTCTTATCAGGGCTCTCACATCTATGTAAATCCTACCTCTAGTGAAAAACCATGATACCCTTTCTAGTTAGAGATGAGGAAACTGAGGTAGTGATGTTCTATAACTTGCCCAAACTACTCAGGTATGAAAGTCAGGGTCATGATTAACTTAGGACATTCCTAAGACCCTTGTTCCAACTTTGGAGTTCATGACCCCCCAAACCCTCATCAACATGCATGGGTTCTTCCCCAGTGGGAGCCTCTTTTACAATTCCAGGGCACACTCAGACAAAAGTCTCTTCTGGGTACCATGTCTCCATGGCCTTGCAGGTAGGCAACAGGTTATTATTTTGTCTGTATAAGCATACCTTTAAAACAAAGGACAAACAGTCCAGATAGCTCTGTCACACACAGAGCAGACACTAATGGAAGCTCCTTGCACCAGGACACCTGCCCCTCTGATCCTCTATCCCCCTACCTCTATCATGCTCTATCTTCTACCCTGACCCAAATCAAGACTGAGTCTTCTCAGTAGAATTCAAAATGACCAGTTCCTCACTCTACTGGGCATCTATAACTACAAAATCCCCAAAGAAAAGGCTATTTCATTGTCTTTGTTTGGACACAATACACATTGACTGCAGTTGTACATCCAACCAGCGTGGCTGGATGGAGGTCTGGGCTCCGACCCTGCCCTAGAACATCCTGGAGCTGGGAAGCTAAGGTCAGCCACATGCAGCTGCAGCACGCTATGTCAGATTTTGTTCTGATCACAAAGCGAGTCAGCCTGCGGTCCCAACAGTCTGAGGAGACAGAAACCCGAGCATTCCGGATTCTCTCTACACCCCAGTGGACCTGTGTCGCTTCCTCCCTTCTGAATCTCATCTTCTTCCTGTCCTTTTCTCTTCTCCAAGGCCCGGATCTCCTCAACTAAAGCAGCCACTCAGGACTGGGGATCACACTGTGGGTGGGTGTCAAATTTCCATGTCAGCCTCTCAGTGAGTCCCGTGTTTGCTCACATAGACACTGGCTATGAAATTGTACTACTCTCGTCTCTTGGTACCCGTAAGCTGTTGGATGTGTAATCTTGGTTGTCAACTTGCTAAGATGTGGTATCAACTAAGAGACTCACCTCTGGGAAGGCTGGAGTGGGGGATCTCTAGGAAATGCCTGAGGGAAGGAGAGCCTCTTCCACAGTACATGGCGCCTTTTGACCATGCCCTACATACTAGGAGATATAAGGAAAATCAGTGTTTTAAGCTCACCAACCTATTTCAGTGTGTCCATCTCTTTGTTGCTGTTGCCTTCAGCCTTCAATGTAGGATGAAGACTCTCTAGGAATCTTCCAGGCCTTCAGTACCAGATTGGAACTGCTAAAGCATTGAAATTGGTAAACTGAGCATAGTGGGCTTCTTAAGATTTCCAGACTACAAGTGGCCATTGTTTAGAGTGCCCAATGTCTATCATATAGGACCATTGTAGTAAGTCCAATTTTATAGCATACCCATGTTTTATCAGTTTTGTTAACCTGGGGATCCCAGCCTAAGACAGAGCTTATAATGTAATTATAAACTGCAAGCTGTAGTGGCTATGGCCTAGCCTTAGGAAGGCAGAGACAGGAGGATTGCATGTGCTCAGTATTTCAAGAATAATCCATTTAATATAGGGAAACTTCATCTCAATAATATATTACATATGTAAATGAATATATGTGTCATATGACATGTATCACATACATACATATATGATATCTATGTGTTATGCATATATATATACATATATCATAGACTATCTTATAAAGAAATGAAATGTGTTCAGTTTGGGGGACAAAGAGTCAAGGTACCAGTAGATTTGCTATATAACAAGGTTAGCTCTTTAGACTAAAGATTTTACCTTCAGTTCTCAAGGCATAAAGAGATAAACAATGGTATTCATGATATGATAATCTCCTAACAGCCCCAACTCTTAATTTCACTACATTATAGATTAGGTTTCAACATATGATGTAAATTAGATGATACCTATGATTTGCATTCAAGACAATCAACTCATTCATCTATGTCTTTCCCAAGTAGTGAGTGCCACAATTTTTTTAAAAAATGAGAAGTAGGTCTGGACATATTCATTAGTCCCTCAAGGCTGAAAGAGTGTATAAAGTGGTGTATGTGTGTGTGCATGCACACGTCTGTGTCTGTGTGTGTGTGTGTGTATCTGTGTGTCTGTTTATCTGTGTTTGTGTCTGTGCCTCTGTGTTTGTGTTTTTGTTCCTTTCTGCTTAGGTTTGTTCTTATTACCAGAGACAGGAAATGCTATGAAATGAAGGGGCATTGTTATACATTTACACAATGGAATACTACTCAATATTTGCATGCTTAGGAAATCTGTGAATATGTGTCTGGGGTGTGTCCTGGGAGTGGGGTGTGGTATCAGAAGGTCTGGAAACATCCAGCAGAGAGATGCTTGTTCCCTGTCCCAAAGACTGTCCACATATGGACAACTGCCCCCTGAGACCTCCTTGCCACTACTACTAGTTCATCTCCTGTGGTTTCATTTTCATTCTTCCCTTATTGTTGTCCCAAAACTCTCACTTATACTTTCTGCCATTTTACGGAGATTGCTAGTTGTATTCAGTTTGCCCCTGGGTTCTCCCAAAGCATTTTTCTTAAAGAAAGGAGGTTGGATCCTTCATTCTCTTTAGACCCTGATATTTCCACAGATCCCAACTTGCCTTCCCTGGGTACAGTTTTTCTAAGTTGAAAAATTCCTTCTTCCATCTACTTTGTTGAAGACAAATGACAGGACATCATCCTCAAAGCAATGATTCTTACATTCCACCCTCTAAACACCAGAAGACAGAAGAGAATTGAGAATAAGCTTTAGCCTTGGCTCAGTAGCTGAGCAGAGAGGAGTCCTTCTTCTGAGAGCAGGAGGACTGATGCCTGATACCTGACTTGTCCTGGGGCCTCAAGGCCTATTGAAATCTTGCTGCACACTCACATCCATGAGTCCTCATTTCTACTGGCATACAGACACTTTACCAAATGCCTCTAGAATTTCAGTATCTGTGTTATTTTTTAAGCTTTGTTGCCTAATGATTTCTATGCAACCAAGTTTGCGCATTTACCAGCATAGATGACTCAGTTTTGCATAGAAATATGAGCTATGC
Source organism: Pachyuromys duprasi (assembly GCA_028658305.1). Classification (NCBI taxonomy): domain Eukaryota; kingdom Metazoa; phylum Chordata; class Mammalia; order Rodentia; family Muridae; genus Pachyuromys; species Pachyuromys duprasi. Next base: position 40,871,528 of record CM053744.1, read on the forward strand.
AACCACCTGCACTTACCATAAGACGACTTCTTCCATTAATAAAAGTTTTCTCGATTTTCTCTATGTCAGTCATTGCCCGGTCTCTGCTCCACTTTCTGATGCTGAAGTTTGGAAACTGTGTATAATTGAAAATATCAGAGCCCTGGCTGTCCTATCATGGAAAAGGAATCCTTTGTGACTGGTCCTGTTAATAAATAAAACCTCTTTGAGAGTCAAGTATGTTGTCATTTGGTTAACAGTGTCATTCCACATATGCACACAACACATTTTACCCATTCCCCGTACGATGTCACATCTAGGTGACCTGATTTTGACTACTTTTAATCAAGCTCTTATGAACTTTTTCAGTCATCTTTTTGTGACAACAGTCACAACAGCATTCTTTCCTTTAGGCGAAAGACTTTGGAGAAGAATTGCTTGATTGGAGGGTAGATGTGTTTAACTTATAAAGAAACTGTCAAGCTCTTTTCTGTGATGGCTATATCATTCTGTATCTCCTCCAGCCATGTACTGGGAGAGGAGGGCAGCAGTGACTGCAGGTCTTAGCCAACACTTAACCCAGTGGGTATTACATCTGATTCAATTGAATGAATATGGATGAAATTTGCGCTTGTTTTCCTCTCTGAATCTGTGTGTGTGTGTGTGTGTGTGAGAGAGAGAGAGAGAGAGAGAGAGAGAGAGAGAGAGAGAGTGTCATGTTCCCTTTTCAATCCTGCCTTCCTCCAATGCCATCTTGATTTCACATTTTTGCTATGGTCTTAGCCATCATTTGCACTGGGCCCTGAATGGCAATACTGTAAGAGGCAGTTCACGTGGGTTTTCTCAGCTGAATCCAAATGACCTGGGAATTCAGAAGTATCAGGATGTGCAGGAAGCATAAAGAAGCTCATTCCTTGACCTCAAGATGAGAGGAACTAGGGACTTCTTGGCTCCCAGGGCCTAGATTTCATTTGGTTACATAACTGAAGGAGGGAAAACACCTGGCAGGAGGGGCTGGGACCTCAGATTACACAAGAGTGAATTGGAAGTACAGTGTTGAATCCCAAGCAGACCTTGCAGATTGGAGGAGGCTGGAGAAGCCATGACTGTTTCATGTCAGATGAGCCAAAAAGGAACGAAGGAGGAAGTCCGTCTGTGCTTGGCTGTGGGTCCTGTCACTTCTACCTTTAGTTCTCAGGAAGTAAAAAAACATTGCCCTGCCCCACGTGGCCTCCCACCTACATTCACTTTGGTCCTGTCTGGGCAAGGCCTATATATTCTTCTTTCCGCTGTTGAAAGGCTGTCAGTCCGTAGTAGAACAGACTTCGGCCTCGGAGCCAATCATGACCCTGGACAGACTTTGTGGCTGGCTGAATGCTGTGGCCTGTGGGCTCCTGATTCTCCTCCTCCCTGTGCAGGGTGAGACTCTCTAAGCAGTGATGGGAACCAGGGTCAGAGCTGCCCAATTCAGCTAGAGGCTGAGCTTGTGGGAGGAAGGTGCCAGGAGGGAGAGGTTCATCTGGATGAAAGTGTGGGGAATGTGTGCCACCCAACGCCCCCACTAGAGCCCAGAGTGAGCACTGTAGCACACAGAGCATTAGAGATGCCTAAGGTTACTGCATAGAGGAGCCAGCCCAGTGTGAGCGGCTCCGAGGGGCTGGACCCGAGGGTCAGGAGAAGAGCAAAGGGGGCATTTGCCATCTCTGTAGGTATCTGTGGCTGTTCCTACCTTTGGATAATAAGAATACCTTCAGGCTGCCAAATGTCTCTGAGTATGTGATTTATTTGGCCAGAGAAATGCTCTGAAATCCTTCAAAAAGAGAATAGGGAAGGTTGCTGGGCCTGAGAGACAGAGAAGCTCCCACTCTCACACCCCACCGCTTGACCGAGAGGCTCTGGGTTTCCTTCCTGTGTACCCTGGTAAAAATGAGATGCAAACTCCCTCAACCTGGTCGCAGCTGATTACAGAAAACTAACACTGATGACACCGCTCCATCCACAGGGCAGGACTCAGCCAGCCCCATCAGAAACACACACACAGGCCAGGTCCGAGGCAGCCTTGTCCACGTAAAGAACACCAAACTCAATGTCCACACCTTCCTGGGAATTCCCTTTGCCAAGCAACCTGTAGGACCACTACGCTTTGCACCTCCTGAGGCCCCTGAACCATGGAGTGGTGTGAGGGATGGGACCTCACATCCAGCCAGGTAAGTTCTGGACCCAGATGGTTTCAGGCACTGAGGTGAGAATATGCTCTGAGCTCTGGGCCATGATGAAGTGTTTCCTCCATCTCAGCTACACAGCAGTTCTTTGCCTGTGGTAAGTGGTGTCTCCCACGCATTTTTCTGAAGCTGAGGATTAGAATAAAACAACTGTGTCAGACTCCTGGGTTAGAGCTTGGCACCTAAAGTGAGAAGCATATCCAAATTAATCCCAGAATCAGATTGTGCTGAGTGAACTCTCTGACAGTGGAGAGGTCTATGGACAAAGTTCAATGTGTTTGTAGTAAGCAACAAGAGCCCGGAGTCTGGTGTCATGCACTACAAGTCCCTCAGGAGGGCAGTAGTGATGAAGATCCTGCACAGTCACTGTGCCAACCCATTGGTCAAGTGCCACTGCCCAGGGAACAAGTGTGAAAGCTTCCACTGGAGAATATGTAGGACAGAGAGGTTCCCTGAGAGTCTGGTGGACATGTGACGAAGGATTTTTACACCCCATGAGACAACATTGACCACTCATTCCTACAGTACCATTGTGGACACAGTGCCCAAATATCCAGGTGCCTTACTTCCTCTCCTGCGGCTGCACTGAAAGTGCCCTGACAAAAGCAGCTGAGGGGAGGAAGGAGTCACCACAGGCTGCAGCTCCTGGTTACAACCGCCACAGGGAGAAGGCTCTTTAGGAGCCATCACATTAAGGAAAGCTGGTCACATCACGCTGATAACTGGGAAGAGAGAGCAAAGAATGCACGGGTGCCTGCTAATCTCAGCTCACCTCTTCTACTGACACAGTTCAGAAGTCACTTGCTAGGTAGGGAATGGTGACGCCCACAGTAAGCAAGCGTTACTGCTTTAATTTATGTAATCGAGATGATTCCCACAGGCCAACCTGAGCTGGACAGCACCTCCTGGAGACTCTCTTTCCAGGTCATTCTACCGGATGTCAAGCCAACAATCAAAACTAATCATCACAGCAGTACAGGGAGAAGGGGTGAATGTCACTACAAGCAGTTAATCATTTCCAAAGAGAATCTAAGAAGCCTCAACATCTCAATCTCATGAAGGGTGCCCCTGCTCAACTAGAGACTTCCCTGGAAATCTGGGTCCCTCACAGCCCCCAAAGAGCCAGTGGCCCTTACCTTGATAGGAAGGGATTGTGGAGAGGAATCATGCATTAGAGGAAGTCATGAGGGTGACTAGAAGGAAATCTCAAGGGTCTGCTTTTTTTCTTTTCTTTTCTTTTAGATTATAATATAATTATATCATTTTCTCCCTTTGTTTCTTTCCTCCAAGCCCTCCCACATACTCCTTCTTGCTCTCTCAAATTCATGGCCTCTTTTTTTCCATTGATTGTTGTTACATGTATCTATGTATTATTTATGAATAATACATATGTAATACCTGCTTAGTCTGCATAGTATTTTATATGTTTTGTGGCTGACCATTTAGTTTTGGATAACCCGCAGGAGTGCTCTTCCTTAGGGGAGATTTTTCTCCCACTCTGGGCATTCCTTAGTTACTTCTAGCTCTTTGTGTATGGTTGAGGCCCCATGGTCTTTATCTATCCCCTTTAGTGCATCTACTAATGTCCTACTTTTTTAGCTCATGTTTAGGCTTCAATGTTGGTGAGACTCTATGCATGTATCTTCTGATATTACTAGGCCATAATACAGGTTTTGATCATAGAATATTTCTTGGGATCAGCATCCGTCATTGTCAACAGGTGTCTACAAAATGATGATGTGGTGAACTTAAAGGGTCTGAAGAAGATAAAGCTGTTCATGCCTCCCATGTCCACATCTGAGGCCTGTCTCTACCTCAACATCTACACACCAGCCCATGCCCATGAGGGTTCTAACCTGCCTGTAAGAATTGGGCCATGGTCACCTGGGTGGGAACAGAGATCTCTTTCCCAGGAAGATTGGAAAGGACAAAGTTGACCTGAGCTCTATGGCAGTGTAGACCTGATGTAGACTTTCTTTAGTGGGGCCAAGAAGGTTTTTTTTTCAGCCATGTAAACAACTTAAGCCCTGGATAGGAAACACAGAGTACCATAGTTCTGAGAGATCTGGGGCTGTGGTCCATGGATTAACTAAGGACTCACTCTACAAACTTGAGCCCTAAAGACCCAGTCAAGTGTTCAAGGGTCAAACACTGAGATAAGCCAAATTTACAGCATGGGATATTGGTTTTGTTAATGAGAATTGGTGATCCTTTTGAATTATAGTCGGGGGGGGGCGGTGTTTATGGAGACTTAAATCCAAGCTGAGATTTCTGATGCCACAGTGGGGTTTGGAAACATGTTGGTGAGACTTTAGTTACTTATCTGTGGCCTGGTCTGAGATGTTAATGAGTCTTATGTGTGGGTTTAGCTGCACGGATACACAGCAGTCATCAATCTAGGGGGAGGTCCACTTGAGCTTGTGCTGGATAGAAACCTCCTGGACTCTCTTTTGACATTTCCAGGTGATGGTATGGATCCATGGTGGGGCTCTGATTATAGGCATGGCTTCCATGCATGATGGATCCATGCTGGCAGCCATTGAGGATGTGGTAGTGGTCACTATCCAGTATCGCCTGGGTGTCCTGGGATTCTTCAGGTGAGCCTAGGGATGGGCAATGTGGCCTGAGCAGAACCTAGACAACCCTGTGATTCCTGTCCCTTCTACTTTTCAGCACTGGAGACCAGCATGCAAAAGGCAACTGGGGCTTCTTAGACCAAGTGGCTGCCCTACGCTGGGTCCAGCAGAACATCGCCAACTTTGGAGGCAACCCTAACCAAGTCACCATTTTTGGCCAGTCTGCAGGTGGCATCAGTGTGTCCTTCCATGTTGTGTCCCCCATGTCCCAAGGACTCTTCCACAGCGCCATCATGGAGAGTGGGGTCGCTCTGCTGCCTCGCATTATATCTAACACCTCTGAGATGGTCTCCACGGTAAGTGTCCTTCATCATCCCAGCCCTGACTTTCTGTCTTAGCCTCTGGTACTCTAGTACTCTATTCAGTGGGGAAACAAGTACCATGAGAAAGAGCTTCTTTCCAATCGTTTCTAAGAAGTTCAAGGATTAGAATCTATTTCCCTCTACTCTATGCATGTGGTTTGCCAAGCTGCCCCCATCAGCTTCCATCATTGGCCAAAACATGCATTCATGGGTTTGGAGGAAGATTCAGTGGGTAAGAGAGTCTGTTGTGCCAATGTGAGGACGGGAGGTCAAATCCCCAGAAACTACACAAGGCTAGATGTAGCGGTACTTATTTGCAATCGCACTGTTTCTATGGTGAAGTGGGTGGCAGAGGCAGGGGTGCCTTAAAGGTTGAAGGTCAGCTACCTCAGTGTAGGCGGCAACCAACAACAAACGAGCCTGTCTCAGACAAGGAGGAAGATGACCAGTGATATCTAATGTTGTCTTCTGACTTTCATGGGCAAAATGTGGCACACAAAACCATTGTTATACAGGAACATATACAAACAGAAAAACAACCATAGAAATAGGTAGACAGAATGACCTCTTTCTCTGCCTTCAACTCTGAGCAACAGGAAAATAGGAACAATTTCACACTGTATTGTAATCTTTACATAACACACAACAGGATGGTATATTTAGGGACAGTGGTACCCACTTGGGACTGGGAATATACTCTTGCTTACCAGGAAAAATGAGTCAACTCATGCCTGCTCCCATTACAGACGGTGGCAAACCTATCTGGTTGTGAGACTTCAAACTCAGAAGCCCTGGTGCGCTGCTTAAGAGGCAAGAGTGAAGCAGAAATTCTGGCTATTAACAAGGTTGGCAGAATTGTGTGGCTGGGAAGAGGGTAGACAATAGGGTATGTACTGCAAATCCTCACTACTCTGGACAAATTACTTTATCTGCATGGGTTAGCAATTTTTTAGTCCTGGGTGCAAAATGAAAGGTCAATCTAAATGTAGGATCTCATCAGGGGTGGGATGGGGAAGATGTGGTAGGAATGACCATCCTGAGACAAATTAAGATATGGGGAAATGATGGAGAACACTCAATATATATCAGAATGTATATGTATGTATGTATGTTTGTATGTATGTACATGTATGTAGATAGACAGAGAGAGATGTCTTCAATACTAACCTTGAATGGCGCTCAGGTCTTCAGGATCATCCCTGCTGTGGTGGATGGGGAGTTCCTGCCCAGACATCCTCAGGAGCTGTTGGCCTCTGCTGACTTTCACCCTGTCCCTAGCATCATTGGTGTCACAAATGATGAGTTTGGCTGGATTCTCCCACTGGTAAGACCTGGATCGAATCTTCTATGTGTGCGGGGTCTCTTATGGTGGGCACCGTGAACTCAGAGATTCGCTGATCCATATCCAGCCCACTTCAAATTCAAAACATTCTACATACCCCAGGTTTTCGACTTTTCTCAGACAATAAAGAAAATAACCAGAAGGACCCTGCAGGCTATTATGAAGATTGCAACAAAAGAGATGGTGAGAATCTCTGAGGCCTGCCCAGCTGAGAGGGCCTTTCAATATCCTGCTAAGCTATCCCATGAAGTGTGTGTGTGTGTGTGTGTGTTGTGGCTGGCTGGTTGATATTACTCAGAGCTTTCCTCTAATACCAGACTTCATCTGCATTCCTTCTCCCTAACGATGTTCCTACCCATCCTAGTGACTACCTAACATCATTCTTTGTCATCGCAATGTGGTAGATGCTGCCTCCTGAGTGTAGTGACCTGCTAAAGAAAGAGTACATGGGGGATACTAAAGACCCCCAGACCCTCCAAAAACAGTTCACAGAGATGGTAGGGGACTTCGTTATCGTGATCCCTGCACTCCAAGCAGCACATTTTCAGCGTGAGTACATCTGTAACAAGGGAGGAGGGAGGAGGAGGAGGCTCAGAGCTCTAGGTCCCAGCTGAGCTCTGGAGTGTCCAGGCCTGACTGGTGTCTGGATCAGATCTCTGCTTCCAGACCCTGAGTCTTTATCTAGTAAATCTTTATGTTGACTGTAAGAAAGTGACATCTTATCTGGGCACAGATGAGGAAACAGCTGAGTGATACCTGTGACTTGCACATACTACTTCCCCTGGGAAGGGCAGAGTCATTATTTAACATTGGGGTTTCCCACAGCCAATGTTCCAGGATTCAACTGTTTTGATTTCAGATAACTTGATATCAAGTTATGTTGTTACCAAATGTGGGTTGGGACTGTATGAGGCAAGCTTCACTTATGTCACCATGTGTCCTCGCCCTCAGGTTCCCATGCCCCTGTCTACTTCTATGAGTACCAGCATCAGGCCACCTATCTCAGGGATTTCAGGCCACGGCACGTAAAGGCTGACCATGGTGATGAGGTTTTCCTTATCTTTGGATCCTTCTTCTGGGGTGCCAAATGTGAGTCTCTCTTGTTTTCCACAAACAGGATGGAGAACCAAGTTTGTGCCTGAAGGATATCTGAGTGTTGAGTCCAACTTAGGACTTCAAGGCTCTGGGAAAAGCAGGATCAAGTCTGTACCATCTCACAGCTCAAACCCTATGCTGGGTCTGGTCCTTTCCTAGTTTGGCATGTGCTGGAGGAAATGAGCATTCACTGGATCAGGAATGGGCCTGGGAGAATTTACTTAGAAGACTAAGTGGATCCTGGGTGATGGGTTATAAAGAAGAGAGGGCACAAAGCCTAGAGTTCAGTTTTAGGGTAGAGCTGACATAGTAAGAACAAAGCATGACTTGGGCAGCTGCATCAAATGGCTGGGATCTAGGCCCTTGTCCTCTCTTCTTCAGTTGACCTCACTGTGCGGGAGAAGCTGCTGAGCAGGAGGATGATGAAATACTGGGCCAATTTTGCACGATATGGGTAAGGGGATGCTCCTCCCTCATCCTCCTAAGGGTTGGGTCTCCATGTAGGGATCCGTGTATCATACGATAGGGTCCTCTGTACCCAAGGCACATGGAGATAGATACTTTGTAGGTATTGGTTACTGGCCAGCTCACAGTGACCTGTGGATGGGTCACTGTACTGTAGTACTGGTCTTTAGACCTTGCCTCTGAGGAGAAAGAACAAAACAGGCGAAGTAACCTTATTCCACATGGAGTAGAAAGTAGTGGATCCCCAAATCAGGATGTGTGTACCATCAGGCCCCTGGTTTTCTTAGTCCATTACCCTAACTCCCATTGGGAGGTCAGACCTTAGATGAGAGTGACCTTCATCTTTTCCTGATGTTACATCCATAGGAACCCCAACAGCAAGGGTTTGCCCTTCTGGCCAGTGTCAAACCAAGATGAGAAGTACCTGCAGCTGAATCTCCAGCCTTCTGTGGGCCGAGCCCTGAAGGCCAGAAGGTGGCAGTTCTGGACCAAGACTCTGCCCCAGAAGATTCAAGAGCTAAAAGGGTCTCATGGCAAGAACCGAAACGCATAGTGCTCAGTGTAAGAAAAGGTATGTGAACTTCAGTAAAATTGAAGTTAGCCTGAGATTCTCACAGCCCATTTAGAGGGCTGCATTAATTCCAGCACTAATGTAACAGTTTCTAACCTCTACAGTTGTCTGTTAGGCCAAAATGTAGGTCCAGCATTGGACTTGCCATTCCTTACTCAAAATGCCAGGTAAACTTTTAGACCTACTCCATAAAGGCTCTCGTACATGTGGATGTTTATCTCCCTAAGGGCCCCCATCTTCGTTCACGCTCCTTAGGCACTAGGCTCCTTTCTCTTCTCCTCCCTCATATTCTCTCCATCCTCTTTTCTTCTCCAAGACCAAACCCCAGAAACTTTGGGGAATGTTGACTACACAGGGTTGGCTAAATCAAGACCCCACACCCTTCGTTCATTCATGTTTCCATGTATTTATAGAAAACCTGTTTATCCAAAGTCCTACTGTCTTAATAAGTTCAAATTGCTATTCCAGTCAGACCACAAACTGACCCCCAAGTCTTGTCGTAGGTATCTGTGGCCCCAGCTACTCAGAAACTAAAAGGAAATATTGCCTGAGCCCAAGAGCTCCAGACTAGCTTGGGCAACATAGCAAGACCTACATCTCATAAACAAAGAACAATCATAAGCTGCATGGTTTGTAAACAGCAGAAATGTATATAAAGTTCTGTAGGCCAAGAAATATAGAGTCAAGTTGCCAGCAGCTCTACCGTGAGGCAAGGGCTAGCTGCCTCACAGTACAGGCCCAAAGGCTACACCCTCAGTCCTCTCCAGGTAGGATGCACAAATTATGGCACTCTGGGCCTTCTAAGGGTACTAACTCTTAATATCAACACATTAGAAATTAGGTATCTGCAAATGAATTAGAGCCCCAAAGGCTTCTTCTAGACCTCTCTGACTTCAGCCACTGAGCATGCCAGCCTCTGAAAAGCTCTGTGCAAGTTGTCCCTATAGAAGAAATCTCATCTCATTTCTTCCCAAATTGCAATTTCCCGCTTTTGTAAGAAGCTAGATTTCACAAGGCCCACAGTGGGGGTTGACCAGCCTGCCCAGCTAGCATTTTTCTGTTAACAAGTTTTCTCCTATTCCCAGGGTATTTGTAGACAATGTGAAGCCCACACTTTTATGAGCACCTAACATCTGTGAAGAGCTTCTGCTGTGGTGTGTGTCATGAGTGTGATGGTGGAGGTAGGAATGCAGACATGTCTAGCAGAAGACATTCATGTCTCTGGCACCTGGCTGCCAACTTCACCATGTATGGGAGCGTCTTCTTGTTTTAAAGAAATCCTCCTGTAGCCATCCTGGCTCTTCTTGATAGTCCATGTGATTATTTGTCATCCTTATGTTATTATTTTCCTTAAATCTCTCAACCCCAGCAACTGAAGGTCTCTTGTATATTACATCATTTACAGTGGTGCCAAACTGCACCTTTTGTGTCGTTGAGAGGATGTATCCTGTTATCCTATTGACTTTTGAACATCTCGCCCCTCTACCTCTGGCCAATTTGCCTTCCTTGAATATCAGTTTTCTCGAGACAAAACCCCTTTTTTTATTTCCAGCACCTTTGGATGGAAGCGAAGATTCCTATTGTTACCTTTCCTGGAGACCAGAGCACAGACGAGAGGAGCACTAAGCCCCGGAGTGGTGGCTGAGCCCATAGACGCTTTCCGTTCATCCCAAGAATCCCTCCATGTCCTCTTGTTCTAGTTTCTGCTGCTGTACTTTGCACCTGCATATGGCTTGGGGAAACAGTAGCTCTTCCTGTCATATCCTGTAAGCGGAATCATTGGTATTTAGCTGCCATCCAGCATTATATCCTTGAGATGAGATCAAGCAATACTTTCTTCTGTTCTTAATCCATATTTCTAAACCTCTGTTCCTTTTACCCCCTCTGCAGCTGCACATCTGAGTCACTTCCATATAAAGACTCTTCTTTGGTTGGCAGATGTAATGTTTTTTGAGAGAAGGCTCTTACTGTAGAGGTCAGGCTGGGGTCACATTCACTCTTTTCCCACCTCAGTCTCTGGAGTAGTGGGATTACAGGCAAGCATCACCAGACATTCCTAAGCAATCGGTGATGGACAATTTCAAACATAACTTTGTGTGTCCACATGCTTTCAATTCTTTCGGTGAAAACGTAGGCATGGTCATGTATATGTTTAACTTTGAAAAGTTATGCAGGCTAATTGGATGGCTCAGTGGGGTAAAAACACTTGTCATCAAACGTGGTGATCTGAGTTTGATTCCCAGGACCCACACAGTAGAAGAAAAGAACTGATTCCCAGAAACATTGTGCCAAACTGTCTTCCAAAATGACTGCATCATATTTCAGCCCCTTTGGACATGTGTGGGATGGCAATTGCTGCGTATCCCCACCTGCACTTGAGAATTGTTAACATGGTCACTGGGTGGGTGTTTGCTTGGGTCTCATTGTAGATATTTTTCCTGTACCTTTGTTTCTACTTTTATGATTGTTGCCATTATTTTGCTTTTTTTTTCCTTTTTTTCAGCGGGGCATGGGTTTTAGCAGTGTATTCCAGCCTGGCATTAAACTCAGGATCCACCAGCCTCCTTCTCAATTGCCGGGGCCACTTGAGCTTGCCGACATTCCCACTTTCCAGAGACTTTCAGCCCCTGCCTCCATCTTTCTCGTCGTTGCTGTCCGTCTCAGCCTTGCCCCATCTGACTCTCCTTCCCGTTTCTTTCTCTGACTCTGCCCCCACTCTCTCTCCCACATTTTCCCTCCAGGTGTGCTGTGGCACATTCCTGCAATCCCAGCACTCCAGAAGCTGAGGCACAGACTTATTCAATATTATCGTTATTGTTGTGATTTTGTGTGCACCCTCAACCAGATGTAAAATCACATTGAAATAAGTGGATGGAACAAGGAAATATACTGAACGAAGTAAACTAGACCCCAAAATACAATGTGCCTTCTTTTTGTAGATCATAGCTCTGAATCCTTAAATGTGATTACAATAATGTAACAATACAAATATTAGAGTGGTGTCCGAAAGTCCAGAAATATCCAGCAGGGAAATGTCTGCTCCCTGTCCCAGAGCCTGACCGCATGTGGAGGGCACATCTGCCCCCAGACCTCCTGTCTCCTCCTGACACTACTACTATTTCTTCTCCTGTGGTTTCATTTTCATTCTTCCCTTACTGTTGTCCCTAAACTTTCATACTTTATACCATTTTACAAAGGTGGCAAATTGTATTCAGTTTGCCCCTGTGTTCCCCAAACTACTTTCCCTTTATCATTAAAAAGCTGAATCCATCATTCTCTAAATGCTACCTATGACCAACTTGACCCCCTGCGGTACAAGTATTCATTTCCGGCTTGGCAAAGTCCTTTCTCTTCCATCCATTTTGTTGAAGACCAACCACTGAAACATCATCAGTAGGGATTTTCTTGCGTTATTCTGGTGATTGCCACCCTCTAGGGATACCTTGCCATAAAGTGCTCTGTTGGCTGCTGAAGTCTGCATATTCCTGTCCATAGCCACAGTTCCAATAGTTATACTTAGTATAATCATATCCGCCATAGCCACTATAGTTTTGATCACCACCATAGGCACTATTACGATTTCTGTATCCTTGATCACAGTTACCAGAAGCCAAAAGAAAGGTGGGACTTTTTTTTCCTTTGTTTTTTTTATTTTTAAATTAATTTATTTATTCACTTTACATCCGATCAGATCGTAGCCCACTCCCATCCCTCGTCCTGATCATATCCTCCCTCCCTCTTCCCCCATCCCCTATTCTTCAGAAAAAGGGAACGCCCCCAAACCCACTTACCCTAACTCATCAAGTTACACTAGGAAAGAATGCATCCTCTTCCCCTGTGCCCTGGTGAGGTATCCCCTCCAGGGAGAAGTGAACAAAAGGAAGAGACAGCCCCGTTCCCCTTTCTAGGGAACCCACATGTAGTCTGAGTTGCCCATATGCTACATATTTAGCTGCCAGGTCCAGTCTCTGCATGGTCTTTGGTTGGTGCTTCAGTCTCCACAAGCCCCTCTGGATCCTGGTTAGTTGGCTCTGTTGGTGTTCTTGTGGACCTCCTAGCACCTGCAGGTCCTTTTATCATTCCTCCCACAAGGCTCTCTGCTCTCTGTCCAGTGTTGGGCTGTGAATTTCAGCATCTGTTTCGATCTGATGCTAGATGGAGCCTCTCAGAGGACAGCTACGCTAGACTCCTCGTCTAACAGTATTGTGCATAACAGAGTATTGTTAATAGTTGACTCTCTCCTATGGGGTGGGTCTCAGGTTAGGCCATGCATTGGTTGGCTATTCCTCAATCTTTGCTCGGTCTTTATCCCTGCACATCTTTTTTTTCTTTTTTTAATTTATTTTTATTAATTACAGATTATTCCCATTGTATCCCCCCTGTAGCTCCCACCCTTTTCCCTTCCCAAGCTCACCCTCTCTCCCTCTTCCCCTTCCCCAGTCCACTTATAAGGGAGGTCCTCCTCCCCTTCCCTCTGATCCTAGTCTATCAGGTCTCATCAGGAGTGGCTGCATTGTCTTCCTCTGTGGCCTCATGAGACTGCTCCACCCTCAGGGGGAGGTGATCAAAGAGCAGGCCAATCAGTTCATGTCAGAGACAGTCCCTGTTCCCATTACTATGGAACCCACTTGGACACTGAACTGATATGGGCTACATCTGTGCAGGGATTCCAGGCCATCTCTATGAGTGGTCCTTGGCTGGAGTATCAGTCTCAGAAAAGACCCCTGTGCCCAAACTTGTTTTTAATCTGTTGCTCTCCTTGTGGAGCTCCTTCCCTTCCAGGTCTTTCTATCTCCTACTTCTTTCATAAGATTCCCTGCACTCTGCCCACAGTTTGGCTGAGTCTCAGCATCTGCTCTGATACCCTGCAGGGTAGGGCCTTTCAGAGGCCCTCTGTGGTAGGCTCCTGTCCTGTTCCCTGTTTTCTCCCTTCTCTGATGTCTATCCTCTTTGCCTTTCTGAATGAGAATTGAGCATCTTAGCCAGAGCCCTCCTTCTTGATTAGCTGCACATCTTGAAGGCAGGGTAAATTTTGGGTCAAACTTTCTATGGGTGGGTTCGTTTTCCCATTCCTCTACTAAGAGTCCTGTCTGATTAGTAGGTTTCCTCTTCAATCTCCATGACCCAGCTACTAGGAGTCTCAGCTAGAGTCACCTCTATACCCTCCCAGAAGATGGGACTATCTGCTAGCCTTGGCTCAGATAGGGCAGGGAAGAGCCCTTCCTTTGAATGCAGGAGGATGGATGCCTGATACCTGACTTGTACAGAGGCCTCAAAGTCTTATTGAGCTTCCTGCTGACAGACTGAATACTTTGCCAAATGGCATTTAGAATTTCAGTAGTTACATCATTTTTAAAAGATTTCTTGTCAAATTGTTCCTGTGCAACCAAATTAGCCCACTTTCCGCATAGATGAACACATTTTACATAAAAATATGAGCTATGCAACCACCTCCACTTAAGTATAAGACTACTTTCTTCACTGGAAAAAGTTCCCTTGAGCTCCTCTCTGTCAATCATTGCCTGGTCTCTGTTTCCAGCCAAACGCTTTCTGATGCTGTAGTTTGGAAACTGCATGGATTTTGCAAATATCAGAACTCTGGCTATCCTATCACGGAAAGTGAATCATTTGTGACTGGTCTTGTTAAGTATAATGTCACGTTGTGCTGTCGTTTGGTTGACAGTGTCATTCATTCCACACACGCACATAACACATCTTACCCACTCCCCAGTTAATGCACATCTAAGTGACCTGATTTTGACTACTTTTTTTAAACAATAACATAAAGAAGCATCTATTTGAGGTTTGAAATAAAATCATACAAATAAAAATTTGTATAAACACAAACCCACACTTGAGTCACAACACAGACAGCAAAGGACAAAGTAAAAACAAAGGAACTAATTGGCAGCTATATGCAACGGGACACAAGTGCCCCGCTACAGTCTTTTACAAAGTAATTGTCTTAGGTCAACAGAAGACCAAGCAATCTTCAACGTCAAATGGTTTCTTTACACCTCCTGTTTTCTTCCATCACTCTCCTTTAGTAGGGCCGGTAATTATTCTGGTGATTGCCACCCTCTGGGAATACCTTGCCATAAAGTGCTCTGTTGGCTGCTGAAGTCTGCATATTCCTGTCCATAGCCACAGTTCCAATAGTTATACTTAGTATAATCATATCCGCCATAGCCACTATAGTTTTGATCACCACCATAGGCACTATTACGATTTCTGTATCCTTGATCATAATAGTTATTAAATCCTTGGTTCCAGCTGTGGCCCTGACCTCTTCCACACCCATTAGTGCCGCCTCTTTTGCCAGCTGCGACACCCCTTCCGCCAGCTGCGGCACCCCTTCCGCCAGCTGCGGCACCCCTTCCACTTTTCTGTTGTTGCTGGTGCTGCCTGTACACCTCTTTGGGTTGTGCAGCTTTGATTATCACACTTCCAGAACCTATTTGATAGTATCTGCTTTCTAACAATTTCTTTACTGTCTCTTCATTTGTGCATGTGATAAAAACAGAACCCACTTCTTTCTTTTTGTTTCTGTATCCATGGGGAGCTCAATATTTTCTATCTCTCCAAAGGCTCCAAAGTATTCTTTAATTTGTTCTTCTGAAGTATCTGGACTGAGTCCACACACAAAAACCTTTTTAGGAGGCTCTTTCCCCTTTAAAGCTTTGGCCCTTTTGGGGTCTATCAATTTGCCATCCAGTTTGTGTTCTTTCAGTTCCAAAACCTTACCCACACTAGCAGTAACTT
This sequence comes from Pachyuromys duprasi, assembly GCA_028658305.1. Taxonomy (NCBI): domain Eukaryota; kingdom Metazoa; phylum Chordata; class Mammalia; order Rodentia; family Muridae; genus Pachyuromys; species Pachyuromys duprasi. The sequence goes on from CM053744.1 coordinate 40,886,902, forward strand.
TGAAAAGCACAAATCCAAATCCTCTTGATCTTCCAGTGACTGGATCTGTTTTAATTGTGCACCTACAACTTCCCCAAATCAAGACAAATATTCGGTCAGATCTTTCTTGCTTGTATCCCAGCTCAAGCCTCCAATAAACATTTTGCCGTCATCCTGCTGGCTCTTGCTCGCGTTGATCTTGGATCCCTCTGCGAACTCCTCTGTGTTGCTGTACTCGTTCATGTCCTCCACGGTGGTGGAGCCCTCAGAAAGGGGGTGCTAGCACGCAGTCCGGGTCCTGCGGGCAGCGGCGGCTGAGCTTTGTATGGTGCTGGATTTAAAATGGCGGTGGAAGGGCAATTTTGACTAATTTTTGTGCATTTTTAATTTTTTTTTCATTAATCACCTTGTATCCCAACTGTAGCCCCTTCCCCCGTCCCCTCCCAAACCCACCCTTCCTCTCCCTTCTCCGGACCCTTGCCCCTCCCCCAGTCCACTGATAGGGGAGGTCCTCCTCCCCTTCCATCTGATCCTCCTCTATCAGATCCCCCCCTGAGGGGGGGTGCGGCCTTACCAGGCAACAGAGGAAGACAATTTTGACTGTTTTTAATCAAGCTCTTATGAACTTTTGAAATACGAGTTTTGTGATTGGTGCTGTTAATTGCTTGAACTAAAGAACTGGGAGCACAATTACTCAATCATAGGTTAAATGCGTGTTTCCCTTTTAAAGAAACGGTCACACTGTCGTGTATGATGACTATATATCATCTTGTATCTCTCCCAGCCATGTATGAAGGTAACAGCGGCTCCATGTCTTTGCCAACATTTGACTGTATAAACCTGGTTATATTGAGTGGACGTAGAGTGGCATCTCCTTGAAGATATTTTCATGGAGTTGAGGCTGTACTTTCTTCTGTCTGTCTATCTGTCTGTCTGTCTATATCTGTATTTCTCTGTCTCTCATATCTATCTTTATCTCAAGCTCTCTCTACTCACTCCCTGCCTCCCTCCACAGAACACAGCCCTGAGTGTCTTCTTTGCTTCACATTTTCACTGCGGCCATGGGCATTAACACAGGGCCTCTGAGTGAAGGTGCAGTTTGCAGCAGAGCTCACGGGATTTCCCCAGCTGAGCTGCAAAAAGGCCTGGGATTAAGCAGCGTAGGGATGCCAGCATCCACTGGGATCTGGTTCCCTCATACTAAGATTGGCACAAATGAAAACTTCTCAGCCCTCACGGTTACCCAGTACCTTTGAGAGGGAATTTAGAGTAGAGTGAACATCTGCCAAGAAAGTCTAGGGCCACAGACAGGGCAAGAGTGCATCTGAGGGGTGACAGTAAATCAAAGAAACCCCTGTTTACTAACAGAGGCAAGGAAACCCACGCTGTGTTATGCAGGGAAACAGCCATAGAGACACCTCGGAAGAAGACCTGCAGCACCATGTTGCAAGGCTCTAGGTTATTATTTAAATAATAACGATGGTAATCATAATTTGGAGCCAAGGTCAATTCTCAGGTGCACTAAAGGCTGTCTGACACTGACCTGCACAACACTTCCTCCAGGGATTCAGGCTGGACTGGGGATGGGATCCTGATCCTGCATTCTTTAATTTATCCTGTCATGGTTCATTCTGATTCTGAGACTCCGATTCATAGACATGTAGCTCAGCTTTATCATAGGTTGACCCAATGGGCAAGAAAGACCCAATTAAATATTTGTCATGTGGTTGAGAGTGAGGGATCAGGGCATGGTAAGAGAACTTTCCTCCAAGCCTGATAACCCAAGCTCCACTTTGTGATCCACACAGTAGGAGAATATGGACTTACAAAAATTGCCCTTTCATCTCCGTATGTGAGCCTTGGCATGGGAACACCCTCACAATATGTACATGAGCACCATAAATAAATAAATTCAAACAATTAAAAAATATTTGTTAAGTGAATAAATGACTGTGAAGCTGGTCTTGGCGGGAGCTGGCCTCTGGAGGGGACACATCATGATGGCCAAGTGAAGAGATGAGAGTCCTGAGGGTGAAGAGAGATCACACTCAGAGCTCTGGCTTTTGCCTCTCTCTCCTGTGACAGTTTGAATATGACCTATTCACAGAAGGCCTCTGGCTCCTCCTTGTACATCTTTCTGCCCAGGAGGAGGACAGCATTCCTGGTATGCCAGAAGAGCTTAGGAATCTACACTGTGCCTTTCCAGGAGGCCACAGAGGGAACAGAAACAGCAGAGGTGGCCATGATGGCTAGTCTTAGCTGTCAACTTGGCTACATCTGGAATCCAAAAATGGAGGACACACATGTGAGGGTTTTGTTTTGGTTTGGTTTTCTGTTTTGTTTTGTTTTTGTTTGTTTTTGGCTTGTTTGAAGTAGATAAATTTACTTTTAGTCTGGGCATTTGAGATAGGAAGCCACACTTATTTGATCTAGATCTTGAGACAGAAAGATAGCATTTTTAATTTATTCTTTTTTATCTTTAAATTTTTTTCTCAAAAACTCTAGTGACAACACATGCTGGAGAGGTTGTGGAGAAAGAGGAACCCTCCTCCATTGCTGGTGGGAATGCAAACTTGTACAACCACTCTGGAAATCAATTTGGCGCTTTCTTAGACAATTAGGAATAGTGATTCCTC
>CM053744.1:40890016-40921377 GCA_028658305.1 Pachyuromys duprasi
ACTCTTTCATAAAACTCCCCAAGTTTATCCTATTGTTTGGCTGTAGGTTTCTGTATCTGCTTCCATCAGTTCCTGGAGGAAGCGTTTCAGAAGACAGTTGGTTATACTAGGCTCCTGTCTACAAGCATGGCAGAGTATCATTAATAGTGACAGAGTTGGCTGTCTCCAATGGGGTGGGTCTCTAGGTGGACTGGTCACTGGCTGGCCATTCCCTCAGTCTCTGCTCCGTCTTTGTCCCTATACTTCTTGTAAACGAGACAAATTTGGGGTTGAAGGTTTTATGAGTGGGTTGGTGTTCTCCTCCCTCCTCCTGGCTACTGAAGGTGGAAACGACAGGCTCCTTTACATCCTTGTCCCCCTGCCCCCAGCTAGCTAGGGTCATCCCCACAGACTCCTAGTAGCCTCCACTGTCCCAGAGATGAGCCCCTACCGATTTCTCTCTCCCGGTCCTCCCCCTTCACCATGCAACCCCTCACTCTCCCACACCTGATCTCCACTCCATTCCCTTCCTCACCCCCTCTCCTACCCCCTTCCCTTCCTCCACTTACTTCAGATGTCTATTTTATTTTCTCTTCTGAGTGAGATTCAAGCATCATCCCAGGGGCCCTCCTTGGCTTCTTCGATCTGTGAATTATAGTATGGTTACCCTGTACTTATGGCTAATATCCACCCATAACTGAGTATATACCATATGCCTCTTTCTCGGTCTGTGTTACCTCACTCAGGATGATATTTTCTAGTTCTGTATATTTGCCTACAAATTGCATGGCATCTTTATTTTTTTAATAACTGAGTAGTATTCCATTGTGTAAATGTAACACATTTTCTTTATTCACTCTTCAGTTGAGGGACATCTAGGTTGTTTCCAGTTGCTGGCTATTAAAAATAAAGCTGCTATGAGGCTAGTTGAGCAAGGGTCATTGTGGTATAGTGGAGCATCTTTTGGGTATATGCCCAGGAGTGGGATAGCTGGGTCTTGAGGTAGAGCTATTCCCAGTTTTCTTAGAGACCTCCAGATTGATCTCCACAGCGGTTGTACAAGGGTCTGCACTCCCAGTAGCAATGGAGGGGTGTTTCCTCCTCCCCCGCTCCACATCCTTGCCTCTATGTGTCTTTACTTGAGTTTTTTACCTTAGCCATTCTGACTGTTGTAAGATAGAATCTCAGAATCATTTTGATTTGCATTTCCCTGATGATAAAGGAAGATAACTTTAATCACGCCTGCTGGAAGCCTGTAACAGACATGGGAAAAAAATTTGACTCTTTGTCTACTTCCTCCCACCTTGCTAGGAAGTTCTTTCCTTCACTGGCATTAGAAACTATTTCTCCAGGATTCCAATATCTGCTGAACACCAAATGAGACACCCAGCCTTGTAGACTGAGCAACATCCAGATTATTAAACTTTCCACTCATAGCCAGCCATTGCTCAATTACTAGTCCCAAAGCATGTAAATTCTTCTAATAAATCCCACATCTATGTATTTATGTAGAGAGATACATTCCATGGGCCCGGCTACTCTTGAGAACCCTGATTAACACAGTGGCTTTGCCCTCCCTCCAGGCCATTGCTCCAATCACTTCTCACTTATCAGTTCTCCTACAATAAGAACTTGCTCCACCTACATCCTTTTGGTTGAAATTCGTGCCTGGGCAAGGCTCACAAGTTCCTCTTCTTGTTTGGAAACGTGGTCATCCTAGCAGCACAGACTCAGGCCTGGTTGCTGATCATGCCACTAAACCAACTGCACAGCTGGCTGGATGCTGTGCTCCTTGGGCTCCTGCTTCTCCTCCTCCGTGTGCAGGGTGAGGCTCCCTAAACAGGCATTGGGGACTGACAGGAGACAGAGCTGCGGAATCCTGCATGTCAGTGGCTGGGCTTGTGGGAGGAAGGGCATGAGGGCTAAGGGAACTAATAGATCAGGGGTTCTCAACATGTGGGTTCTGATCATAGAAAAACCCATATACCCAATGGTTTTAGAAACCCCAACCCACTAGTTTATTTTTATTACTATTTTCTGACTGTAGTTTTTTTCCTGTGGTGTCTCAGTTCCTGAGACCATCAGAAATATGCATTTTCCAATGGTCACTACAGGTTGAGGACTGGTGCTATAGATAAAGGTATAGAAGGTATGTGCCTACCAATTTCCCCAACGAAAACCCACACATGCTGTGAGCCCACTAGTACATAGAAGGTCAGAGACATCTCAGATCACTTTATATTGAGGAGACAGTTCAGTGTAAGGAGCTCTGGAGAGAGCAGTAAACAGTTCAAGAAAAAATGAGAAGGCATTTTTTTCCCTACTTGGTGTATGGCTATGACTGTATCTACTACTGACATTTGGATAAGAATGACAATAATCATGAATTCATGTGTCCAAATGTCTGTGAGTGTCTGACCTCTTTGGCCAGAGAAATGCTCTGATGCCCTTTCAAAGTGGTAATAGGAAAGGTTCCTGGCCCTGGGGCATAGGGAAGCTCCCATGCTCACACCCCACAGCTGAACTGGGGATGGGAGGCCCCGAGTCCCCTTCTCTGTGCCCTGATAACAGTGAGATGGGAATCTTCACAATCGGCTGGCAGCCGGTTACAGAAAACTCCCCCTGATGGCCTCTCCTCACCCACAGGTAAGGACTCATTAAAGGCCAGCCCCATCAGAAACACACACACAGGCCAGGTCCGAGGCAGTGTTGTTCATGTGAAGAACACCAAGACTGATGTTGACACCTTTCTGGGAATTCCCTTTGCCAAGCCACCTGTAGGACCACTGCGCTTTGCACCTCCTGAGGCCCCTGAACCATGGAGTGGTGTGAGAGATGCTAGATCACAACCAGTCATGTAAGTTCTGGACCCAGAGGGTTTTAGGCACTGGGGTGAGAATGTGCTCCAAGCTCTGTGCGTGCTGAGGTGTTTCTCCATCTCGGCTACATGCAGTTTTCTTTCCTTGTTGGGGGGTGAGGTGCCCCATGCATTTTTCTCATGATATGCTGAGGTTGAGTAGTACAACTGTGCAGGCTCCTAGGTCAGAACTCATAGAAAGATGCAGGTGCTATTGAGAAAAAAAAAAAACAGATAAATTTTTTCACAGATCCAAATTAAACCCAGAGTTCTCTACCACAGTAAAAGGCATCTCTAGGCATAAGGTAACATTACCTATTAGGCAGCAAGGGCCTCTGAATCCAAAAGAATAAATGTCAGGTGCCTGAGTAGTTCAGTACTGATGGATACATGCTAACCCCACCCTAGCAATCACTGGTACAACCAACAGGGCCAAGTGCCATTGACCAAAGAATAAGTATATGTAATCAGTTCTCTCTGGAGACACTATAGGAAGAAGTAGTTCCCTAAAAAGTATGTACATGGGATAAAGAACTACTCACTACCCTTTGGGGTAGAATTGTCCATTGATTCTTCTAGTACCTGTGTGAGTACAACACTCCAATATGGCAAACTTAGTTTGTTTTCTGTTGCTCTAATAAAGTACCGACAGAAGCTACTTAGAAGACAAAGCTACTATTATGGGCTCCAGATAACAAAACTTCACTTGGGTGAAACAGAGTTAACAAAGCTGGTCACATCACCTCTGTAACCAGAAACAGAGACTAGAAAATGTCTACGTGCCTGCTAACTTTAGCTTATTATTCTATTTTTATACAATTCGGTGAATGTCACTTTAGATTGCCAATCATTTCCATAGAGACACCTAGAAGTCTCTCTCTCCAAGACTCAGAAAGAATAACATCCAGGCCACACCCAAATGGAGTCTTCCCTAGAAATCTGGCTCCTCCACCCCCCACCCCTCCCGCTTTCATGGAGCCTGTGGCCTTTACAATGGTTGGAATGGACTTAGGTGGCTGAGAGGAAAACAATCCAGACTCAAGTCTGGTTTTGATCACCATACATCTCTTGGAATAATTGTCTGGTATTTCCACCAGGTGTCCACAAAAATTTTTATTGACTTTGGAGAGCCTGAAGAAAATGAATCTGACCCTCCTTCCCATCTTCATGTCTGAGGACTGCCTGTATCTCAACATCTATGCACCATCTCATGCCCATGAGGGCTCTAACCTGCCTGTGAGTGTCAGGTCATAGTCAACTTGGGGAGAAAAAAATTTTTTCAAGATTATTAGAAGGAATGAAGGCAACCTGAGCTGCAGGGTGGGCTCTTACCTTATTTGGGACAAAGAAGGCATTATAAGCCACACTATGGCACCAAAACCTGGGAATGGTACACAGAGCACTACAGCACTGAACAACCTATATCTCCAGCTCTTTGATGAAACCGGGACTCATGCTACAACCGGAGCCCTGCAGAACCACTTAGGTGCTCAAGACCTTAACATTAAAGTCACCCAAATTTCTGTTTTTGTATTATCTCTTGTGACTATGTTAATGATCCTTTCCATTTTTAATCCAGAGAGATACCCATGGAGACACCCCTCTTTGTTTCACTTTGAAGGATCTGAGTAATGATGACATTACTTGATACATAGAGCCATTAATTCAAAATACATGGTGGGGTGGGGACTAGAGATATACTGATGAGGCATCTAGAAGTACCTGCTGTGGCCAAGGCCCCAAAGTCCTAAGGGGTTTTGTGTGTTTCTGTAGCTTCACAGAGACACGGCAGTTGATATTGTAGTTAGCAAACAAATAGAGCTTGGACTAACTAAGATCTTCCTGGCATCTCTCTTGGTTTCTCCAGGTGATGGTATGGATCCATGGTGGCTCACTGGTTACAGGATCAGCTTCCATGTTTGATGGATCCATACTGGCAGCTACTGAGAATGTGGTGGTGGTCATTATCCAGTATCGCCTGGGTGTCCTGGGCTTCTTCAGGTGAGCCTAGGCTTGGGCTGGGCAACGACAGCTGAGCAGACCTTGGACACCCCTGTGATCCCTGTCCCTTCCACTTCTCAGCACTGGAGACCAGCACGCCAGAGGCAACTGGGGGTTTTTAGACCAAGTAGCTGCCCTACGCTGGGTCCAGCAGAATATCGCCCACTTTGGAGGCAACCTCTACATGGTCACCATTTTTGGCCAGTCTGCAGGTGGCGCAAGTGTGTCTTTCCATGTTGTATCCCCCATGTCCCAAGGACTCTTCCGTGGTGCCATCATGGAGAGTGGAGTAGTTCTGATGCCTGGTATAGTAGCCAACTCCTCCGAGATTTACCAAGTGAGTGTCCCCAAGCATTTCAACCCTGTATCTCTTGCCATAGCACTATCCTCCTGCTAAGTGCAGAAAACAAAGACCTAGGGAAATGACATCTCTTCATTTATTTGTGAGGGTTTGAGGGTTAGACTCAACACCTCTCCTTATATGGGATGAGTATGTTATGAGGACAGCAAAGTTGCCATTAGAAACTTCTGTCACTGGCAAAAATACTCATATGTGGGCTTGGAGCTGGTTCACTGGTTTTTTTTAAGTGGTTCTAGTATAAGCCTGAGGAACTGTGTCATATCCCCAGATCCCATAAAACACTTGAGATGGTATAATTTATCTATAATCCCAATGTTCCTGTGGTCAGGTGAAGACAAAGACAAGAGAATCCCAGGATGCTGACAGACAGGCTCAATTAGTGTAGACAGAAAAAAAAAAAAGACACCCTGTTAAACAAAGGGGCAGTAAAGACTGAGGCTTTGTCCTCCAACCTTCATATACAAACCTTGGCACACTTACCCCTTCCCTCATACATGAAACAGAGAAAAGTAGAGAAAACAAAACTACCCTAAAAAGAAAGAACAAGTATACAGGTAGAAAGGGTACTGCCTGCTGGCTGTCTTCTTTCAGCACTAGGGTAACAGGAATACTTCCAGTCCACACAGCACACAGTGCAGTGTGAGAACTGGATGCAATACGATCAGATTGGAACTGAAAACTCTTCTCCCTGCTCATTCCTTTACAGACGGTGGCCAACTTATCTGGATGTGAGGCCATGAACTCAGAGGGCCTGGTGCGCTGTCTGAGAGGGAAGAGCGAAGCAGAGATTCTGGACATTAACAAGGTGGGAGAATTTTGTGTCTTGGCATTTCTGGGAGATACTGGTCTACATGATGTTGGATTCTGAACAAATACCTCATCTTTGTGACTCTGTGTTCTTTCAGTTCTGTGTATAAAATGAACACCAAGATAGCTTTGTCAAAGCATAGATTCTCCCCCAGAGTGAGCAGATCACCCTGAAACTAAAGAGAAATGAGAAAATGGTGGAATAACTCAGTGGACCTCAGGATATTTATTTTATTAACCTTCAGCATTGATGTTTAATGCCCCGCAGGATTTCAAAAATGCTGCTGCTGTAGTGGATGGAGTGTTCCTACCTAGGGACCCCCAAGAGTTGTTGGCTTCTGTGGATTCTCATCCTGTCCCCAGCATCATTGGTGTCAACAATGATGAGTTTGGTTGGATACTCCCCCTGGTGAGTTTCACTTACAATCCTTTAGGAGCCTGGAGACTTAAATGCTGAGCAGTAGGAACTCAATACAGTTTTAAGTAGAGTCTACCAGATCCCATGCTTAAGAGTGTCTTCTGCCTCCCAGGCCACGGACGCTGCTCAGACAATAAAGAAAATAACCAGAGAGAACCTGCACGCTGTGCTGAAGAATACAGCAGCACAAATGGTGAGACACCTCTGGTCCTATCTAAATAGAAGGGTCCCTCATGCTCCTTTTTAGATGACATGCGTATTAATAGAGGTCAGTATATATGTATGATTCTGCGTGGGATCCCCTCAAAATATGACCATTTTTGCATTTACCCATTGTTATCCCAGTTGCCGTTCCCCAAATACCAAGGCTGCCACCTACCTATCCTAGAATATGCCTAACCTCATCCTTCCTGGTCTCCCTATTGTAGATGCTGCCTCCTGAGTGCAGTGACCTACTAATGGAAGAGTACATGGGAGACACAAAAGACCCCCAGACCCTCCAAATGCAGTTCAGAGAGATGATAGGAGATTTTCTGTTTGTGATCCCTGCACTCCGAGTAGCACATATGCAGCGTGAGTACATGTGTGACAGGTCTCAGGAAAACATCTCACGGATGTAGGTCACAGGTGAGCACTGGGGAGCAGCGTGGTCTCCAGGGCTCGTTATGTCTAGTTTAAAATAGTGATGTGTAAACACAGTAGAGGAAATAGGTTGCTGATACTCTATTGACCGAACAAAACCACTCAGCTGGGAAGGCCTTCGGAACTGTCTAGCCAAGGGCTTTTCCATAGCTAGCACTCCAACCTGTAGCTCCTTCTCCCATTTAACTTTTGTAATTCCAGGTTATATTATATCGAGGTATCTGTCACAAAATATGTATCAGAAAACCTTCAGGTGAGGGGAACCTAAGTCATTATTTCTCCCCACCTGCAGGTTCCCATGCCCCTGTCTATTTCTATGAGTTCCAACATCCATCCAGCTTCCTCAAGTTTATCAGGCCACACTATGTGAAGGCTGACCATGGAGAGGAGGTTCCTTTTGTTTTTGGGTCCTTCTACTGGGGCATGAAACGTGAGTCTTCTTTTTTTTCCCTTGAAATAAATGAGGTCCCAGATGGCTCTTTAGCTCTCAGTCTATTTGAGAAATCCTATAGCTCAAAAAATACATATATCCAGTTTAGAAGCTGGACCCTTCCCAGTATGGCTGGTAATGGAAGAAATGATACCACATAGTAGCAGAAATTCAGTTAGAGGCTTGCATGGATCTTGGATACTCTATATAGTGAAGAAGAGAGATAGCAAAGCCAGTAGTTTATGTCAGACAACAGCTGGGGTAGTATGCAGAATGATTTGGCAGTTGCATAAGGCACATACTTGGACCTTTGTCTTCCTCATGACTCCAGTTTACATGACTAAGGAAGAGAAGCTGCTGAACAAAAGGATGATGAAGTTCTGGGCCAACTTTGCAAGACATGGGTGAGAACACACCACTCTCAACCTTACACATGTGAGGCCCTGTCTAGGACTCCCTTTTGGAATGCCACCTTCTAGCATGCCTGGATCTTCCATTGCATGATAGAGTCTTCTCTACCCGATAGCACATTTACACAGATTCTTTGTAAGTGTTAGATACTGGTCATCTCACAGTGATCTAGCTGGTGGGATATAGTGCTATGGTGCTGTTCTTTAGATCTTTCTCTTAGAGGGAGACATAAAATAGGTCAGATAGTCTTTCCCAAAAGAAGGAGAAACTAGTGAATATACTTGTATCTGTATATCAGGACACCTGTTCCATCAGCCCCCTTAAGCACTAGCCTAATTGTTCCACTGCCTTGACCCAAATCATGGGATCAGGTTTTGGACCAGAATGAATTCAACCTCCTTTTCTGGGTGTCATATCCACAGGAACCCCAATGGTGAGGATCTACCTTATTGGCCCATGTTGGACCATGAGGAGCAGTACCTACAGCTGGACATCCATCCCGCTGTGGGCCGAGCCCTGAAGGCCGGAAGGCTGAAGTTCTGGATGAAGATTCTGCCCAAGAAGATAGAGGAGTTAAAGGGGTCTCGGAACATGCAAAAAGAACTTAAGTGCCCTGTGTGAAGAATGTTGTGTAGGATTGCTGCTAATGGAGTCTGCTTTAGATTTCCAAACCATGTTGAGGAGCCTGGGTTGATTCTAACATTCACATACCCTCTGCACTTGTCTGTTCTTCTACATTTATCATAGATCCTCTGCATGTGACTCTTTATCCTGCTGGATCATTTTTTTAGACCCACTCCTATAATATCGTGAATTTATGAGCCCTAAAATGCCCCATGTCCTTTCACATTCCACTGGAACTAGGACCATTTATTCCTTCTTTCATCACCTCATCTCTCATCTTCACCATCCTCTTTTCTATGACCAAAACCCTCTTTAAGTAAAGCAGAAGCTTTGGAGAACTTTGATACAGTTTCTCCAAAGAACCTGTATCACATGGTTGGACCATGTCAAAATCACATGTCCTCTCTCATCAAGTTTATACTTTTGGAGACCATGAATTCTAAGATTAAGATACCAGTTGGTTTGTTGTATGTGCTCTCTGACCCAAAGATGTTACCTTGTGTTTTCATTGATCATGTGGGATAATTAATAGTTCTCATGACCTAGGCTTCCAATGGGCCTCACTTTTAATAAGCTCCATTACATTGGAGCTTAATGTTTAATACAGAAATACCAATTCATAGACATTAACACAGCACATGGTGGTTCCCAAGTTAGTCACTGGATTTGAAAACATCTGAAAGTGTCTCTGTCTACTGTGTTTGTAAATTAAATTTCACTAACAATTTATTTTAAGATAATCTGTCCATTCGTCAATAACAATTTCTTTTTTTTCCCCTTCAATAATGATTTCTTTTTCCCCTTTCCATAATCCAACCTCATTCATCTACATCTGTCCCAAAGTAGTTAGTGCCATAATTTTATGAGAAGTAGTTTTAAGCATCTATTATCTCCTTAAGTCTAGGACAGTGTGTGTGTGTGTATGTGTATATGTGTGCCCATCCAGATGAACTAGGTTGGAAATTTGTATCTGCTGAGGTTTGTCCCTACTTTCAAGGGTTCTGTGTACATGGTAAGGCCCATATTTGCATGATCACAGCGTGTCTGTGAAGATGCTACTAGGGGTGAGTCCTAGTAGCAAGGTGGGGAGTCAAAGGTCCATGTGTGTACAATAGAAATTGTTGCCCTGTGTGCAGTAGCACTTGTTCGTGTATATGAGTGTCCTTCCACAGCTCCACAGCCTCCTGGTCCCTATGATAACGCTCTTTGCCTTGAATGTCTGTAGACCTGCCTTTCATTCTTACCTCAAGGGAAGGGCTCTTCTTTGCCCAGCTATCGAGCCAAGGCTAAAGAATTGTTTACAATTCTCTTCTGTCCTCTGGTGTCCAGAGAGTAGAATGCAAGAATCATCACTGTGATGGTGACGGTCTGTGCTTGGTCTTCAACAAAGTAGATGGAAGAAGAAGACTTTGACAATCTAGGAAAACTGTAATCCAGGGGAGGCAAGTTGGTACCAGGTAGGGATCTGAGGGAATATCAGGGTCTAGAGAATGAAGGAACCAACATTTTTATGACAAAAAAAAATACTTTGGGAGAATGCAGGGGCAAATTGAATACAACTAGCAATCTCTGTAAAATGGCATAAAGTATAAGTGACAGTTTGGGGACAATAATGAGGGAAGAATGAAAATGAAACCACAGGAGATGAACTAGTAGTAGTGGCAAGGAGGTTCAGGGAGCAGATGTGCCCTCAATATGTGGACAGTCTTTGGGACAGGGAACAAGCATCTCTCTGCTGGACGTTTCCAGACCTTCTGATACCACACCCCACTCCCAGGACACACCCAACAGACACATATTCACAGATTTTCTAAGCATGCAAATATGAATTTCATAGCATTCCCTATCTCTGATAATAAGAACAAACCTTAACAGACAGGAAGAACAAATACACATTAGTATAATGTTCTTGTGGAATGTATACAATTTACCCTTGTTCATTCAAATGCTGATTTCTCTGCCCTACTATCTAGTTTCAATCTGGACATTGCATTGTGATGCTTATTCTAAGCATCACCTGTCTCAAGTTTGTGTAAACTTGCCACCATTTGTTCTCTGCATTGTCAATTAAACATCCAGCCAGTGCTGAGCAATTGAGAGAATAGGGTGGGACATCCTGGTCCAGAGGGGAGGAGAAAGAAGCAATGGGAGAGAGTTGAAAAAGACAGATCAGGAGAAAGGAGTTGGAACCATGAGGAGAGATGAACCGACCTAAGATATGACTAAAAGCAAGTATAATGTGGGAAATCTGAATGGGAGGAAACTATTCGGGCTTGGAGGTTTAGGACAGAGTAATTATTGTCCAGAATTGTGCTCTAGGTTAATTAAATAAATCCTAGTCTCTGTGTGGTGATTTGGGTATATAGCTGGTTTAGGAATAACAACTGTTTAACTAAAAGATAAATCAATAATAAATATTACTATTCAACAAAACACACACATACACACATTTTATATACTCTTTTAGCCTTGAGGGACTAATGAATATGTCCAGACCCATTTCTCATTTTTAAAAAAAATTGTGCTACTCACTACTTGGGAAAGACATAGATGAATGAGTTGATTGTCTCGAATGCAAATCATTTGTGTTGTGTAAGTTACATCATATGTGGAAACCCTATCTATAAGGTAGTGAAAGTAAGAGTTGGGGCTGTTAGGAGATTATCATATCATGAGCACCATTGTTTATCCCATTTATGTCTTGAGAACTCAAGGTAAAAGCTTTAGTCCAGAAAACTAGCCTTGTACACAGCAAATCTACTAGCATCTTGACCCTGGACTTCTTTGTTTCCAAAACTGAACACATTTCATTTCTTTTTTTTTAAGTAATTTATTTATTTTTATATTAATCACAGGCTATATACTTTGTGTCCCAGCCGTAGGCCCCTCCCTCATTCCCTCCCACTCTCCTCGTCCCTGCCACATCTTCTCCCTGCCCCCCTCTAAGACCACTGATAGGGGAGGACCTCCCCCTCTTCCATCCGACCCTAGCTTATCATGTCTCTTCAGGGCTGGCTGCAATGTCCTCTTCTGGGATCTAGTTAGGCTGCTCCTCCCTCAGAGGGAGGCAGTCGACAAGCCAGCCATTGAGTTCATGACCGAAATAGTCCCTGTTCCCCTTACTAGGGTACCCAGATGGGTACTGAGCTACCATGTGCCACATCCGAGCAGGAGTTATAGTTTGTATCCATACATGGTCCTTGGTTGGAGAGACAGTCTCATAAAAGACCCCTGTGCCCTGATATATTTGGCACATTTCATCTCTTTATAAGCTATATAGTCTATGACATTGTGGCAGTCCAGCCCTGGGGGAGGACAAGGCCTGGAGCAGGGTGGATGCAAGAGCTGTGATGAATGAATGGGTTGTGTATGGAGATCAGGGGAGTTTTGCAAACTGACTGACAGGCAGTCAGAGAGTGCGTTTATTTGTACAGAATGTAGTAGGCAGGGATAGATGCGTGTTGTTACAAAACAGAATTATTATTTTTGTCCCCAGATACATGTCTTAACTTCCTCTTGGTCATAAGTTTAGTCATCATTAGTAAACCACGACAGAACAAGGTTATCTTTTACAATCATTTTTCCTCATCAACTCTACAGCCAAACTTTTAAATCTTGTAGTTTCAAGGGTATATTTTGCCAAAGCATGGCAGTCTGTTCTCAGGCTGGTAACTCTTGCAGTTTCAAGGACACTAGACAGAAAGAAAATCTCCAAGCTGGTCTGGGCAGATTGTCATGTCTCAAGCAGTGTATCATCAACTTTATTAGTCAGAGTGTGTCATTCTTCATTTGGTAGGTCCTGGGTTTTAGAGGGGGGCCTGAAATTTGGCTTCAGGAGGGGCCACAGTGCTTTAGGGCTAGGCCCTCACACTATGCTGGGATGTGGAAAAGTTTTCCAAGAAATGTTACAACTTAGCTCTTTAGAATGAGATTGCTGGTGGCAGTGGAAACTTGAGCATTCCAACGCCCATGGTGATAGTAAAGTGTTACAGCTCTTGGTTAAGCTGCTATTCTAAGCTGCAGAGGTGCAGGCAAAAGCCCATCCATGCCTGGTCGGATTGCAGCTGAGACACAGGCCTGGTGAGGCCTAGGCCCAGCTGGCTGGAGGACAGGTCTGGTGAGAAGAAGACTAAGCACTGGTGGCCACTCCACCAGGTCAACACCAATCAAGGGACATGACGCAGGCTTTAGTGATTGCCTGATGCTGACATTCCTCATGTACAGCAGAACAGCATGTGGCTGACTGACAAGCCAAGCCCTAGATGGTCCTAGAAGCTAGGACCTGCCCAGGCAGGCAACTGGGCAGCTACCTGCTTGGTGGCCAAGATCGGGTGTTCAGCAGCAATCCTGCCCCCAGAATAAATGAGTCTCAGGCAGTCTTGAAGTAAGAGAGCGCAATAGAGTGTTTACCTTTATTTGTGTGAAATCAAGGGCAATATAAACCTTGGGCACAGGGGGAAATTTTGAGAGGTGAATATGCTTGATTTGCTGGGATTAGGGGGTCAGGAATACTTGATTTGGATGTAGTGGTACAGTGCCTCTTTTTCTATGCAGTAGCATGGTCCTACCACAAGAAGGAGAACACAGAACTTGATTATTCTACAGGAGGAGGAATCTCCAAGTACAACCAAAGGTTGCTGCTGAAAACTAAGATCATTAAAAGGGTGGGCCATTTCTAGGAACTCCCGCGTGCTTGCTGGACCAGTTTTCTAATCAGGAAAGGGTCTTCCCCGATGGCTAGATGACGCTCCTTACAAGACCTGGGACATCTGAATTGGGAGAGGGGAGCTTTTAGAACATCTCTGAGAAAAGGGAGTGCACCATCATAGATTGAGGGCAAGCAAATGGCTATCCAGAGATGTCACACTTAATCCAGCAAAGCTCCAGAAGAGTGCTAATTTCATTAGGCCCAGGAAAAGTCTTATGCCAGAGTTGTTGTAGTTATCATGCAATTTCTGTACAATCTTTGCATTTCATATATTTGAAGAAATTATTTATATGTCTAATCTTGGTATTTTTATGCCGTGGTCATACAACATCACAGTGGTTCTGTATGAACTAACTTTTCTGTGAAAGGGGGGTTTTAATACTTGATTCTTTTATCATTTATCTACATCATTCTTTTCTATCAGTAGTAGGAAGAGGCTTTTAGTTTGATCTGCTGCCATCTTCTGTAGCTCACTGAATCTTGTTTACCTTCTAAGTTTACATCATTTTGATTATCTTGTTCCTGAGTGAGTGCAAGGGCAGATATAAAAGAGTATCTTGGAGTTAGAGCCTCATAAAAGTCTCTGGGTCTTTATATGAATCACAACCTCCAGGGCATAGGGAAGACCTACAAGTAGGGGCAGATAAAAGCATCTCCCTAAAAGCAGGAGGGGTAACTTTCCTGGAGAAGCTCAAAAGATGTAGTCCTGGGAGAAGGCATAAATAATTCATAAGAAATTTTCCATCAATCCAAGATCCCGAGCTGTAGAAATATTAAAATCTTCCCAAGCATGCAACCCATGGAGATAAAGACCAAAACTGAAGGACAGCATGATAGCGATTGCATCATACTGCACAGCTTTGCTGGATCTTTGTCAAATACTGTGCTGACTTTATGATTTTTGCTGTTCCCATTAGATATGGCTGTGACATATAGATAGATAGATAGATAGATAGATAGATAGATAGATAGATAGATAGATAGATAGATAGATAGATATGTGTGTGTATATATATATGACATGTATGTCATACATTTATGGTGATATGTCATATGCAATATAACAAATATATGCTCATTTACATATGTAATATATGTTATTGAGATGCAGATCCCCTGTATCAAAAGAGTTATTTTTGAAATACTGAGGTCATGCAGTCTTTCTGTCTCTGCCTTCCATGTAGCCAGGCCATAGCCACCTGCCACAGCACCTAGGTTGCAATTTAGATGACTTTGTTATAAGCATTCTATTAAGCAGGGATCTGTAGGTTAACAGAACTGATAAAGTATGCACATGCTATAAAATAGGATTTACTGCAATGGCCTTATATGATAGAGGCTGGGCACTATAATACTGACCACATGTAGCCTGTAGACCTTAAGAACCCCAATATCTGCTCAGTTTTCCAATGCTTTAGCAGTCCCAATCTAGTACTAAAGGCCTGGGAGATTCCCACAGAGTCTTCATCCTACATTGAAGGCTGAAGGCAGCAGGAACAACAGAGATGGACACACTGAAACTGGTAGGTGAGCTTGAAACACTGCTTTTCCTTATATCTTCTTGTATGTGTAGGACACAGTCAAAAGGTGCCATGTGCTCTGGAGGAAGTTCTCCTCCCCTCAGGCATTTCCTAGAGATCCCTTACCCTGACTACCCAGAGTTGAGTCTCTTAGTTGATACCAAATCTTATCAAGTTGACAATCAAGATTACACATCCAACAGCTTACAGGCACTAAGAGACGAGAGTAGTACAATTTCATAGCCAGAGTAGATGTGAGAAAACACGGGACTCACTGAGAGGCTGACATGGAAATTTGACATCCCTCCACAGTGTGGGCACCAGTCCCCAGAACAGCTGCCTCATTTGAGAAGATCTGGGCCTTGGAGAAGAAGAGAAAAGGACAGGAAGAGAGATTTAAGATGAGATTCAGAAGGGAGGAAGCGACACAGGTCCACTTGGGTGTAGAGAGAATCCGGAATCCTCGAGCTTCTGTCTCCTCAGACTGTTGGGACCGCAGGCTGACTCGCTTTGTGCTCAGAACAAAATCTGACATAGCGTGCTGCAGCTGGACATGGCTGACCTTAGCCTCCCAGCTCCAGGATGTTCTAGGGCAGGGTCAGAGCCCAGACCTCCATTCAGCAGGCTTTCAGAGCATGAGCCACACTGATTGGATGTCCAACTGCAGGTGTTGTGCATTGTGGTCAAACAAGGACAAATGAGGAAGCCTTCTCTTTGGGAATTCCTGTAGCTATAGACTCCCAGTATAATTGGGAACTGGGCATTTTGAATTCTACTAAGCAGACTTATTTCTGATTTAGGTCAAGATAGCATATAGAGCATGCTGACAGTGGAGGATATAGAGGCTTAGAGGTACAGATGTCCTGATGCAAGGAGCTCCCGTTAGTGTCTGCTCTGTATGTGGCAGAGCCATCTAGACTGTTTGTCCTTTCTTTTAAAGTCTTATATAGACAAAATAACAATCTGTTACCTACCTGCCAGGTCATGGGGACATAATCAGTGACTGGTACCCAGAAGAGACTTTTGTCTCAGTGTGTCCTGACATTGTAAAAGAGGCTCTCATTAGGGAAGAGCCCGTGCAGGTTGATGAGGTCACCACAGATAAGGAAGCCCTGGATGGGAATCCCCTGACTAGGATGGTTGAGGAGTATCCACACATACATGTCATGTCATGTAAACATGGTCTGGAACACTCTCCTCCTGTTCAAGATGCTCTTCCTCAGTGAGGTCAATGCAGACAGGAGGAGGACAGGGTTCTGATCCTGACCCCAGCAGGCAGCTGCCAGCTTATGCTCCATGCATGCCATCACAAATTAACCTGATCCCAGGACTTACATATGTCCACCCCACACCTGCCAGGATCTATACTTACTACTTCCCTATCCTGGCCTTACTAGTTCCAGCCTCTAATGGAAGCTCTCCTGGCCTCAGTCTTACCTAGACTGCTTTCTTTCCCTCTGTCAAAGAGTAGCTGTCTAAGAAAAAGTCATGCCTTTCACACTTTCCTTGGAATAGTGAGACACCTGTTATGTCAGGCCTCTAGACAGAAGAACTGCCTTGGGGATTTAGGCCATGTTAGATTGTGTAATGAACTTTAGGGCTACCAACCCAACATCGTGATACCCTTTTTTAAAAAGCCTATAAATTAGTGAATGACATAAAATGTCCCCCTCTGCCCCTATTGATGTTATTATGGCCAGCTGGAGTGGGGACAGGAGGAGGAAGCACAGAGTGGAGTGGAAGGAACTTGAATTCTAACCCCACAGCAGCTTTTTGAGCTGTGAAATGGTACACACCTAATCCTACTCTTCCTCAAGACTTTGCTTCCATACCAGAAAAGTGAGGGCCATCATCCCTTAGTCAACCAGCTACTGGGGAATGAGAAAGACTCACTGCAGTCACATTGGACAATGTGAAGATAAAAAGATGCTTATTATCATGGTTGCCCTTCATGTAGGATGGCTTGTAATCCTTGAGAGAGTTGGGCTGATATTGGAACTCATAAAAGTTAATGGCCCATTGTGGTAGGCTCCTGTCCTGTTCCCTGTTTTCTTCCTCTTCCGATGTCTATCCCACTTGCCTTTCTAAGTGAGGATTGACCATCTTACCCAGGGTCCACCTTCTTGCTTAGCTTCTTTAGGTGTACAGATTTTAGTATGATTATCCTATATTATATGCCTAATATCTACTTATAAGTGAGTATGAACCATGTGTGTCTTTCTGCTTCTGGGATGCTTCACTCAGGAAGATCTTTTCTGGCTCCCACCATTTGCCTGCAAATTTCATGAATTCCTTGTATTTAATTGCTGGGTACTATTCCATTGTATAAATATGCCACAATTTCTGTATCCATTCCTCAGTTGAGGGATATCTGGGTTGTGTCCAGATTCTGGCTATTACAAATAAAGCTGCTATGAACATGGTTGAGAAAATGCCCTTGTTGTATACTTGTGAGTATTTTGAATATATGCCTAGGAGTGGTATAGCTGGATCTTGAGGTAGCACTATTCCTAATTGTCTGAGGGAGTGCCTGATTAAGAGGTTTATATTCCCACCAGCAATGGGAGGATTCCCCTTTCTCCACATCTTCTCCAGCATGCCTACCACAGAGTGCCTCTGAAAGACTCTACCCAGCAGAGTATCAAAGCAGATGCTGAGACTCATAGCTAAACTTTGGGGAGAGTGCAGGGAATCTTATGAAAGAACAGGGAGATGAAACACCTGGAGGGGACAGGAGCTCCACAAGAGCAGCAGAACCAAAAAATCTGGGCCCAGGGTCTTTTCTGAGACTGACACTCCAACCAAGGACCATGCATGGAGATAACCTAGAACCTCTGCACAGATCTAGTCCATGGCAGCCCAGTGTCCAATTGTTTCCCTAGTAAGGGGAACAGGAGCTGTCTCTGATATGAACTCAGTGGCTAGCTCTTTGATCACCTCTCTGTGAGGGGGGAGCAGCCTTATGAGGCCACAGAAGAAGACAATGCAGCCAGTCCTGATGAGACCTGATAGGCTGGGGTCAGATGGAATGGGAGGAGGACCTCCCCTATCAATGGACTGGGGAAGTGGAATGGAAGGAGAAGAGGGAAGGGGATTGGAGTGGGAAGGGAAGAGGGAGGAGGCCACAGCTGGGATACAAAGTGAAAAAATTGTAATAAATAAAAAAATAAATTAATTTTTAAAAAGTAGACTGGGACATGGGAACCTGAGGACAAGGACACACTAAGGAAAGGTGTCTTGTCACCTGAAGCTGTCCAGCCTCCTGTTTGGTGACATGAGACCTTGGTCCAAGCTGACAGAAATTTAGATAGTAGGATTGAATCATAGCCTTTAACTTGTAGAGAAGACAGAAACCTAGAAGCTCCTAGAGTCAGAGCTCTAATTTAATCTCCTCATGGCCTCCTCTTCCCTCTGACACAGTGAAGTCATTTAAGGAAATAGCATGGTCTGGCACCGACCCTCTCTCATAAGAGGCCTGACTCCATAGTCAAGGAGGGGACAGGTAGATGAAACACAGTCTAGATTGGGAAGGATTCAGATTCTAACACCAGTTTGGGCTTTCAAGCTATAAGATGGCTTAAGAGGCTCTAAAGAGCCTCAGTTTCCTTAACTGGACAATGAGCCCTGTTACCCCTCAAGTACTGATCTGGGGTTTCCATCCAGCTCACAAAAACAAAACTCACATTTGCTGTACCAGAAGGGGAATCTGAACACAAAGGCCTTCTCACCATCATAGATGGCCTGCACATGATGTTGTCTAATGTTTCTGAAGAGCTTGGGGGCGAAAGATGCAGAAACTCACATAAGTAGAGAGGGGCATGAGAACCCAGAGTGTGTGCACACAGTGACATAGTGACCTCTCACATGAAGCTGCCCTGCCTTGTCTGTGCATAAGAATACCTTGGCCTCGTGTTGTCAGAAATCACAATGGAATCAGAATAAGGCTAGTCAAGTTCAGAGCAAGACAAAGCAGCCTTGGGAGGGGAGATTGAGTATGGGATGAAACAAGGCCAAGGGAGCCAGAGTCATCCTACCCAGAAACAGCCCAGGCTTTAGTTTTGCACATTTGTCTCTGAGAGGCCCTGTCTGTTGGAGCAGAAATCAAAGAATCTCAGTGTCTGTGCGCTGCGCTCTTCAGAACAGCCTTCAGAGTCCCTCCAGTTCTTTCCTTTATGGTGTGAGCAAAGTCTAAGTTCAGGGAGGCTAGGAAGAGTCTTCAGTATGTGGTGGATTAAACCCAGACTAATGACTCTCTGAGCTCCCACTGTCCACCACATGAGTTTCAGGTCCCAAGAAACTTAGACGCACATCTCGTCATGGGCATGACGCAGTCTTACTCACTGATGTTGACACCAGTGATGTTTGGGATGAGGTGAAATCCAGCAGAGGCCAAAAGCTCCTGGGGTTCATGGGTAGGAAATCCTCATCCACTATAGCAGAGGAGAGTGAAAATGTGCAAGGCATTCAAAATCAGTGTTGAAGGTCAAAGGAGAACTTATTTCCATGCGCACACATTATTCCACTTTTGCTAATTCATTCTGCTATTAAATAAAGTCGTTAGTTAATAAATTCAATTACACATATAATAATGATTGATATAATTATACATTTCCCCTCTCTGTTTCCTCCCTCCTATGTCTCTCATGCATCCTCTCTCAAAATCACGGCCTACTCCTCTTTAAGTACTTAGTACTTTGTTAAATGTCTTTGAGATTCAAGTGGTGCTGTCCTTCCACACATTTGCATGACACATTTTACCCACTCCCCAGTTGATGCACATCTAAGTGACCTGATTTTGACTACTTTTAATCGAGCTCTTATGAGTTTTTGGAAATATGAGGTTTTGTGATTGGTGTTTTCAATTCCTTGAACTAAAGAACTGGAAGTCGAAGTACTCGATCACAGGTTAAATGTGTTTCACTTTTAAAGAAACTGCTAAACTGTCATCTATAAGGACTGTATCGTTGTTTTTTATTTAAATTTATTTTTATAATTTATTCACTTTATATCCAACTGTACACTCCTCTCTCATCTCCTCCTCTTCTCACCCTCCCTCTTCCTCCCTATTCCCCTCCCCTATTTCTCATAAAGGGGGGCCCTCGTCCCCTACCATCTGACCCCAGCTTATCAAGTCTCATTAGGACTGCTTGCATCTTCTTCCTTTGTGGCCTGGCAATGCCTCCCACCACCAGGGAGAACTGATCAAAGAAAAGGCAACAGAATCCATGTCAGAGGCAGCCTCTGCTCCCCTTACTAGGGTACCCACATGGAGACTTTTGTATTTCCTCCATTCATGTATGATGGTGCCAGTGACTGCATGTTTGGTTGGTTGTATGGTTCTTAAACCTGGTTATGTTGAATGGACTTAGAGTAATATCTCATTGAAGGCATTTTTTTTATTATCTTCATGGAATTGAGACTCTCCTTCTTCTTCTTCTTCTTCTTCTTCTTCTTCTTCTTCTTCTTCTTCTTCTTCTTCTTCTTCTTCTTCTTCGTTGTCATCGTGGTCTTCTCTTTCCACCTCTCTCTCTCTCTCTGTGTGTGTGTGTGTGTGTGTGTGTGTGTGTATGTGCGTGTGTGTGTACGTTTGTTTGTCTGTCACTCATCTCTGTCTCTGTCTCTGTCTCTGTCTCATGCTCTCTCCCTGTCTCCCTCCACAGAATACAACCTGAGTGTCTTCTTTGTGTCACATTTTCCATGGGAATCATTAACACAGGGCCTTTGAATGATGCTGCAGTGAACAGCAGAGCACACAGGGATTTCCCTAGCTGAGCTACAAAAATGTCTGGGATTAAGAAGCACAGAGATGCCCAGCATCCATCAGGGTCTGGTTCCCTCATACTAAGATTGAAGGAAATGGGAAATTTTCAGCTCTCCCAGTCTAGCAGTTCTTTTGGTGGAAGGAGACCCTGTTTATTAGAAGAGGCAGGAAAACCTGTGCTGGGTTATGTTAGGGAAATAGCCAGAGAGACATCAAGGGAGAAGTCCTATAGTGCCATGCTGTAAAGCTTTAGATTGTTATTTGGATAATAATGATAATTATTGATAACAATTTGGGGTCAAAAACCAATTCTTAGGTGCATCAAAGACTGTCTTACACTGATTCTTATAACACTTCCTCCAAGAAGTCAGACTGGGCTAAGGATGGGATCTTGCTCGTGCATTCTTTAATTTATCCTGACAGGTTCTTTCTGATTCTGAGACTCTTATTTATAGATTTGTATTTCATCTTTATCATATGTTCTGAGAGCCCAAACTGACCCTGGTATTAGAGCCAGCAAGGCCCCATTAAATACTTGTCATGTGGTTACGAGTGAGGACGGACAATCAGGGTGTGGTAAGAGAACTTTCCTCCAAGCCTGATGATTCAAGTTCTGCTTTGCAATCCACACAGTAGGAGAATGTGGACTTGCACAAATTGTCCTTCCATCTCCATATGTGAGCCATGGTGTGGGATCATTGTCCTTCCATCTCCATATGTGAGCCATGGTGTGGGATCACCCTCTTAATATGTACATGGGCGCCATAAATAAATAAATAAATAAATAAATAAATAAATAAATAAATAAATAAATAAATGCAAATAATTTAAACATTTGTTAAGTGAATACACACCTCTGAAGTAGATCTTGGCAGGAGCTAGCCGCTAGAGGAGACGCAGCATGACAGAGGAGTGAATAGGAGCTGCGGACTTTTAAAGCACCAGAGTTGCAGTGTGCATTGTTGAAACAGTTGTGACCCAAAAGGGGAGGGGTCCGTGCAGATCCTAAGATAGTTGTAGGGATCAGGGATCCTGGGAGCAGGCTCAGTAAACTGAGTCTCCAAAGCACAAGGGAATCTTGAGGATGAAGATGACTCTCAGAGCTCCTGCATTTGCCTGTCTCTCCTGTGACAGCTCATGTGTGACCCACTCATGAAGGCCTCTGGCTACTCCTGTTACAGCTTTCTGTCACTGTGTGGGGACAGTGTTCTTGGTATTCCAGAAGAGCTTCAGAATACATGCAGTGCCTTTCCAGGAGGCCAAAGAGGCAGCAGAAACAGCATAGTTGGCCATGATGATTATTCTTAGCTGTCAACGTGACCACATCTGGAATCCAGATATGGAGGACACAGTTGTGAGGACTTTTTTGCTTGGCTAGTAGTAGGTAAACCTACTTTTAGTCTGGACATTTTAGGTAGAAGACTCATGCCTTTGTTCCAGGTCTTGAGGCAGGAAGATATACCTTTAATCTGGGCCACACCTGCTGCAAGCCTATACAAGGAGATGGAAAACAGAAGATTTGGCTCTGTGCCTGCTTTTCCCACCTTCCTAGCAAGTCCAGTCCCTCATTGGCATTAGAGATGACTTCAGAATTCCAGTGTCTACTGAACACCTCATGAGACTTCCAGCCTTATTATGGACTGAGCAACTTCTGAGTTCTTGAACTTTCCGGTCAGTGCCAGCCAGTGTTTAGTTAGCATATAAATTATTCTGTTAAGTCCTGTATCTGTGTGTTTATATAGAGAGATTCATTCTGTAAGTCCTGCTACTCTGGAGAAGCCTGATTAACACAGTGGCTTTACCCTGCCCCCAGCCCATTGGCTCCAGTCACTTCTGACTAATTGGTTGTCCTACAATGAGAACTTGCTCCACCTACATCTTTTTGGTTGAAATTCCTGCCTGGGCAAGGCTCAAAGGTTCTTTCTCCTGTTTGTGAACCGTGGTCGTCCTGGCAGCACAGACTCAGGCCTGGTTGCTGATCATGCCCCTGAACCAACTGCACAGCTGGCTGAATGCTGTGCTCCTTGGGCTCCTGCTTCTCCTCCTCCATGTGCAGGGTGAGGCTCCCTAAACAGGCAGTGGGGACTGAGGGGAGACAGAGCTGCGGAATCCTGCATGGTAGAGGCAGGGCTTGTGGGAGGGAAGGGAAGCGGTTGGGGGGGGGGTGGAAATGATAGATTAAAGTGTGAGAAAACTGCTCCTACCAATTCCCTAACAAAGACCACACATTTTGTGGACACACTAGCACACAAAGAGTTATAGTTACCTAAGATCACTCCATTATAAGGAGACAGTTCAGTGTAATGAGTTCTGGGAAAATCAATAGACAATTCAAGGAAAAATAAAAAGGCATTTTTCCCTTCTTGGTGTATGGCTATGACTGTACCTACCCTGACATTTGGACAACAACAATAATCATAAATTCATGTGCCCAAATGGCTCTGAGTGTGTGATCTCTTTGCCAGAGAAACACTCTGACACCCTTCACGTGAAAATAGGAAAGGTTCCTGGCCCTGGGGCATAGGGAAGCTCCCACACTCATACCCCACAGCTGAACTTGGGCATGGAGCCGGGGGGCTAGGTTCCCTTCTCCAGTGCTCCGGTAACAATGTGATGGGAATCTTACGTTCATCTGGAAGATGATTACAGAAAACTAACCTGATGGCCTCTCTCCAGCAGGTCAGGACTCCTCAAAGACCAGCCCTATCAGAAAAACATACACAGGCCAGGTTCGAGGAAGTCTCCTTAATGTGAAGGACACTGAAGTTGGTGTCCACACCTTCCTGGGAATTCCCTTTGCCAAGCCACCTGTAGGACCACTGCGCTTTGCACCTCCTGAGCCTCCTGAACCATGGAGTGGTGTGAGAGATGGGACCTCACATTCAGCCATGTAAGTTCTGGGCCCAGAGGGTTTCAGTTACTAGGGTAACTGAGAATGGAGCTCTGGGCCACTCTGAAGTCTTTCTCCATCTCAGCTACACAGCAGTTTTCTCTCCTTGTGGGGGAGTGCCACATCCATTTTTCTGATGATATGCTAAAATTGAGTAGAACTAATGTGCCAGGCTCCTGGGTCAGAGCTTGGCACTCAAGGAGTTAGATGCAGGTACTATTGAGAAGAACAAAGATAAAATTGCTCAAAGATTCAAATTAAGGCCTAGTGTTCCCTGCCAAAGTAGGAGGCATCTCTAGACATGAGGTAATGTAACCTATTAAGCAGCAAACACTCCTGAATACAGGAGAAGAAACTTCAGGTCCCTGAGGAGTTCAGCACTGATGAGTACATGCTAACCCCACCCTAACAGTCACTATGGCAATCAACAGGGATCCTAGTGCCACCAGGAAATCCTAGAAATCAGGCTCCACCCCAGCTTTCAGGGAGCCTCTGGCCTTTGCCTTGGTTGAAAGAGGTTTAGAGAGGGAATATGTGTGATCAGAGCATTGTGAAGAGCAGCAGCTGACGGCGGACAAGAAAAAAAAAAAAAACAATCCATACTCATATTTGGTTTTGATCACCATACATCCCTTGGAATAACTGTCTCCTTTTTTTACCAGTTGTCTGCAAAATGTTATGATGAATGTGGAGGGTCTGAAGGAGATGAATCTGACCCTCCCTCCCCTCTCTATGTCTGAGGACTGCCTGTATCTCAACATCTATGCACCAGTTCATGCCTATGACGGCACTAACCTGCCTGTGAGTCTCAGCTTGGAGAGGGGACATTTTGTTTTTCAGTATGATTAGAAGGGACAAAAGCAACCTAAGCTCCACTGCAGGGTGGACTCAGATAATGAGTCTTACCTCGTTTGGGTCAAAGAAGGCCTTTCAGCCACACTATCCTTCTGAAACCTGGGTATGGGACACAGTACTGGAGCACTGAGCAATAAGTCTCCAGTTCTTTGATAAAACCAGGACTCATCATAGAACTCGAGCCCCGATGAACTGCTCAAGACCCCAACACTGAGGTCACCCAGATTTCTACTTTTGGATTATCTATTGTGACAATAAGATTTGATGATCTTTTCTATTTTTAATCCAGAGAGATATCCATGGAGACACCCCTCTTTTTTTCCACTGAGTAATGATGACATTAATTTAAACTGAGGCACATGGTGGGGATAAGGACAAGAAATATATTGATGAGGCATCTAGAGGTCCCTGGCTGTGGCCAAGGCCCTGAAGTCCTGGGGATTTTTTATGTATTTCTGGAGCTGCACAAAGAAACAGCAGTTGATATTGTAGTAAGCAAACCAGAAGAGCTTGGACAAGCCAGCAGCTTCCTGCAATCTCTCTTGACTTCTCCAGGTGATGGTATGGATCCATGGTGGTGCACTGGCTGTAGGCATGGCTTCCATGTATGATGGATCCACACTGGCAGCCATGGAGGATGTGGTGGTGGTCACTATCCAGTACCGTCTGGGTGTCTTAGGCTTTTTCAGGTGAGCCAAGGGCTGTGGTAGGCAATGGTACCCGAAAAGAACCTAGACACCCTGTGATCCATGCCCCTTCTACTTCTCAGCACTGGAGACCAGCACGCCAGAGGCAACTGGGGCTTCTTGGACCAAGTGGCCGCCCTACGCTGGGTCCAGCAGAACATCGCCAACTTTGGAGGCAACCCTGACAGGGTCACTATTTTTGGCGAGTCAGCAGGTGGCACAAGCGTGTCTTCACATGTTTTGTCCCCCATGTCCCAAGGACTCTTCCACGGTGCCATCATGGAGAGTGGAGTGGCCCTGCTGCCTGGTATGGTAACCAACTCCTCTGAGGATGTTTACCAAGTGAGTGCCACCACGTATTTCAATTCTATACCTCTTGCCACAGCACTATCCTCCGGCACTCTGGTGGTCAGTGTGGAAAACAAAGATCTAAGGGAATAGCATCTCAAGGGCTCGAGTATTAGAATCCACACCTCTCCTTTAACACGGGATGAGTATGATGCAGACAGAGAAGCTGCCCTTGGAAATTTCCATCTTTGGCAAAAATGAGTATGTATGGGCTTGGCGCTCCTTCACTAGTTTTTGAAAGTGCTTGGAGTAAAAGCCTGAGGACCTATGTTCAAATCCCCAGATCCCATAAAACACTGGGGAATAGTAACACATATCTGTAATTTTAATGTTCCTGTGGTCAGGTGGGAGGCAGGGACAAGAGAATCCTTGGATGTTTGCAGACAGGCTTATTGGTAGGCAGCAACAAAACAAAAGACACCCTGTCAAATAAGGGGGACAATGAAGACTGAGGCTTTGTCCTCCAACCTTCATATACAAACCTTGGCACACTTACCCCTTCCCTCATACATGAAACAGAGAAAGATGGGTGGGGAAAACAAAACTACCCTAAAAAGAAAGAACAAAAATGTAGGTAGAAAGGGTACTGCCTGCTGGCTGTCACCTTTGAGCACGAGGGGAATGGGAACAACTTATACTTACTCCAGTCCACACAGCACACAGTACAGTGTGAGAACTGGATGCAATACAATCAGATTGGAACTTAGAACTCTTCTCCTTGCTCATTCCTTTACAGATGGTGGCCAGCCTATCTGGGTGTGAGGCTGTGAACTCAGAGGGCCTGGTGCGCTGTCTGAGAGGGAAGAGCGAAGCAGAGATTCTGGACATTAACAAGGTGGGAGAATTGAATGTCTCTGAGAACCTGGTCTACAAATACCTCATCTTTGTGACTCTGTGTTCTTTCAGTTCTATGTGCAAAATGAATTCAAGATAGGCTGATCTAAGTGTAGTTTCCCCTCCAGAGTGAGCAGAGCACCCTGAACTAGTAAGAAATGGGGAAATGATGGCATAACTCAGTGGGCATCAGGATGTTTATTCTATTAACCTTCTGAATTGATGTTTAATGTTCCTCAGGACTTCAAGATGTTTCCTGCTGTGGTGGATGGGGAGTTCCTACCTAGACATCCCCAGGAACTGTTGGCTTCTGTAGATTTTCACCCTGTGCCCAGCATCATTGGCTTCAACAATGATGAGTATGGTTGGATCATCCCCAAGGTGAGTCTCACTTCCAAACCTCTAGGAATCTGGAGACCCATATGTTAAGCAGTGGAAACTCAAAACATCTTTAACCCAAGTCCATCAGATCCCACACTTAATCCTGTCTTCTGCCTCCAGGTCATAGGTTCTCTTCAGACAATAAAGGAAATAACCAGAGAGAACCTGCAGGCTATTCTGAAGAATACAACAGTACAAATGGTGAGACACCTCTGGTCCTGTCCAAATACAGGGGTCCCTCATATGTTTTTTTCAGACAACAACCCTATTTATGAAGGTCAGTACATATGTGTGATTCTGTGTGGGGTCACCTCAGAGCATAAACCTTTTTTGCCTATACCCTATCTCATCCCAGGCCCTATCCTCCCCACACCAAAGTCTGTTAGCAACTTCTCCAATAGCATGCCTAACCTCATGCTTCCTGGTTTCCTTGGTGTAGATGCTGCCTCCTGAGTGCAGTGACCTGCTAATGGAAGAGTATATGGGAGACACTGAAGATCCCCAGACCCTCCAAATACAGTTCACAGAGATGATGGGGGACTTCATGTTTGTGATCCCTGCACTCCAAGTGGCACATTTTCAGTGTGAGTACATCTGTCACAAGGCTTAGGGGAGCACCTCGGGGATATGGGTCATGGGTGAGCACTGTGGTGTCCAGGTCTCCTCAGGTCTAGTTTAAAAGAGTGAAATGCAGATGCATAGGAGAAAATGGGTCGCTGATGCTCTATTGACTTAACAAAACCACTCAGCTGGGGAGGTCACAGGCACTGCTTAGCCAAGGGCTTTTCCAAAGCCAGCACTCCAACCTGGAACTCCTCCAATTGAACTTTCATAGTTACAGGTAACATTATATCCCAGTATAATAACCACCAAATATGTATCCAAAAAAAAGCTCCAGGTAAGGTACCACTGAGTCACCATTTGTCCCCTCCAGGTTCTCATGCCCCTGTCTACTTCTATGAGTTCCAACATCAATCCAGTTTCCTAAAAAATATCAGGCCACCCCACGTGAAGGCTGACCACGGGGATGAGGTTCCATTTGTCTTTGGGTCCTTCTTCTGGGGCATGAAACGTGAGTCTTCCTTATTTTCCTTGAGCTAAATGAGATCCTGGATGGCTCCGTAGCTCCCAGTCCGTTTGAGAAATCCTATAGCTATCTCTCTGTCTCTGTCTCTGTCTCTGTCTCTCTCTCTCTCTGTCTCTCTCTGTCTCTCTCTGTCTCTCTCTGTCTCTCTCTCTCTCTCTGTCTCTCTGTCTCTCTCTCTCTCTCTCTCTCTCTCTCTGTGTGTGTGTGTTCAGTTTAGAATATGGACCCTTTCCAGTCTAGCCTGTGATGGAGGACCAGAAAGCACAGTGGAGGAGTAATTCTAATAGAGGCTTGCATGGATCTTGAATTCTCTATATAGTGAAGAAGGGAGGCAACAAAGCCAATAGTGTGGGAGGGGGAGTGTGAAGAGTGAGTTGGCAGTTGTATGAGGAGGCATTTACTTGGACCTTTGTCTTCCTCATGACTCCAGTTGACATAACCAAGGACGAGAAGCTGCTGAACAGGAGGATGATGAAGTACTGGGCCAACTTTGCAAGACATGGGTGAGAACACACTTTTCTCAACCTTACACATGTGATTCCCTATCTAGGACTCCCTTTTGGATGGTCACCTTCTAGCATGCATGGATCTTCCATTGCATGATAGTCTTCTCTACCGAATAGCAATTGGCTATAATGCTTACAGTACTGTTCTTTAGATCCTGCCTCTTACAGAAAGACATAAAACAGGTCAGGAGTCTTCCCCCATATGAAGCAGAAACTAGTGAGTGACACCTGTATCCCCATATCAAGACACCTGTCCCATCAGCTCCATTAACTCCCAGCCTAATTGTTTCAATGCCCTGACCAAAGTCAGGGGATCAGGCTTTGAACCAGAGTGAACTCACTTTTGTTTGCTTGGTGGCATGTCCACAGGAACCCCAACAGCGAAGGTCTACCCTACTGGCCTGTGTTTGACCATGAGGAGCAGTACCTACAGCTGGACATCCAGCCTGCTGTGGGCCGAGCCCTGAAGGCCAGAAGGTTGAAGTTCTGGACCAAGACTCTGCCCCAGAAGATCCAGGAGCTGAAGAGATCTGGGACCATGCACAAAGAGCTTTAGTGTCCTGTGTGAGGAATGGTGTGTGGGATTGGGTGCTGATGGCGCCTGCTTCAGGTTCCCAAGTCATGTTGAGGAGCCTGGGTTGATTCTAACATTCACATACCCTCTACACTTTTCTGTTCTTATTTATCACAGATCTTCTTCATGTGACTCCTATCCTGCTGAATCATCTTTTGTTAGACCACTCAATAAGCGCTCCCATAGCAGTATGGACTTGTGAGCCGCTAAGTGGCCCATCCCATTTCACAATCGACTGGGACTAGGACCTTTCCTCTTTTTCCTCACCTCATCTCTCATTCTCACTGTCCTCTTCTCTATGATCAAAACCCTCTTTAACTAAAGAAGAAGCTTTGGAGAACACTGATATGGGTTCTTTAGAGAACCCATTTGACATGGGTAGACTGTGTAAGACTTACATGCCCTTTCTCATCAAGTTTATACTTTTGGAGACCATGAATTCCAAGATTAAGATATTGCTCTCTGACACAAAGATGATACCTTGTGTTTTCACTGAGTGTGTGGGATAATTAACAGGTCTCATGACCCAGGCCTCCAACAGGTCTCACTGCTAATATCATCACACTGGAGCTTACCGTTCAATACAGAAGTATGATTCATAGATATTTTCAAAACACAGCACATAGAGGTTCCCAAGTTAGTCACTGGATTTGAAAACATCTGAAAGTGTCTCTATCTACTGTGTTTGTAAATTAAATTTCACTGACAATTTATTTTAAGATAATCTGTCCATTTTCCATTATCGATTTCTTTTTTCTTCCCCTTCCCATAATCCAACCCCATTCATTTATTTCTGTCCAAAGTAGTTAGTGCCACAATTTTATATGAGAAGTTTTAAGTATCTATGATCCCCTCAAGTCTAGGATAGTTTGTGTGTGTGTGTCTGTGTGTCTGTGTGTCTATGTGTGTGTATCTGTATGTGTGTAGTTGTGTGTCCAGAAGAACTAGGTTGGAACTTTGTATCTGCTGAGGTTTGTCCCTACCTCCAAGGGTTCCGTGTGCATGATAAGGCCCATATTTGCATGATCACAGCACATCTGTGTGGATGTTTGACTATACAGTGAGTCCTAGTAGCAAGGTGGGGGGTCAGAAGGTCCATACATGTACAATAGAGATTATTGTTCCCTATCTGTATGTGTGCTTGTTCATGTATATGGCTGTTCTCCTGACTTCCACAGTTCTGCTGCAACCTCCTGGCCCCTGTGATAACCCTCTTTGCCTTGATTGTCTGAACACATGACCTTCATTTTTATATCTTTACTGTTACTAGACATTTTTGGTCTTTCTCATATATACCATATCTTTTATTTTATATCATTATTAAAAGGTGTCAGATTGTGCTCAAGCTACCTGAATTCTCCCAAACCATTTTGTCCTGTTGTTAAGTGCCCTAATCCTTCATACTAGAAACCCTGTGACATGTTATATCCCCTTACCTCTGGTCAACTTGCCCTGCAAGTCAAGTTTTCCAAGGTTAGCAAAGTCCTCCTTTTAAAACTACAACCACTGGACAACATGACCTTTGGGGTCACAGTGAACACTGGTTTCCCATCCTGGACACCAAGGGCAAAGAAGGATAATCTGTAGGAGAGCTGGTGCTGGATTCTCCCAGTGGCCTGAGCACATTACTGGACTCCTGCTGCCAACGATTAAGAAATATCAGGGTGCTCAGGTAACACAGGGAATCTAGTTCCATGTCCTTGTTCACAGAAGAGCTGGGACAGTACAACTCCCAAATTCCAGCTGTTCCTTCAGTGGGGAAGTGAAGATGAGAGTGAAGATCTGCCTAGGCCAGGACTGAGAGCACAGAGACTTTGAAGGGGAGACACTCACTTGACATCATGCCTTGCTGACTCAGGGAGTCAGGCACAGCCATGGTTGTACCATGCCAGTGGAAACACTGAGAAAAGCACTGAGGAGGAAGGCCTGCTGTGCCAGGCTGCGGGCACTGTCGATTACTGAGGGCTGGAGAGGAGACTGGTCCTCAGGTGGAACCGATAGATGTTTGAAGTAGACATCCACACAGTCTCCTCCACGAAGCCTGGCTTAGCCACTTGGGAGCTCCTGACTGTACTCTTTGGTGAATCCTGACAGGATTCCCTGGGGTTGTGAAACTCCTGTTCATGGCCCAGCACCTCAGCTTTATCATGGGCTCTGAGAGTCCGTAGAGTCCCAGTGTTGGAATCAACAGTGCCTAAAAATACTTGTCAGATGGATAAATGACTCTGAACTTACTCTCAGTAGGAGTTTGCCACCATGCCAGCCATAGCATAGAGGAGAAATGGGTTGGGAATGGGCACACAGAAACAAACAGAGTACCATCCAAATTAAAAGATACCATAAATCAAGTGGAGTAAATAGACACCTACAGAACATCCCATTTATTTTTTTTGTGGCTTTAAAAATTAGAGATTGTTTTATTTTTTTTTAATCTTTTTTTTAATTTATTTATTTTTATCTCAGTCACAGGTTAGGTACTTTTAATCCCAGGCGTAGCCCCCTCCCCCATTCCCTCCTACCCTCCCACTCCCTCCCTCATCTCCTTCTTCCCCGCCCCCTCCAAGTCCACCAACAGGGGAGGACCTCCTTCCCTTCCATCCAACCCCAGCTTATCCTGTCTCCTCAGGGCTGGCTGCAAAGTCCTCCCCTGGGATCTAGCCGGTCTGTCACTCCCCGGCTTA
>CM053744.1:40923295-40944938 GCA_028658305.1 Pachyuromys duprasi
AATCCCAGGCGTAGCCCCCTCCCCCATTCCCTCCTACCCTCCCACTCCCTCCCTCATCTCCTTCTTCCCCGCCCCCTCCAAGTCCACCAACAGGGGAGGACCTCCTTCCCTTCCATCCAACCCCAGCTTATCCTGTCTCCTCAGGGCTGGCTGCAAAGTCCTCCCCTGGGATCTAGCCGGTCTGTCACTCCCCGGCTTATATGGGGGAGGGTCAGAGAGTCAGCCATCAAGATCATGACTGAAACAGTCCCTGTTTCCCTGAATAGGGTCTTCAGCCCTACACCAAGTTATCATGGGCCCCATCTGTGCGGGGGTTCCAGTCCACATCCACACATGGTCCTTGATTGTAGAAACCGTCTCTTACAAGACCCCTGTGCCCGGCTCAGTTTGGTCTTTGTGGAGCTCTTGTGCTCTCCAAGTCTCAACAACCTCCCCCAGATCTATCATTACTCTCGCCCTTTGTCAGAGGCTTGATCTTGAGTCTTAATATCCGCTCTGATACATCGCTACATTGACCACCCCCCCCCCATAGGTCCTCTTTAGCATGCTCCTGTTCTGTTGCTTGTTTTCTCCTCCGCTCAATGTCCATCCCATTTAGAACATCCCATTTAAATACTACAAAATATACATTCTTCTTGGAAGCCCATGAGAATTTTTTTATAAAATAAATTGTATATTAGGACCCAAAACAAGCTTTAGGAAATACAGGGAAATTGAAGTAATTACAGCTACTTGATCACAATAAAAACTCTAAAACCATGGTAAAAAGAAACTATAGAACACATGCAATCTTGCGGGCATTACACAACATGCTGCTGAATGATGAATACACCAATGAAGAAATTAAGAAGAAAAAATTTAAATGTGTAGAATCAAACAAAAAGGAAAAAAAAAACAATAATGCAAGCCCTGGAGGACACACTTGAGGCAGCCTCAAACCCTAACGCCTAACTTCAAAAGTCAAATGCCTGCCTGCCCCTTCTCTATCTGTGGGATCCTCAACACACCTTAGGGAAGCCAAAATCTGCAATTGGAACCTTCTGCTCCTGGCTCTCTAACAGAAAACCAACATTTGGCCTGTGGGTGTGAGGATCATAGACATGGTGACTCTAGACTGAGGGTAAGGGTTGCAAGTATCTAGAACAGCTTCCGACGTCATGCTGTGCCTTCCAGCGGACCAAGATCCAATTCAGCAGCTATGCCTTCCTCCACCTGGTAAATGCTGGCGTTGTCTAGTCAGTTCAGCTCTCCTGAAGCTGCCACTCGGCCCTGCCCCCCTCAATCTGCCTGTGGATGTAAGTTCCTGCATGGACAAGGCCAACCATAATTCCATGTTGGGAAGCCTGGCACCTTCATTGCAACACAGACTCAGACCTAGGAGGAATCAGGTCACTGGAACAGTTTCCTAAATGTTGTGGCCTATGGGCTCTTGCTTTTCCTCCTCTGTGGATGCACACTACGACTCCATGTGGAGGAGATGGGGCCTGGGTTCAGAGAGTCGGGGGCTGAGAAGGCCGGGGGCAAGGGGGAATGGAGCAGTAAGCTAGCTTGAGATGACAGTTGACAACGAGGGAAAATGCACCACACAGTGCACACACCAAAACCCTGTGGATCGGTCTCTATGGCACACAGAGAGTCCATGATGAATGAAGATACTCATCACCTAGAAGCCTTTTAGTCAAGAGGCCTTCAGGAGCTGGACCTGCAAGTCAAAGGTGCCAGGCACAAAGTTCGAAACAGGACGACGTGACATTTCCCTGTGTTTGGTTGAGGCTGTGCTGGCAACTGTAGCTGCAACCTATCCTCGGACAATAATGAAACTAATAATGCCTTCAAAGTGCCACTGAGCTCAAGTGTCATCTCCTTAGCTATAGGACCATGGGCAAGTTTCCTGGCCCTAGGGCACACAGTTCCTAGACTGGTATCCCACTGCTGAAATCACAATTCATATGTTCTCTTCATATGAACTCCACCTTGGGCAAAGGAACAAGTCTTTTTTTGTTTTGTTTTGTTTTGTTTTGTTTTATATATATATGGTAAAGGTTATGTTCTCTGGGCCTTTA
Source organism: Pachyuromys duprasi (assembly GCA_028658305.1). Taxonomy (NCBI): domain Eukaryota; kingdom Metazoa; phylum Chordata; class Mammalia; order Rodentia; family Muridae; genus Pachyuromys; species Pachyuromys duprasi. The sequence continues at coordinate 40,925,359 of CM053744.1, forward strand.
TCAGGAGGGTTGAGTCAGGAGGGTTGATTCAGTATCCAGAGTGTAGGTACAACCCTTGATGTCTATCACTCCAGGTGTCCAAGTGTGAACCCTGATGACCTCCCACCTGAATTGCTACTCTAATCCATCCTTATCTTACCTTACCTCACCTCACCTCACCTCACCTCACCTCACCTCACCTCACCTCACCTCACCTTACCTTACCCTGTGATCCTAACATACTGTTTTCCAGGCTCTTGGGAGGGCACCAAAACCTTCTAGGTAGGAAGATCTGCCTTACTTACTGAACACTCTTTGCTGGGATGCCTGGGGTCAGAATCTAGCTGCAGGCTAGCCCAGGCTACATAGTAAGAGCTTATTTAAGACTAACCAAATAAGTGAATAATAAAATAAAATCTCATGAGGATTTATAGGCAATTAGGAGTTACTGGGGGGACAGGCTCAGGAGGCCCCCTCACCTGCCTGAGCTCTATGGGCAGTTAATGAGTGCAAGGGAAGGAAGAGACAGCTTCTTCAGCAGTATGGGCAATGGTAATTTGCCCATACTCTTGTAAATAAACCTTCATATCTCCTCCGGTTTAAAAAAATACTAATTAAACTCATTGGGTCTTTTAAAAGAAAAGAAAAAAGATACGAAAGTAGGAAACAGGAAGAGGAACGTGAAAGGGGGAGATGCACAAGAAAGAGTAACAGAATGAATATGATTATCACAAATATTATACGCATCATAATAAAAAACACTTTTAAAAAGCAAATCAAATCCAGAACAATCAACAAAAGTTTCTGTGAAGATTGCCTATGTAGAGACTACTCATTCTACACAGACTTTTTTTTTTCCAGAGGAGGGTTTCTCTGTGAAACATAGCTGTCCTGGACTCACTTTGTAGACCAGGCTGGCCTCGAACTCACAGAGTTCCACCTGCCTTTGCCTCCCCAAATGCTGGGATTACAGGCATGTGCCACCATGCCCAGTTTTTCATTTTAACAAGAGTGTTTTAAAAAATGCATTAGCCAGGCATGGTAGCCCATGCTTGCAAATAAAGCACTCAGGAGGCAGAGGCTGGCGGATCTCTGTGAGTTTGGGGCCAGCCTGGTCTACAAAACAAGTCTAGGTCAGCCAGGGCTTGATACACAGAGAAACCCTGTCTCAAAAAAAAAAAAAAAAAGAAGCATTGCATCATGCTGAGGCCTGAGCATGCATGATAGATGTAAACTTACACGGTTTTTCTATTTTCTTCCAGAAATGGGTCAGAGCTGACAAAGGCTGCAGCCACAAGACCTGATATCATTGAAAGTGAATGCCAGGGAGGTGAAAACTAATGGAGGTGACATATCCAGCAGGAGGAGGGGCCTCGCTGAACACTCGCCTACATCCTCAGCAGGGGAAGAGTCCAAGTTGCCTAAAGAGTGCATAGCACCCAGAGCAGGGCCTCGCCTGCGGTCAATGACAGCCAGAAAACCCATGCACTCATCAGCCATGTCCACCTAATATCAGGACTGGAGAAGTTAGGTGCGGGAGGATAATTAGGTGAGTTACTATCATGTCTTCCCTCTCGGGGCCCTAATGCAACAGCCTGGGCTTTTTGTGTTCTCATGACAGCCACACATCTCTCTTAGCGACTCTCACACCGCTCTTTGCACAAACAATGCTTTCTTGTCATTTCTGGTCATCTCTAGGTTGAGATTCCATAGGACGGAATGTTTTTCAGCGGGACCTCACCATCTTTCTAGTAGCTTGCATGCCCTGGCTGGGCTGATAGAGAGAGAATTGTTCCTACACAAGATGCCCATAGCTGGAAGCTCGTGGGGATAAATGCTGACACCAAGTCCCAAGGCTTCTCCCTGGGCCTACCGGAAGACCCTGACAGAGCTGCCTGAGATTGACCTCTCTGAGGGGGCTGCTGATCAGAGCACTCACAGGTCAGGACTCGGCCAGCTCCATCAGGACCACCCACACAGGGCCTGTGCAAGGCAGCCTTGTCTAGTTGAACAGCACTGAAATGGGTGTCCACCCCTTTCTGGTAATTCACTTTGCCAAACCACCTCAGGAATGCTACAGTTTGCACCCTCTGCATTTGCTGGACTGTGGAGCACTGTGAGGGATGGAGTCTCCTACCCAGCCATGTAGCTCTTCTGGGGCCGAGGGGACTTCAGGCCATGGAGTGGATAAGTGCTCCAACCTTGGGGCCATGCTACTATGGCTCCTCTGTCTCAGCTCCACGGCTGAATTCCCTAAATGTTGGGGAAGTTCTCACATGCATCTTAATTGTTTGGGGTGTGTGTGTGTGTGTGTGTCTGTGTGTCTGTGTGTCTGTGTGTCTGTGTGTCTGTGTGTGTGTGTGTGATATGTACGTGTGAATGGAAGTACTCACATACCAATATACATGTGTAAAAGTCAGAAGACAACTTTCTGTGCTCCTGGCAAGTTGCTGTGTGCACTGTGGGCTGCCTCCTCTGCTTCACTGCTGTTAGGGGTACCTCCGATGCTGCTTTCCTGCTGGCTGCGGTATCTCCCCCCTGCTTCCTCTGCTGCAGGCTTGGCTGCGTCGCCACTGCTTCCGTCTGTTGGGAGGAAGTGCCAGGAATCGATTCCCCAAGAGAAGTCCACGGAGATGACCACAGTTGACCTGTGTCCTATTGGACTCAAATCAGGTTTTGTGCCCTGTCTCCCTGGGCTTCTCGTATGGTTGTTTTGGGTTCCACAGCCCCTCGATTCACCAATTCGGGGACAGGGAAACCCAGGGTCTGGTTCTCTAGGTCGCACAGATCTGTCTGTGAAGCGTAGGTGGTGCTCTAGCAGGTCTCTGGGCTAACCACGAGCGCCAGCCGATCTAGTGAACTTTGCCAGGGAGATTCTAGGTACCCTAGTTCAGTCCCTGTTTGCTTCCTTCCCAGTGGGGTTTTCTCCTGACCCCAGACTCTGATAATCTGGGGTATACAGTTCTTTTATGATGGAGAGTTGGGCGCACAGCACATCTCTGTGCGTCTCCGTGCTCGGGGGTGGAGGCTAGTTCAGAGATGGCGTGTGCGAGCCCGCCGTTCTGAGAAATCTTTTCCCTGGGAAGGGTGGGTGAGCTAGGTCATTCCTGTTTCCTTCCTTCCCTGTGGGTTTTTCTCTCAACTGGGACTCCAATAAATGGTGTTTTTTGTGCCCACCATTCAGCCTGGGAAGGGGATCAGGTCACGCAGGCGTGTGATTCTGGTCTGGCGACCGGCCGCCTGCGCGACTGGGGGTCTCTTCCGGGTTCTGGCCGGGTGTCCTGGGAATGGACCGGGCTGGTTCCCGCACCTTGGGGCTTCCTCTCACCTGGGAAACCGGATCGCTGTTGTTTTAGGGCCCAGAGTTCAGTTGGTCGCTCCGAAAATGTTGATCTGCAGCTCAGAAGCGGAGTCCTCCTGGCGCCGCCATCTTGTCGCACCTCATTACTACTCTTAACAGGTAACTTCATCCTCATAGTCTTCTATTGTGTAGTCATATATGAAAAATGAACACCAAGGCAGGCTAATCCAGGGATAGCATCTCTTTTAGACCATAGTGGAATAATTATTCTGAGAAAAATAGGAAATTGTGGTAATCAGAGAACACCAGAAAATGAATGTTATTGATCTTCAACATTAACCTTTAATGTCCCTCAGGTCTTCAAGATAATCCCTGGTGTGGTAGATGAAGAACACCTACCCTGGCACCCCCAAGATCGTAGCCACTGTGTTCACTAGTTATGGCAAATGTAAAGGAATCAACCTTATCTGTTGTCCCTGAACACTAAATATCATCTATATTTGGCATTTAAAGCCATCTATCCTTCACTTGCAGTGTGTCACACCCTCTGCACTAAGGAACCTGGGAAGGGTCACAGTTCCAAGCCAGACTGACTACTTATCAAAACCAAGACCCAAAATAAATAAATAAATAGATTCCCATTTGATGGCACCATTTGGGGAGGTCTAGGAGATGCAACCTGATTGGAGGAAGTACATTCCTGGAACTGGGTCTGGAACTTGAGGTTTTACATTTTATTTCATTCCCAGTTCTCTCTTGCGCACATGCACTCTCTTGCTCTCACTCTCATTCTCTCTCTCTCTCCTTTGTGCTTGTGATTCAAGATGTGAGCCTTCAGTGTCTGTTCCAGCTGCCATGCCCGCCACCAGCTGCCTTCACTTTGCCATCATTGGCTCTAACGCTCTTAAATTACAAACCCAAAAGACTCTTCCATGTGTTGCCTTGGTCATGCTGTTGTATCACAGGAACAGAAAAGTGACTAATACACTGAGTGACACATCTTCTGCCATTACCCCAATGCTGTTTGATCTGCAGACACTGTGAGGGCCATGCTTGCATGATCATCGCACGTCTACCAAGGTAGCCTAAGAGAATCCTGATTGGTATGTTTACACAATTGCCTGTAACTCCAGCTCCAGGAGATCCATTGCCCAATTCTGCCCCTATGGGCACACCCACACACATATACAGATATACACACATATAATTTAAAATGAATTTTTAAAAATACTCTATTAGCTCATCTTCTTTTGCTATTAAAAAACATGTGATGCTCCAACTTTTTAACATTTTTATTTTATATTAATCACAGGTTATGTACTTTGTATCCCAGCCATAGCCCCCTCCCAAATTCCCTCCCTATCCCCCCCCCCGTTTCCCTCCCTCATCTCCTCCCTGCCCCTATCCAAGTCCACTGATAGGGGAGGACCTCCTCCCCTTCCATCTAACTCTAGCTTATCAGGTCTCTTCAGGACTGGCTGCAATGTCCTCTTCTGTGCCCTAGCAAGGCTGCTCCTCCCTCGGGGGTTGGGGAGGTCGAAGAAGCTCCAACTTTTAAAGAGTTTCTTTTGGCTCACAATTTGGGAGGCCAAATTCCAAGGGTGAGTCTTGACATTTACTGAGCAGCGCATGAGGGTGCACTGGACTGTCTCACAACGTGATTGGGAAGCAGGAAGAGAAATTGCCAATTGTTAAACACATGAGGTGGGGCAGCTTATCACACTCCACACCCCTGAAGGCCATAACAATGGTGTCATTGCCTACCAAGGGCAGTGCTCCATACCTAATTATTGCCTAATAAGGCATGCTTTCTAAAAAGCCTTGAACAGAGCAGGCTCTGCAACTAAGCCCCAATGTTCCCTAGATATGCAATAATCTACTTGCAATTAAGCTAATCTCTTTGGTGGATGTGATGGGACACACCTATAATTCCAGTGCTAGTGGAGGCAAGGTGGGAGGGTGATACATTCAAGGAGAGTCTGAGCTACATAGCAAGTTCAAGGTTAATCCCAGCTTCAGAGAGACTGTGTTAGTTTTCTTATGGCTGTGACAGAACGCCTGATAAGACAAAAAAAGAAAAAGAAAGAAAAGGAGAGAATGACTTATTTATTTGGGGTCATGGCTCAGGGCATACAGTCTATCATGTTATGGAAAGCAGGGCAGTAACACCAGCTCCCATTAGGTAGTGTGAGCATGAGGCAACTGTTCACATTATAGTAACTGTCAGGGAGCAGAGCCATTCTTTTAGCAAAGATTCACAACTTTTCAGCACAGTGCCACCTGCTGGCAATCAATTGCTCAACTGTGGGACTGTGAGGGACATTTCAGACTCCAACCCCAAGAAACCCTGTCTCGAAAAAAAAAAAATGTTTCTTGTAGATGGATCCCCTATCTGCTCTGAGTAACTTAGGATGTGCAACCACAACATAAAGTTTACAATGTTTCTGTGGTTCCCATGGCTTTCCAACTGCCTTTTTCAGTCTTTCATTGCCTAGAACTCTGTTCAAAGCAACCATACAATTGCTTCTGTTACTATCGTAAACCTTGTCTTGAATCCAATATAAATGGAATATTTTGATACTAGCTCTATTGTTCATCATAATGTTTTTGTTTCCTTAAGAAATTTTCATTAGGGCTGGAGAGAAGGCTCAGAGATTAAGAGTACTGACTGTTCTTCCAAAGGTCCTGAGTTCAATTCCCAGCAACCACATGGTGGCTCACAACCATCTATACTGTGAGCTTGCGCCCTCTTTTTGGCCTACAGGCACATGTACAGGCAGAATACTGTATACTGTATAAATAATAAATTAATAAATAATTTTTAAAAAGAAATTATACATAATTATACATAATTTCTTATACATAATTATACATAATATGTATAAATTTACATTTTATACATAGAGGGGGAGAATAGAACTTACAGGCGTGTCTGCCCTTCTACCGTGTGAGTTTTATGTATCAAACTGAGGTTGATTGTCCTGATGGCAAGTGCCTTTGCCTACTGAGTCATCTTACTCACACCTTTGTTTCCCTTTATCAAAGCATGCCATTGCATGTTTGCAAATCCAGCATTTTACACGCTTATTCAGTTGGTGTACAGCTAAATTACTCATCTGTTTTTATTTGTCTTGTTTTTGCCTGATGTTTGTTTGCTGGTTAATTTGTGCCCATGCCTGTCTGCATACATATTAAGTATCTCTAAGTAGACCAGGTGTCTCTGAATTTATAACGACCCTGCCTTGGCCTTCTGGTGCCAGTTTTACAAGAATTGGATTTCAGGCTCAAGTGTGGTGATTTTTTTTCTCTGTCTCTCTATCTCTCTCTATATCTGTCTCTCTCTGTGTCTCTCTCTGTCTCTCTGTTCTCTCTGCCTCTCTCTCTCTTTCTCTCTCTCTCTTTCTCTCTCTCTCTCTCTCTCTCTCTCTGTGTGTGTGTGTGTGTGTGGTATTCATGTACAATTGTGGATAGGTATCCTTGCTTTTATTTATAGGTACATGTAAAGACAAGAGTTGACATCAGGATGTTATCTCTAATCACTTCTCCACCTTACTTTTTGAGATAAACCTGGATCTTCCTGTTTTGCCTAAGCTAGGTAGACAGCTAGAGCCCCTGGTCCACCTGTGCCTACTCCTTGCCACTGGTGTTACAGATGCAAGCCACAATGTCCAGCTTTTCTATCGGTGCAGGAGATCTGAACTCAGATATTCACACTAGAACAGCAAGCATTTTACCCTAGCCATCCAGGTTTAGCTGTTTTTAATAAAGCTTTGTGGATACTTACACACGTGGCTTCATACATCACATTTGACTTTTGGAGTTCAGACCTGGAGCAGAGTCACTCAGTCATAAGTCAAATGTGTTTAACCTTCAAAAAGCTGTAGGTCTGGGGGATGTTCCATGGTACAGAACAATAGCTTAGAGCAGCAGTTCTCAACCTGTGAGTCATGACCCCTTTGGGTACAATGACCTCTTCATAGGAGTCACATATCAGAAGTCCTGCATGTAAGATATTTACACTGTTATGGGATAGTCACCAAAGAAACCAGCTAGGACATGAGTTTAAGCCAATAGACGCTCTTTATTAGCTGGCCTGTGACTACACTGGGTGTTTGGGATCCCAGAGCAGCCTCGAGCCTTTTTCAGGGTGAGCTTTTAAGCACAAAAACCAAGTTCTGGGTTGACATACTTCAGATAGCAGGTATCCAGAAGCGGAACCACAGAAACCAAAAACCAAGGTTAGTGCATTTAGAGACTTTCCCAAAACTATAGACTTTGATGGATTCGGCCTTTGTTTTAGTTTCAGCAGGTGCAGCTTGAGCTGGGTTTTACAGTCTAAATGGTATTTCCACCATGAAGTCAGTTGTGCCGAGCTTTCAGGGCCCATTACAACATTACTATTCATAACAGGAGCAAAATTACAGTTATGAAATAGCAACAAAAATAATTTTATGGTTGGGAGTTACCACAACATGAGGGACTGTACTAAAGAGTTGCAGCAAAAAGAGCCGCTGGCTTAGAGGGTTAGAGTAGGGTTTTCTAGAAGGCTACATATGCTCTGAAACAGCATCCAATATATGGTACCTTTTCTGCCATATCCAGGATTATAGGTCTCGGAGTCAAGGAATGGAAACGGGAATGGTGCCACTCACAGAACCTTAGTTGACCCAGTAGCAAAATTTTTTGGTTACTGTTTCCATGACCTTTTAGTCTGCTGCCCTATAAATTTTACTTCCAGAGTAGAGCATGTTTCTGCCAGGAGAGACAACAAACATCCCATTGGACTGGGTAGTAAGGCTTTCCTCTTGGTCTATTCGAGTTCCTGATTCCTCTTAGTTGACAGGCTGTGACTACAGTGTTAGTGGGGATGATTGGCCAGACCATCAAAGGAAAATTAGATGACTTCTCCAAAACAGAGGTGAGAAAGAACATGACTGGAGTTTGAGAGATACTTTCAGGCAGTCCTTGGTGATACTGTGTCCTGTTATTAGGGTCAATGTGAAACTACAACAGCCTAATCTAATCAGAATTATAAATGGTCCAGATTCTTCATGAATGGAAGTGTGGGTTGTCTTCCATGTAAAGAACCAAGACCTGTTTAAGTGCCTGCTGAAAGTTGAGTAGATACAAAATTTGTTTGAAGAAAAGAATAAATATCAGATAAAGTCATGTGACCAATTACAGAGACAGTTCATTGTCATGGGTATTTTTATACTATTTTGTTAAGAACATATTTATGCATATAACTCTATACATACATATAAAGTAGATATTTGTGTTCTATTTCTCCTAGTTCTTCACCATTGATTCTTTTCACAAACAATTAAATAAAATTATCCTAGCTTCCTTGTTTGGGGCTCTTTTGGGGGCTGTTCTTATGATTCAAGAAACTTTTACATTAGTCCCCTCATATACATTGTTGTGGAGTATTCACCAGAGAAGACTGACCAGCCATGAGTTTAAGTCAGTAGATCTGTATTAGCTGACCTACAACTACACTGAGTGTTTGGGATCCCAGTGTAGCCCCAAACCTTTCTCAGGGCAAGATTTTAAGCATAAAACTTTGTCCTTGGTTGACATACTTCAGTTAACAAAAACAGTTTAGCCAGAGGCAGAACTACAGAAGCCAAAAAGCAAGGCTAGCACATTTGGAGACTTCCCTATAACCGTGGGCTTTGATGGATTCGGTCTTTGTTTTTCTTTTTGGCAGGTGGTGCTGTCTACATGCTGAGTTTTATAGCCCAAATGTTACTTCCATCATGGAGTCAGTTGTGCAGCTAAGGTCTGGGACCCTGATACAACATATCTATACATCCCATTCTCTAAAACCCCTTTTAAGCCATCAGGTAATTTTTGTGATTTTCCCACCCATGTAAAGATTCTGCATGCCACTCTGCTTCAAACTCTTGGCATGGCTTTACATCAGTTGAGCTGCATTCCTCTCTCCTTGCTCCCTCAAAGCCAGAAACTCCTCCTCTCACGACTGTTCTGGACAGTAAATCAACCTCTTAAACCTTCCCTAACATCAATGTTTCTCCCTTTTCCCTTCAAACCTTTGTGTGGTTTATAGACAAAGTTCAGCTGAAACTCAGGAAGCCGTCCAAGCAAGACAATAGCCACCTGTGACTCAGCAACTGGGTTGGGCCCCTCCTACAAGGAATCCATACAGCTGAACTTACTGTATTATCTAGAGTATTAACCTTGACGAAGTCTCTGCCTGCAAATATCTAAACAGACTCCTACCGCGCCTTCTGAAGCATTCATTCCCACATGAGGGTGGGGAGTCCTAACTGCTAAGGGTTCACCTATCATTAATAGAACCCCTGTTTTTAAATTATTGCAGGCTACCTTTTCCCCCAACTGGGCAGCTGTTTTCCATATCCAGAAGCACTTAGAATTTAATTCTACCATTAGGAGCCTAGGAAATCCTAAGGTTGTCAGGGGAACTAAATTTCCAGCCGTAATCCTCTTTTCCCTGCCCTTTGCCCTTCTTTCTCATCTGAGGAAAAAGAAAAAGTATTCCCAAGAGGAGCTACCTCATATCAACATTGGCTTATTAAGGGTGGAAAAAAAATAATTTCACCTAGAAAAGATTTGCCATTTTAACAACTCTCCATAAGCAATTTCACGTGGGCTATAGAAGCCCTTAGCCTCCTCTCAAAATTAACTGAAGATGTGTCCCTTATCAGAAATCTCCATGAGGTTACGCAGTCTTGCCTCATGTGCCCCACGGACACTTCAGGACCCTGCCTTTCTCAATTCATCAAGCAAGAGGTAAGTCTGACCAGGATTGGAAGATTGATTGTACCCACAAGGTACCCATCAAAAAGACCAGCTGTTTACTGGTTATGGTAGAGACATTTTTGAGATGGGTAAAGGCTTTTCCATGAATATCTAAAGGGTCTGATTCGCTAATTAATTAAAGCCATATCGAGGCACCTATGCCTTCAGTAGTCTGCTTGTATGTGTCATTTAGCTGTAAACCTGTGCATGTATTTTTTTTTTGAGTTCTGTGTGTACTGGAATTTACCTGTGTGCATACTAGCATCTACCTGGTGGTTCATGTGCAGATGAATAAAGTATGTCACATCTGTCTAAAATAATGAACTGAAGGGCAGGAGTTAGGAAGGGAAGAATTGAAGAAAGAGAACATGGAAGCAAGACAGGGGCTGGAGGGATGGCTCACTGGCTAAGAGCGCTTGCTGCTCTCACACAGAACCTGAGTTCTGTTCAACCATACGGCAGCTCATAACCATACTTAACCAGTTCCAGGGGATCCAACACCTTTTGGGAGCCTCTGTGGGCACCAGGAACACACAAGGTACATTTATATATGTAGGTAAATAAATGAATGAATGAATAAACCTTACCTGTAAATTTTAAAAATGAAAATAAAAATGGGAAGTAGCATGTGGACTAGTTGGGAGGGGAAGATCATTGATGGGAGGAGGAGTAACACAAGAGAGGACATTTGGGGGTGAATACGTTTTAAAACTATTACATACGTGCACAAAGTATGGAACATCATTATATAATGAAAAGAAACACAACAAACTGCTACAGTTCCCATGAGTTTCACTCAAACAGCCATGCTTTCACAGGGAGAGGTATGGGTACACGTAAGATCACCACCGCAAGGGCAGAGAGACCTGGATGCAGACTCTGAAGGATGACTCAAGAAGGCAAAGCATTTTGGAGAAAAGGCACCTCAGAGCACCTGTGCTTGCTCATGCTCTCCCTTTATCAGGAGGACAATTCTCAAATATTCACACCGCTCACCTGTGGGACTCTCACAGCACACATCTCATTAGAAAAACAACCCCAGGGGGAGGGGCATAGGAGAAGAGGGAGGAAGGGTGGGGCCTACAGCTGGGATACAAAGTGAATAAACTGTAATTAATCAAAATAAAATAAAGAGAAAAAGAAAAACAGAAACCACAGCTACTGCAGTTACAGCTTCCTTTCTGTTCTTTGCTCTCTGCCCAACAGCCACACTGGGCCTGGGACTCGAAGGACAGTGAACAGGACGACTCCAGGTTTGGGGTGAGGGTTGAGTGTATCCAGCATATCCAGAACGGCTGCTGAAGCTGTGCTGTGCACACGGCAGAACAGTGTTTGCCCCACCTGCTGAGCCCTGCTTCCAACCAATTCTACCTAGTCCATACGGCTCTCCTGTTACAACTTCGCCCTGCCCATTAAGCTCCGCCTACAACTGTTTGGGTCCAAATATCTGTCTGGGCAAGGCTCACATGTTCTGCTTCCTGTTGGTGACACACAGTGCATCCCATAGCGGCACAGACTCAGACCTGAGAGCTGGCCATGCCCCTGGACACGCTTCCTGGCTGGCTGAATGCTGTGGCCTGTGGCCTTCTGTTTCTCCTCCAGGTGCATGGTGAGACCCCCTACATTTGTGATGGGGACCAGAGCTGCCAATTTTCACAAAGCCAGAGGCTGAGACTGTGGTGGGGAAAGTAACAAGGAGGGAGGAGCAGGTAGAGATGACAGATGATAGAGTGGGAAAGCGGCCTCTGCAGCACACAGGGTGTCAGTGATGCCTGAGGGCACTAAGTGTAAGGGCCTCTGATGAGCCCTGCACGTCAGAAGTCCAGAGGGGCAAGGGGGCATTTCCATCCTCTGTGTGTGGCTGAGCCTGTGACTGTAGCTGCTCCTGACCCTTAGATAACAATGAAATTAACTACACCTTCATAGTGTCATTGGTCTCCGAATGTGTCACCCCTTGAACAGAGAAACATCCTGGTATACTCCAAAACAATCCTGGCAAAGTCTCCTGGACCTCATTTATACAGTTCTCCCGCCCTACAACAGTTGTCAAACTGACAGGCCTGGGTTCCCTTTCCCATTTTCTGACCTTTGGGAAAGGAACAACTTGGCTTCCAGGGCAAAGGGCATGTGCTCTGGGCCTGTCACAAAGTCTTCAGGCTTATAGAAGGTGATCCAGGAGGGTCTGTGTGCAGGCCTGATGCCTCTTACCCATAGGTGTTCAAGCATGGCCCATGCTGACCTCTTGCCAGGCCTCAGATCTACCCTAAGATGACCATATTCACACTGTGAACCTTGCCTGCTGTTGCCCAGGCTCTGAAATGTCACCAGGGCCTTCTGGGCAGCATGGCCTGCCCAACCCCTTTTGGCTTAGTTGAACATTCTTATTTGGGTCCTGGGTTCAGAATTACTAACTACTGTAAGAGGGTACAGAGTTGTACCCCATCCAGGCCAGGCTTATCCGCAGGGACATCAAGATGTCAGTCTCACACTCGATTAAAAAGATAGGTGTGAGCTGCTGTGATGTCACATCCCTGTACACAGCATTCTGGATGAGGCAGAAAAAACAAAGGCTTTCCAGCCGCAGGCCGGCCTGGGCTACATAGCAAGAACCTCTCTCAGGAAAAATAAAAAAGTTAAATGTAGAAATGTGTAATAACAGATTCACACAATAATCTGAGCATCATTACTAACCAAGGAAGGGAGTACATCTGGAAATGAATTGAGATAGAAGTTCTTTTTTGTGTTTGTTTGTATTTGTTTTTGTTTTTGTTTCTCCAAGACAGGCTTTCTCTGTGTAGCCTTGGCTGTCCTGGACTCGATTTGTAAACCAGGCTGGCCTTGAACTCACAGCGATCCGCCTACCTTTGCCTTCCTGAGTGCTGGGATTAAAGGTATGTGCCACCTCCCAGTGGACAGAAATTCTTAACAAAATCAGGAAATTGAAGTATCATATAAATGGTCAGGTGGCAATCCAATCAACGGTGACTTTTTGGTTTTAAACACAGCATAGATGACATTTGCTGAGATTTAATTACAGAGTACTTTTCTACTCTTTTTTTTCTTTTATAATAATTGACCCTCTTTTATAATAATTGTTTTTACTTATGTGCATTGGTGTTTTTGCCTGCATGTGTGCCTGTGTGAGGGTGTCAAGTTTTGGGGCTACAAACCACTGTGAGCTGCCATGTGGATGCTGGGGAATTGAACCCAGGTCCTTTGTAAGAACAGTCAGTGCTCTTAACTGCTGAGCCATCTCTCCAACCCTATGGGCCCCTTTTTGCCCATAGGGCTGTTATAAAGAAGAGATGACTCTTGAGAAGCCTACATGTGTGATTAGAGATGTGTTATCCTTCCCCCATGTGCTATTCACAGTCAGAATCTCTGCTTAACAAACTCTAATTCTGCTTCCTTTAAAAAGAAAAAAGAAAAATGTGTGCATAGATATTTTTTCCCATATATTGGTCACAAACCGCCCTTTTCTGGGTTGTGTTCCATGGAAAGCTTCTCTTGGTGGGTGAAGCATCCTGGATGTAGCTTGACTCCTACCAGACCCATTTCAACAGGTCTTGTCTGTTGCTGTATTGGTGGCAGCCATTTCCTCAGTGAGCTACATAGACATATCATGTGGCATGGTCATGTCACATATGTCCTGTCCCAGGACACGGGGTGAGCCTTCCATACCGGAAGATGTTAGCAATTGTCCTATGGTCCCTTGGAATGGCTGCTGCCTTGGCTACTTGGTACCACACCAAGTAGCTCCAAATACCCAATCCATGTTTATCAGGTGTGAAAAGTTTTCACTTTTTTATGGAAACATGGCAGGCATGCCAAATTCTGCTCTAATGGAACATGAAGCTATGGAGACAAGCTGCCAGGGAGGTGAGAGCTGGTGGAGAAGTGAGACCCTGGAGGGAAGGAGGGCCTCACTGCATACCTCCCTGCATCCTAGACTGGAGAACCAGGGCCACAAAGAGTATGGTGCAGCACCCAAGGTGAGACTGAGGCTGAGGAAGAAGAACCAGCAAACGTGTGGTGATGTCCATCACCCATTTCACCAAATGCCAGGACTCAGACATCCTCGGTGTACTGGGAGTACTGGATGACTTTCAGTCATGTCTTTACTCTCTAATCCCAGCCATAACATCCTGGGCTTTTCAAATTTTATATTTATTTGTTTATGTGCATGTGTCTGTGAGTGTTATGTATGCCTAATGGTGTATGTAAACTGTATGTGTGTACCTATCAAACTCAGAGGACAGGCTCGTTCCCTCCAGACAGGCTCTCTCAATGAACCTGGAGCTAGGTTGGTACCAGCAAGCCCCCAGGGACCCTCCTCTCACAGCACTTGAACTGAATCAACATGCAAAATCCATTACTGGGTGCTCCTGGGGATGTCTGATAGCACTGAGACCACCTCGGTGAGCCTGGTTGGAAAATCTAGCACCTAAAAGTAAACAGCAGTTGAAGACCAGAATGCTTAGAAAAGGCTAAGCTGAGGATAACAAGAAAGTAGCAACACCGGTAGTATGAAGGTAGCTGACTGGGCAGACCCAACCCTGATATCACATGTCACTCACAGGTGAAGACTCAGCCAGCCCCATCAGGACCACCCACACAGGACAGGTTCGAGGCAGTCTTGTCCACTTGAATAACACCAAAGTGGGTGTCCACACCTTCCTGGGAATTCCCTTTGCCAAGCCACCTCGAGGACAGCTGAGGTTTGCACCCCCTAAGTCTCCTGAGCCATGGAGTGGCGTGAGGGATGGGAAAGCCTACCCAGCCAGGTAAGTTCTGCTGAGACCGAGGGAACTTCAGACCCTGGAATGGATAGGAACTCAGAGCTCTGAGCCAGGCTGCAAAGCTTTCGCCATTTCAACACCTGAGCTGCATTCCCTCTGTGATGGGGATATGCTGCAGATGCCAGAGAAAGGCCAAGGTGATGATGGTTTCCTCTCAAAAGTTGTCTTCCACAATCACTGTACCAACCCACAAGTGTCCAGGTACCACTGGCCAAGAATCAAATATATGTCTTCTAAATAAAGATTCTAGGAAAGAAGGGAGGTCCTTGGGAGTCTGAGTTTGAGGTGAAGGATGTCCCACCACCCTGTTTATCAATGCAGCACCTATACATGTCCAGGACTCCAATACCCAGGCCCCAGAAAGTACAAAGAGAAGCAGCATCTTCATACACACTAACGGTTCCCACAGAAACTCATGGAAATATCAACACCCCTTCTCAGGAGATATGGGATCCAAGGCTCCCACCCATCTGCCAGCCTCCCTGGAAGTTTGAGCACCATACTAGTTTTCCCAGAGCCTGTGACCGTTACCTTGTGGAAAAAGATTTTGGAGTAGGATCTTATATTATCAGGAAACCATAGGACAGACAGAGGGGATTTTTGGTGGTGGCTGGGAGTGAATATATACTCAGGCTCTGTTTTTTACCACTGCACATCAATTGGAATAATTGTCATTGTCCCCCAGGTGTCTACAAAACTCTGAAACAGCGAATGCAGAGAATCTGGAGAGGATGAATCTGACCCTCCTTCCCATCTCTACTTCAGAGGACTGCCTGTATCTCAACATCTATACACCAGCTCATGCCCAGGAGGGGTCTAACTTGTCTGTGAGTGTCAAGTCATGGTCAGCTTTGGAGTGGGGGTGCACTTATTCAGGATGATTAGAAGGGGAAAATCAGTCTGAGCCCGTTATGGGAAGCTCTCCCAATCAGGTCCAAGAAGACCTCTGCAATGGCATAAAGTAAACCCTGGGCATAGGACAGAGAGATGTAGGAACTCTAAGAAGTCAAAGGTTGTGGCTCTTTGATCAGCTCAGATCTCACACTACCTATCAGAGACCTGAGAATTGAAACACTGAGATCATGCAAATTTGTTGCCATGCCAATTTGTTTTTTAAGAAAGTGTATCATTTTGTAGCTCTGTTTGGCCTGGAACTCACTATGTAGACCATGTTGGCCTCCAACTCAGAAAGATCTTCAACCTCTGCCTCCAGAGTTCTGAAATATATACAAGTATGCATACATGCATACATACATGCATGCATACATACATACTTCATTGAAAATAGATTCTTCTCTCATACAATACATCCTGACCACAGTTTTCCTTCCTTTCACTCTTCCCAGCTCCTCGTCACCTTCTCCTTCCCGCAAATCCACTCCCCCTCCATTTCCTCTCCAGAAAAGAGCAGGCTTCCCAGGGATATGAACCAAACACTGAACAAGATGCGATAAGACTACACACAAACCCTCATATCACGGCTAAACAAGAGAATCCGTTAGGAGAAAAAGAGTCCCAAAAGAAGGCAAAAGAGTTGGAGATACACCCAAACCCACTGTTAGGAGTTCCACAAAAACACCACACTAACAGCCATAACACACAGAGAGAGCCTGGCGCAGACCCATGCAGGCCCTGTGCTTACTGCTTCAGTCTCGGTGAGCCCATGTGGGACCTGATTAGTTGCTTCAGTGGGCCATGTTCTCCTGGTGTCCTCCATCCCCTCTCTTACAATCCTTCCTCCCCCCTCTTTGACCAGCTTCCCAGATCTCTGAGGGGAGGGCCCTGATAGAGACTGTCAAGTTAGACTCTCTTTCTGCATAGTTGTCTGGCTGTGGATAGCCGCACCCACTCCCATCTGCTGCCAGAGGAAGCCTCTCTTGTGATAACTGGGCAAGGAACTGATCTATGAGTAGAGCAGAGTATCATTAAGAATCATCTCGTTGATATTTATTTGTTTATTTGTCTGTTTGTTTGTGTTTGCCAGTCATGTTTCATTCTATCCTACATCTCTGGGCTATCCAGTCTCTGGCTCCTGTCCATCCAAGTAGTGTAGGGCATGGGCTCCCTTTCCTGGCATGGGCCTCAAGTTAAGCGTGGTCACTCCCACAAGTTCAGAGCCACCATTGCCCCAGCACATCTTACAGGATGACAGATTATAGAGGCGGGGTTTGTGTCTGGGTTGGTGCCAGGTTTCTCTTTCCATAGTTTTCAGAGTACCTATTTGAACCAAAGATACTAGAACATAGGGGTGAAAATGTTATGCAGGCACCAGCTCAACCTCTCTAATGTTCAAGGAGCTCTGCGGATGTTGTTCTTGGCAATGGGGCCCCCACTGTTAGTTTCAGAGAACGGCCTTTTGTCCTAGCATCAGCCTAGGCTGCTTAAGGATCTCCACAGGACCTCCTCAGCCAACTACTCAACTGAATGCAACCCACTCCCACCAGCAGAAGCCTTGCCTGACTGCAAAAGATGGCCAGTTCAGACTCTGTACCCTCTATTACCAAGAGTTCTCTCCAGGGTTAGTCACCCTCACAGATTCCAGGAAGTTCCCACTGTACTAGGCTTCCACACTACCAGTCCCGATGCTCTCCAATTTCAGCTTTCTCTTCCCCAAACTCTCTTCCTCCATGCCCCTCAACCTGATCCTCCCCACAGTCCACCCCCAAAATCTATTCTACTTCCCTTTCCCAGGGAGGTCCATGCATTCTCCAAGAGCCCTCCTATTTACCTAACCTCTCTGAATCTGTGGATTGAGTGTCCACATAAGTGGACACCTTATAAGTGAATACAGGCTATTTGCCTCTCTGGGCCTGGAGTACCTCACTCAAGATAACTTCTTTTCTAGTTACATCCATTTGCCTACAAATTTCATAGTGGTGGGGTGGGGGGAATCAGGGTGAGGGCGGGAGTAGAGTGTGTGTTTGTGTGTGTGTATGTGTGTGTGTGTGTGTGTTTCCCTTGCTTTGGTTTTGCTGGTATGAGATTTTTTTATTTCCTGAATCTTCCTGGGTGCATTTAGCATCCTTGGGTTGGAATGTTTCTTCTATTACCTTCTGTAAGGCTGGATTTGTTGATAGATACTGTTTAAATTTGACTTTATCATGGAATATCTTGCTTTCTCCATCTGTGGTGATTGAAAGTTTTGCTGGGTATAATATTCCAGTATCTGTGTTCTCTTAGAGTCTGGTGAACATCTGCCTGAGCCCCTCTGGCTTTTAGAGTCTCCATTGAGAAGTCAGGTGTAACTCTAATAGGTCTGCCTTTAAAAGCTACTTGGCCTTTTTCCCATGCTGCTTTTAATATTCTTTCTTTGTTCTATATGTTTAGTGTTTTCTATGTGGCTAGCAGACTTTATTCTCTGATTCAATCTATTTGGTGATCTGTATGCTTCATGTATCATTATAGGCCTCTCCTTTAAGTTAGGAAATTTTTCTTCTACTATTTTGTTGAAAATATTTTCTGGGCCTTTAGGTGGGATTCCTCCTCCTTCTCCACTACCTCCTGCTCCTCCTTATCTTTCTCCTCCTCTTCCTTCTCCTCTTCTTCCTCCTCCTCCTTTTTTTCTTCTTATTCTTCTATTTGTATTGTTCTTAGGTTTGGCCTTTTTATAGTGTATAAGATTTCCTGGATGTTTTGTGTCAGTAATTTTTTTCAGATTTAACGTTTTCTTTGACAGATGTATCCATTTCTTCTTTTGTGCCTTTTCTCTCTTCTATCTCTTGTATTCTGTTGGTGAAGTTTGACTCTGTAGTTCCTGTTTGCAATCCTAAATTTTTCATTTCTAGGATTCTCTTGGTTTGTTTTTTCTTTATAGTTTCTATTTCCATTGTCAGGTCTTGAATGATTTTGTTTCCTTCAACTGTTTAGGTTTTTGGGTTTTTTTGGTTTTGGTTTTTGCTTTTTGGTTTTGGTTTCGGTTTTTTCTTTCAGG
Organism: Pachyuromys duprasi; assembly: GCA_028658305.1. Classification (NCBI taxonomy): domain Eukaryota; kingdom Metazoa; phylum Chordata; class Mammalia; order Rodentia; family Muridae; genus Pachyuromys; species Pachyuromys duprasi. The sequence continues at coordinate 40,944,152 of CM053744.1, forward strand.
GATTCATTTATTTCCTCCAGTTGTTTGTGTTTTCCTGGATTTCTTTAAGGGATTTATTCAGTTTCTCTTTAAGGACTTCTATCTTCTTCAGAAGGTTAGTTTTGAGGTTTTTGTTTTTGTTTTTTCTTGTGCTTCAGCTGTGTTGGGGTATTGGGGGCTTGCTACAGTAGGTAGAGCTCTGGAGGAGGAACATTGCTCTGGCTGTTGATTGTGTTCTTATGCTGGCATCAAAGCATCTGGGTTTGGGATGGTTATAAGTCTAGGTGCTGATTTGGGGGTTTGTTTTTGTTTGGTGGGTGTTATAGTCCTTGGTTTCTTGTTTTGTTTTTCTAGATTTTCAAAGAGCGTGTTGGCTGTGCATTGCTTGTTTTACTGATCTGCTCAGCTGGTGCATTCACAGGGAATTCTTGCTAGTATTAAAGGCTTGGGAAAGGAGAAGCCAGGGAAAGCTGGTCTGTTGAAGTGCTAGGGGTAACCCTGAGAAGTGGGTCTAGAATGGAGAAGGTTCATGGCAGCCTACCTCGTCATCTGGCAGGGATGGCCTTTGTGTGGTTAGGCAAGTTGGGGATTTGCCCAAGTTGGGGGTTGGAACATGGTGATAAGTTAGGGATGGAAGGACAGGAGTAATGGTCTGAGGAATCCACAGGAGGGGCGGGCAGGGAGAGGGAAGCTGCAACAGCGTTCTGTTGCTGCACTATGGGCAACCTTAAGAACTGGGTCTGCCAATTAGGAATAGTGATTCCTCAAGACCCAGCTATACCACTCTTAGGCATATATCCAAAAGATG
>CM053744.1:40945438-40974249 GCA_028658305.1 Pachyuromys duprasi
TGACTCTTTGACCCTCCCCCATACAAGCTGGGGAGTGACAGACTGGCTAGATCCCAGGGGAGGACATTGCAGCCAGCCCTGAGGAGACAGGATAAACTGGGGTTGGATGGAAGAGGAGGAGGTCCTCCCCTGTTGGTGGACTTGGAGGGGGCGGGGAGGAGGGAGATGAGGGAGGGAGTGGGAGGGTAGGAGGGAATAAGGGAGGGGGCTACACCTGGGATTCAAAGTACCTAACCTGTGATTGAGATAAAAATAAATAAATTAAAAAAAAAAAAGAACTGGGTCTGCGGTTAACAGAGGGGGTAAAGAAAGTGCATGGGGAGCCTGCCTGATCCCAGAATTCTGGTATTATAGGCATAGACCACCATGACCAGCCAATGATTTTTATTAATAATCAGAAGAGACCCTGATAAAAATACCCTTTATTTCATTCTAGAGGGGTCTGAGAGTAATAGTGTCATTATTCTATATTTAGAACCATTAATCCAGGCTTGGGTTGAGAGACTAGCAAATATACTGATGGTACCAGGGCCCTGTCTGTGGTCCAAGTGAGGAATTTTGTCTATGTGTCTAAATACACTGAAACAAAGCATTAAGTAAAGTAGGAGGCTTTACCTAATGCTTCACCAGGTAAAGCTTGATCTGGGCAGAAACCTCCTCTTTTCTGACTTGATTTCTACAGGTGATGGTGTGGATCCATGGTGGTGCACTGGTTATGGGCATGGCTTCCATTCATGATGGATCCATGCTGGCAGCTACTGAGGATGTGGTGGTAGTTACTATCCAGTACCGCCTGGGTGTCCTGGGCTTCTTCAGGTGAGCCTGGGGCTGGGCTGGGCTGTGCAGTAGGGGATGAACAGAAATATGACAGCCCTGTGACTCCTTATCTTTCACTTCTCAGCACTGGAGACCAGCACGCCAGAGGCAACTGGGGCTACCTGGACCAAGTGGCCGCCCTACGCTGGGTCCAGCAGAACATTGCCCATTTTGGAGGCAACCCTGACCGGGTCACTATATTTGGCGAGTCAGCAGGTGGCACAAGTGTGTCTTCACATGTTGTGTCCCCCATGTCCCAAGGACTCTTCCACGGTGCCATCATGGAGAGTGGGGTGGCCCTGCTGCCTGACCTTATCTCCAACACCTCTGAGGTGGTTTACACAGTGAGTTACCTCTGCCATCCTATCAATAATCCTACAGCTTCAGCATCCTACCCTCTGATGCTCTCAAGTCTGTGTAGTGAGGAAAACAAGAAGCATGGAAAATAGTTTCTTTCCAGCACTTTCTGAGAGAATCAAGGGTTAGAGTCCACTTCTCTCTGTTTTATACAGACTGAGCGTAATAAACTTATATAAGCATTCTGTGACTTTCATCTGAAACAAATACACATGGGCTGAAGATATGCCACAGGAGGTAAAAGTGCTTGCCTTAGTTACAAGCATAAGGATTTGAGCTCAAATCCCCCAGAAATGACACAAAACTACACCTGGTAACAAGTGTGTAATCCTGGTGTTCCAAAGGTGAGATAGGAGGCAAAGACCCGAGAATCCCTGGAAGATCACAAGCAAGACATGACTATTTCTCAACCAAGGTGAAAGCTAAGGACTATCAACCAAATTGTATCCTCTGATCTTTGTACACAAAACATAGTATAGGCACTCCTGAAGTCACATATGAGCATACACGCATTCATAGACACACACATACAGCTTCTTTTTTTCAGTGTGTTTACATAGAATGACCCATCTGGTCATTGTCATATCTGAGCAACAAGAAAATGGAAATTTCATATGTACTTGAATCCACACAGCATGAAGTATGGTATGATATTTGAGCACAATAGCATCCAACTAGGATTGGAAAAACTCTTCTCCTTGCCTAGAAGGATGAATCAACTCCTTCATGGTCCCTTTACAGACAGTGGCCAACTTATCTGGTTGTGAGGCTATGGACTCAGAGGCCCTGGTACGTTGTCTGAGAAGCAAGGGTGAAGAGGAGATTCTGGCCATTAACAAGGTTGGCAGAATTGTGTGACTTGGAAGACCTGATCAACAGGATGTGGGAGAGTCACTCTCTACTACTCTAAACCTCTGCTTCATGGTTTGATATCCTTTTACTCCTGTGTGCAAAATGAACATCAAGATATCCTAACACATGTAGGATCTCTGCCAGGGGTGAAGGTGCATTCTGAGACAAAGAAAAAGGGGTAATGGTTGGGGTTTCTCAGTGTGTATCAGAATGTGTGTGGAACTGACCTTCATCACTGACCTTGGATGTCTCTCAGGTCTTCAAGATGATCCCTGCTGTGGTGGATGGGGAGTTCCTACCCAAGCACCCCCAAGAGCTGTTGGCCTCTGTGGATTTTCACCCTGTCCCCAGCATCGTCGGTGTCAACAATGATGAGTATGGTTGGCTTCTCCCTATGGTGAGGCACAGTTCCAGTTCTTTAAAAGCCTGAGGACTCTATGGTGGGCAGTAGAAATTTGACCTATATTCATTAAACCTTACACTTAAAACTGTCCTCTGTCTCCCAGATCATGGGTTCTGCTCAGACAATAATGGAAATAACCAGAGAGAACCTGAATGCTGTTCTGAAGAATACAGCAACACAAATGGTGAGACACCTTGAGCACTGCCTCCAATAGAAAGGACTCCAGTATATCCTTCTCATATAGCCTAAAAACAAAGGCTTCTGCATGTCTGTGTGTGTGTGTCTGTGTGTGTGTATGTGTGTGTGTGTGTGTGTGTGTGTGTGTGTGTGTGTGTGTATGGCTATGGGTGAGCTCACCCCAGAACTTATGCCTTCCTCCTATACTCTATCTCATCCCTGGACATATTCTTCACACTGAGGCTACTATCTGTCAAAATGAGAACCTGTCTAACCTCATTCTTTATGATTACCTGGTGTAGATGCTGCCTCCTGAGTGCAGTGATCTGTTGATGGAAGAGTACATGGGGGACACTGAGGACCCCCAGACCCTCCAAATACAGTTCAAAGAAATGATGGGGGACTTCATGTTCAATATCCCTGCACTCCAAGTGGCAAATTTTCAAAGTGAGTACACCTGTAATAAGGTGGTGATAGTAAAGCAGCTTAGAGCAGGGGTCCCAGATGAGCTCTGCAGTATCCATGTCCCCTCTGATGTCTGGGTCATGTCTCTGGTACCAGACATCCAAAGACCATTACATCAGTATTTCTTCATTCTAGTATAAGAGAGTGGAACCTTATCCAGGTACAGATAAGGAAATAACTGGCTGATACTCTGTTGATTTGCCAAAACAATTCAGCTGGGAAGGCCATGATCACTGTTTAGCTGAGGGCTTTCTAGTAACTAGTACCCCAGCCTGGAGCTGTCCACTTGAAAATTGTGACACCATATAACTTTATACCAATATACCTTGTCACCAAGGGTTAGACATGAAAGCTCCGGGTAAGAGAATATCACGTCACCATATGTCCTCACCTCCAGGTTCCCATGCCCCTGTCTACTTTTATGAGTTCTGTCATGAGACCAGCTTCCTGAAAGATGTCAGGCCATCCCATGTGAAAGCTGATCATGGCGATGAGGTTCCCTTTGTCTTTGGGTCCTACTTCTGGGGCATGAAACGTGAGTCTTTCTTGTTTTCCATGAACTATATGGGTTCCCAGGGGGTGTCTGAGGGGCAACTGAGCTTCCAGTCCAGTTGAAAAAAATTAAGCTCTGAGAGAAGACATGATTAAATATGCACCCTTTCCCAGCTCAAAAAGCCATACCCAGATTAGACGCTGGGCTAGTCTAAGTAAAATTTATTATCTTGCTCACTTTGCTATTGCTGTGATGAGACACTATGACCAAGGCAACTTTTAAGAGAAAGAAAGAATTTCTTGGAATTTACAGTTTCAAAGGGTTAGGGTCCATGGCCATCACGGAGGGAAGAAGAGCAGCATGCAGGCAAGCATGACACTGCAGCAGTAGCTAAAAGCTTACATCTTGATCTGTAAAACACAAAGCAGAGAGAGAGCCAACTGGAATAGAGTGGACATTTGAATCCTCAAAGCCAACTTCCAGTGACACACTTCCTGCAACAAGTCCACAGGTCCTAAGTCTTCCCAAACAGTTCCACTAAGTGGGGCCAAGCATTCAAATATATGAGCCTATGGGAGTCATACCATCCAAGCTACCCCACTTATGTTATAGGGAATGAGGACACACTGGAGCAGAAATGAATCTGGAAGAATTCAACTAGAGGTGTGGGTGGCTCTTGGATTCTGGATGGAGAAGGGAAAGAGGCCTAGAGTTCAGGGTTGGGCTGCAATAAGAATGGTGATTGTGGAGCATGAGTAGGCGGCTGCATCAGGTAGCTGGGACCTGGACTTCTGTCTTCCCAATGGCTACAGTTGACCTCACTGAGGAGGAGGAGCTGCTGAGCAGGAGAATGATGAAGTACTGGGCCAACTTTGCACGAAATGGGTGAGAGCATGGCCCTCCCTTAAACTCCTCAGTGCTGGGTCCCTATGTAGGACTCCATTTGTGGTTGATGACCTCATTAGCGTAAATGGATAATTCATCACATGACAGAGTCCTCCTCACCCCAGGGCACACTTAGATATATTGTACTGGTCATACTACAGTCACCAGGCACATGCTATGGTGTAGCTTTTTAGATTTTGCCACTGAGATAGAGATATGAAACTGGCCAGGTAATCCTGCCCCACGTGGAGCAGACACTAGTGGGTGACACTTGTATCCCTATACAAGGACACATCCCGCATCAACCCCCTCAACCATTGGCCCAATTGGTCTACTGCCCCTGACACAAATTATGGGATCAGGCCCTGAATAAGAGTGACTTTCACCCTTCCCTGCTGGTGACATATCCACAGGAGCCCCAACAGTGAGGGTTTACCCTACTGGCCTGTGTTGGACCATGAGGAGCAGTACCTACAGCTTGATATCCAGCCTGCTGTGGACCGAGCCCTGAAGGCCAGAAGGCTGAAGTTCTGGACAAAGACTCTACCCCAGAAGATCCAGGAGCTAAAGGAGACTCAGGAAAATCACAAAGAGCTGTAGTGTCCTGTGAGAGAAATGATGTGTAGGGTTGAGTGTACATGGGGTCAGCCTGACATTTCTAAGGCCCATTGAGAATCCTAGTTAGAGTCTAACAGTCAGTTACATGATCATCCCTAACCTCTACAGTTGTCCTGACCAACATGTATGACAAATCCTTGGTGTGTCACTCATTACTCAACAAGTTGAGATACCTTTTATGAGACCCACTCAGTAAATGGTGCTACAACTGTATAGATGTGTGATTCCCCCAAGTGTCCTATTCTTCTTTCACATTCCACTGGGACCATGCTTCTCCCTTTTCCTCATCACTCATCCTCTTTCTTCGTCTCCAAGTCGCATGCCCTCTTCAAATAAAACAAAAGCTTTGGAAATACTGACTACATGGGGATGAGCTATGTGAAAATCCCATGTTCTCAGCAAGTCTCATGTCTTTCTTCTTTGCAAGTAGCCAATAAAGAAACCGAATGACCCAAAGTCCTATTGTTTTCTAATGGTCAAGCTGTTGTTCTAAAAGTTCACAAATTGCAAGTGGAGCTCTGTAGTAGGTATCTGTGGCTCCTACTATTCAAAGACTGAGACAAGAACATGAGCCTGACAGTTTCAGGTCAGCCTAAGCACATAGTAAGACCAATGTCTCTCTCTCTCTCTCTCTCTCTCTCTCTCTCTCTATATATATATATATATATATATATATATGTGTGTGTGTGTGTGTGTGTGTGTGTGTGTGTGTGTGTTTGTGTGTGCGCATGCTAGATAACATACAAATAGCAGAAATTTATATATATTCCTATAAACTGAGAAATCCAATGTCAAATGGCATCATATTTGCTGGGTTGTGAAAGTTAGGTCTCTGATTCAAAAGATTTCACATTGTATCCTTACTGGGTAGAATGAGCAAACAGTGGTACCCTTGATCTTCCCAGAGTCATAACTCTTAATAACATTGGATTAGAAATTATATTTCAGCAAATAAATTTGTTCCCATGGCTTTCAGTTCATAGAGGTCTCTAATGTCAGCCACTAAAGATGGCAACTGATGAAAAAATCCCTACATATTGTCCCTTTGCATAAAATTTTATTTGCTGCTTTTATGAAGGCCTGTAGAAATAAAACTAGGCATGTTTATGAGGCTCCCAAACTGGGTCAGAAGTTAGGGAGTTGACCAGAAGTGTCCCATTTCCTGAAGTTTGTTCTCCATATCAGGAGTTCTGCAGACATGTGGAGAACTTGCTAATACCTCTGAGTCTAGCACCTCTGTGAAGATGTTTATCTATGGGGTGTGTCCTGGAAAGGGGTGGTGTGCATCCATAGGTATCAAAAGAGATTTCTGTCCCTGGCACCCTGAGCAAGCTTCCCCTTGTATGGAAGTGTCTTCCTGCCCTTCATAAATCTTCCTGAAATCTCTTGACTCCTTGATCAGCATCCCCTAATCTTCCTGATAGTCCATGTGATTTATTTTCCTCAATGTTTCAACCCTAACAGTACAAAGCCTCTTGTACTTCATCATTTTCAAGGGTGCCAAATTCTGCCTCCTCTGTCTGTGCTTTTGCTCCCCCAAAGCACTTTCTCTGTCATTAAGGGATAATGTCTTATGTCCTATATGCCTTAAAACTTCCCCATCCCTCTACCTCTCACTAATTTGTACTACCTGGGTCAGTTTCCCCCACAGCAATCTCTGCACTAAATAGCAATCATAATGCACTATGACCTTCAGGTTGAAAATGAAGATTTCTGTGTTGACTATCCAGGACACCAGAAAATAGATGAGGTTATTGTTGAGCCTTGGCTAAGAAGCTGCGCAGAGGGATACTCTCACTGGGGTGTTGATGTGCTGTTGAGCTCCTGGAGAGACCATTAGTTTGCTGAGCCCCAGGGCTTCCTCCCTGAAGGCTTTCATTGCTGAAAGCTTGGTGTCAGCTGACAACCTCTTGCCCAATGCAGCTGAAGACTTTCCTGGGGGAAAAAAAAATCAGAGGCAGACAATCAACAGTGTTCTGATTGGCAGCTCAAGCTGCTTCCCCTGCATCTTCCTCCCCTTTGCAAAGCCCTTTTATACCTTAAGTAAAAACACTACAACCTAAACCCGTCTTTGGACCCTTCCTGTCAGGTGAGAGCCCTGGTGACCGTTGCTCTGGGTCGAGGTCCCTTTGCACCACTCCCAAATACTCACTCTTCCCCGATGATTAACTTTCACCTTCACTCACTGTCTGTGGGGTTTCACTTGTGAGACAGGAGCCAGCCTTGGCCTGTCGGGAGCTTGTATGACTAGTTGTTTGGTATTGGCTTGGTGCCAATACCAAGCCTCCAGGGTGCTTTGATGGCACTCTGCTGCAGTGAAGCAGTCACTCTGCTGCAGTGAAGGGGGATCACTCTGCTGCAGTGAAGGGGTCACTCTGCTGCAGTGAAGGGGTCACTCTGCTGCAGTGAAGGCGGCCGCTAAGCCTTACTGTTGTAAACCCACTGCCATGTGTCTCTCATTTCTCTGAATACACAGAACATCTCACCAGCAGCAATCTCGGGGTATGTTTGCGACTTTCCGTCATTGCTAAGGTTGGATTTTACAATGTGGCCCACAGGCTCATGTTCTGAGTGCTTGGCCCATAGCTGGAGGAATGTCCTGAAGGCTGGGTCCTTTAGGAGGTGGAGCCTGCCTGGAAGGATTACCAGGGGCAGGTGACCAATATTGTATTGATATTTAGCTGGACTTTTGTTTTATTTGTATTGTTGCTTTTATTGTTATTATTGTTACTATGATTTGCTCATTTGAATTTTGTTGGCGAACACACAGTCTTCCTGTGTAACCTATGATGTAATCAAACCCAGGATCCACCTGCCTCAACTACTTTCAATATACCTGTTCTCCTAGACTTTTTTTATTATTTATTTGTTCCATGTGTGTGTGCCCATGCACATGCACAAACACATATGCACACTTCTACACATGTGTCATGGCACACATATGAAAGGTAGAGGAAATTGCTTGAAAGTCAGTTCTCCCCTCCTCTTACGTGGATTCTAAAAGTCAAACAGCTCCTCAGTCTTGGTGGCAGACACCCCTACCCACTGAGCCATCCCACTGGCCCTCTCCTTAGACTTTTAACTCCTGCGTCCATTTTCCTTCCATCTCCATCTCAGTCCTTCTATACTCTGACTCTGTGTGAGTGTTTCTGTTTCCTTCTCTGTCTGTTTCTCCCCATGTTCCTCTAGGTTTCTGTGACTGTAAGTTTTCCATCACCCTCCCAATCTAGACAGAAATGCTCCTAAGTGTCTTCTTCATTCAAGAATATATTTACATAAATAAGAATGCACATGTGTGTACATATATATGTGTGTGTGTGTGTGTGTGAATGTGTGCATGCGTATGTATAAAGACACAAATGCAGAAATGTCCCTGAGTTCAAAGAAGAATACATATAGACATTCAGACCATGACTATGAGGATGAAGGGACCAGGACAGAGAACCGAGTAAATCATGAGTTCAGAAACTAAGGAGGAGTTTTCGGGATTAAGGGAACATGTGTAGCTTCATGTGTTTGCTCTCCCAGGCGTGTCTGTTCTCGAATGTGGCCACTGAGGGTGTCTCTTCAGAGAACAGCTTCTGTCTTCTCCAGTTACAGTTTTCTGCTCTGTCATCTCATCCCCGATGCCCTCTTCAGACCTGTGACTGTCATGCCAGTACACTTAGTGCCTGCAGGTTTCAGAGGCAGGTCCCTGTAATTTTAGGGGCTGCAGATGCCACATAGCATCTTCAGAGGAGGCCAAAAGAAATCCAGAAAGTGTGAGGTCTAAAGACCCCTGTCTGCTGACTACGGCTTTCACAAGCCCAATCTGCTCGCTGTTTCTCTCCCCCAACACCCACGCTGCCAGGCTCCACCCAGAGCCCTGCCCACACTCTGCAGGGTCCAAACTCCAGCTCGAGTCCTTGGGTGCCTTCTGGGAAAGCCTGACCTGCCCTACAGAAGTTCAGACACTCTTCTGTGTACCAACCATGGGACCGGGACAAATTCTCACTCCGATAACCACCGCAGCCTGTGGGCTCCTGCTTCTCCTCCAGATCCAGGGTGAGGCTCTCATGGGAGTGACAGGGAACCAAGGCAGAGATGCCAAACTGTGCAGAGGCAGAGCGGAGACTAAGGGGGGAAGTGGGCAAGAAAGGGATGAACTGGTGGAGTTCGATGCTCAGGAACCCTGCACTTGTATGATGCTCCCTAAGAATCAGGGTGGTCCACCTACAGAGCATAGAGGCTCTCTAAGGATGCCTGCTTTCAAGAGAGGATCTGAAAAGCAGGGGGGTTGCAGAATGGCAGGTGAACAAGGCCAGACAGCAAGCAAGGGTGTCAGGACATTCTCTCCTGGGTTTGTGACTGGAGCTAGAGTAATACATGGGTACTAAATAACACGGCAATACCCTCCATAGCCATTTGACTCTGCTGTATCATTTCCCTGGCCAGAGGCATACATAGCACGCCTTTCTCAGAGGAACTCAAGTAAGACTATTTACTTACTCGGGTTCTTACAGGAACCTGGTCCTACAATTAGAATTAGATCTCAGAGGTCACAGGGTGCCTTTTACATCAAATATCTTGCCTGGCTGAGGCAGTGGTATGACTCGGCTTCTAAGGGAAAGGTTACATCACTCGTGCCTGCCAAGCAGTTTCCACCTTATTTGGAGTTAAGTGGGCAGAATGCCTGAGCATGTGCTTCGGTCTCCTTCCTCTCCCCTCAGGGGCCCCTCCCGAAGGCCCTAATTCTTGCCACCCTTTCCCAGCATGCTCAGGAGGAAGTCTACTTGCCTATTACTTCATGCCTTACCTCCAATGGCCGTTCTCCCTTGCCTGATTTGACATTGCTCTCAAAAGTCACCAGCACCCTCCAGGCAAGATATCTTCTCGGCTTCTCTAATGGCTCCCGTTTTAAATAGTGCTTGGCTTGAGCCCATATCAGGAAGCATCGTTAACAAGTCATGGGAGAGCACAAATGTGGATCCAACCCTCTTCTGTCATCCACTTCTGGTTCTTCCACAGGAAACATCAAGGTCCCTGGGACTTACATGCAGGACTCAGGAGATTGTCTAAAGTTAGATGAAGGCTTTGGCCCTTGATTACAACCAGAATAATTACAGATGCACTGCACTTCTGGCACCACAATCTAACTCTGCCTAACACGGAGAACACCTCACACTACTATGTGTTAGAGCTCCCTAATACCACTCAATAGGAGGCTTCACTTCAAAAACAATCAGTTAGTGCAACAAGTCTAAAATCATGGATATTATAGTATATTCTTGTCTATTACTGTAACAAACACATGAGGCCTCAGTAGCCGGTAACTGAAGTGAAATCTCATGGGTAAAGAGCTCATTCCACATGAAACCCTGTGTGAGCAGCACGTGACAGAGAAGGGGAGGGTGCCTTTTCACACGGACGTCTTAGTGGATTGGATAGCTGTGGCAAATTACCTGAAGCCACATAACGATCAAAGGAAGTGGTTTCATTTAGCTCGCAATTTAGAGTTTGAAAATTCGCGATCAGGTGGCTCACGCTAGCGAGGCTCTGTTGAAATCTTCTAACTATGTCGCAACATGCCAATGGCATTTTACTGTAGGAGCATGTAGGAGAGAGAGCGAGTGGTGAAAGAGGAAGCAATACGCCCTGGGAATGGCCACAGTCACTCCTGTCTGACAGCTCACTCTCACTCTCACTGCAAGACCTAACCTGTTTCAAAATTACAGCAGTAATCCTCGTATGAGGGCTGCTGTGACTCAGTCACCTTCCACTAAACCAGCTTCTCAAAGCTCCGCTGCCTTACCTGTAGCACCCTGTGGTACATACCCAGTATAGTTGGGGGATAAAACATACCCAGATCACAGCATTGTGTCCCAGCCCCCAAGTTCATGTCCTCCTCACAGTTCAAAACACGGCCATACCATGCTCTCAGTCACAGAGACGTAATTCCTTAGGACATGATGCCAAAGTCCTAAGTCCCATCTGAAATTCAAGGAAAATTCCTTCTGGCTGGGAGCCTTTAAAAAAACAAGCATGATGGTTTTAAGAATCCATGTTGGAACGGGCAGAGAGTAAGCATTCCTTGTGCTGGCTTGGTTTTTGTCAACCTGACATGATCCTAGATATATCTGGGAAGAGGGAATCTCAACTGAGAAATTGATTCCAGCAAATTGGTCTGTAGACAAGTCTTTGGGGGCATTTTCGTGGCTAATTATTAATGTGGCAGGGCCCAGCCCACTGTAAGTAATGCTTCCCTAGACAGGTGGTCTTTTATTATATATAAGAAAGCAGGCTAAGTAAACCATAGAGAACAAATCAGTAAGTGGCATTCTTCCACGGCAGCGGTTCTCAACCTTCCTAAGTTGCGACCCTTTAATACAGTTCCTCAGGTTGTGGTGACCCCATAAAATTATTCCACCACTACTCCATAACTGTAATTTTGTTATAAATTGTAGTGTACTTATCTGATATGCAGGGTACCCACAGGTTGAGAACAACTGCTCCATGGCCTCTGTTTCAGTTCCTCCCTTGAGTTGCTGCCCTTCAGGATTGTAAGCTGTAAGATGAAGTCAACCCTTTCTTCCTCCTCCTCTAAATTGACTTCAGTCACAGTGTTTTTCACAACAATAGAAACCTGACTCAGACATTCTCATTGCAAAAAGAATGAACAGGAAAATAGAACACGGTGTCAGGGCTCAAACAAACTCAAAACCAAGCAAGAGAGATGGTCTCTCAAAACTGTAAGCCCGGCATGTGATGACCTTGGGAGCAGGCACTGGACTCCGCGGACTCAGTGTCCTCATCCCTGTGGCACTGCTTGCTGTATTAGTTACTTTTTTATTTCTGTGACATGACCAAGGCAGCACATTAAAGGAACTATTTATTTAGGCTTATGGTTCCAGAAGTATACAAGCCCAGAATAGGATGGCAGTGAGGATAGGATGGCAGTCAGCAGCAGGTAAGGTGATGGATATAGTTGAGAGCTCACATCTCAAACTGTAAGGAAGTGAAACTGCAAATGGTGCATAGTTTTCAAAACCTCAAAAGCACCCAGTGACTTCCTCCAACAAGGCCACATCTTCCAAACATACTCAAATAGAGCCACCAACTGGGGACCAAATATTGAAACATGTTGAGCCTAAAGAGAACATTCTTATTCAAACCTCCACACTGGCTGCCATGTACCTGGCTGCTCTCTCAAGGTGTGTACTGTGGCCTCCTGGTCTTCATAGGTGACTGCTGCCAATTGCCTGTATTTGTACAGTTCCCAAGAGCCATGGTCCCACTCAACTGGCTCACAGGGCATTCTAGTGGAAAATCTTGGCAGTGTTGCTGGGGTGGAGACTCCCAGATTTTCCTTAGAAATCTCAGTGGAACCTGCTATGATCTAATAGCCCTTAAATTCTGTGTCCAACAAATTAGTTACAGGTAAATAGCCCCAAGATCTGCTGCTTGGTCCCTGTGTCAAGAGGCATCCCCAGGCTGGCTCAGCCATGGCTGTAGCAGACATACATCAGTATACTAGAATCTAAGAAGCCTCTCTGTTTGTGATAGGAAACTAAAGGGGGAAGATGTTGGCAAACTAGGATATCTTCAGAGTGCCTTTACCACTCTTCTGGGGGCATTCCTCTGGGCCTGGCTTGCTCCTACCCACAGCGTTTTCTTTTGTGCCTTCACATTCTTACAGAGAACCCTGTTTGCTCTTGACATGGACATGATGTGAATGTTCAGATTTCTAAGCTCTGCCTCCCTCGCCATGGATTACTGTGAATTTCACCGAATATGGCCCAGAAGACTCAGACAATTCCTTTTATGGTTTACTTAGAAATGTCTCTCTCTAAAGACTTCTGAGCACTACTTTTAAAGTTGGCTTTCTACAAGCTCTGCAGTACAGATACAGTGCAGCCAACTTCTTTGTAATGATGTAACCCAGGTGACCTTCACTCCAGTTTACAATGGAATAGGTCTCACTTTCTTCTGGGACTTTGCATAATATTATTGTCAGCATTGTTATCGGCATTCTGGACACAACCATGTAAACTATCTATGAAGTCCAAGCTCCTTCCTATCCTTTGTTACCAGAGCCTTCACCAGAACAACTTATAATGTTCCCTTTACAACAAAATAGGATTCTTACAGATTGTCCCTTCCAACCTTTGGCCACCATTGTATTCCAATCCCATTTCTACATCTTTGGGTATTATAATGAAGCAAACTCACATGCTTGGTACCAATTTTCTGTCTGTGTTTGCTTTGTATTGCTATGACAAATAGCCAACACTGGATAATATCTAAAGAAAAATGATTTCTTAAATTCTCAGTATTGAAGGCTAAAAACTCCATGATGAGTAATGCTCTCTAATGAACCACTGGTAAGGATCTTGGAGCTCTGTCATAACATGGCAATGAAATTTCATGGATGGACGATAGGAACTTGGAGCAACTAAGAGAGTGGAGAGGGTCCAAGCTGACTCTGATTACAACTGATGCCAGTCTTAAAGAAAGTTAAAGATCAGCATAAAGCCTCTTCAAGAGTAGCTGTGATCCAATCACCTTCCACTATCCTACCTGTACAGATCTACCACCTCAGCACTGCCACTTTTGGCAAGCAAAGCACAGCAGAGAGACAGCAATAACTTACCCTCTCTGACCCCCATGAGAGGCTGCCAACTCTGGCCTTTCCTGAGGCAGGTGACTTGAAACTGGTTGGTCCATGTGGAACTATGATGGGTGATGTAGCGATAGCTCCCTAAGTTCTTTTATTTTTTTCCAACAAAGCGTGGCTTAATTCTATACAAGTGAAACAGGAAACCAGACAGACAAGAGAAGCAAGTGGTTTAGGGGGAAACAATAGCAAGGTAAGATAGCCTCACTAGATACATCCTCCTGCCCTGAAGCACAGAGTCTGTGGCTACCTGACTCTCTGTGGCTTGCACAGCAGGGAGGAACGAGATGCCCTAGAAGAAATATCTAATGCATCAGCAGTGCCCAGAATCAATTTCAGGTCTGGCACAGCCTACAAGTACCTCGACTGCATCTTGCTCTTGATGCTGTCATTTGAGGTGAATCCCAATTATTACATTTGGTAATATTCTCTGTGAAGGTAGGAAAGGAGGAGGAAAAACTGAGATCCTAGAGAAGATAGAGAGTGATGATAGATAGATAGATAGATAGATAGATAGATAGATAGATAGATAGATAGCCTTAGGTATTTCAGCAACAGTTAATTCTCAACTGTAATCAATTTTCTTTTCAAATATTTTGTCTTGTGTGTATGTTTGTGGTTTCTTTTTGATTTTGTTGTTTTTTCTTTTGTTTGGTTGTTCATTTTATATTTGTTGTTGTTGTTGATTTGTTTTGTGTTTTGAGACAAGGACTCTCTATTAACATAAGCTAACCTTGAACTCAACTATAGCCAAGCATAATCTCAAACTTTAAATCCTCCTGGTTCAGTCCCCAGAGTGCTGAAATTATAGGCAAGTGCTATTTTACCCAGCCAAAATGTGTATGTGTGTGTGTTTTAACCGTATAGGTCTTTTGCTTATATATTATAGTTTTCAGTTTTGTGCTTTTATGGGAATTTTGTGTGTTCTAATATGTGTGTTTTTGTGTCTTTATATGTTGCATATTTTCTGTGGCTCTTTTTTCCCTGTTAGCTAGTTTGTTTTTGCCCTATTCAGGTTTGTTTGCATTAATAATAATATTTATTATCCTTAAATAATAATATTTATTATTACTAAATAATATGTATTATTATTATATGCCTCTGTTTTCTAATGAGAGAGAGAGAGCAAAAGAGCATGAATTTGAGCAAATTAAATCCAATCAGATAATGGTTGGTTACTCACAAAGCTGTTCTACTACTTGCAGGCTTACCTTGCAAGCACCATTGTATTGCAGCTTTTGAGATATAGTTAAAATACCATGACTACCCATTTCAGGGTTTACTTCAGTGGTTTTCCAGTACACAGAGTTCTCCCAATGTATCCCCACATCTTAGCACACAATACTCAAGAGCCTCTTCTGTGTTTCAAATTCAGTTCAACAGAGTCATGAACAGGGGTGACCTGAGGCCACTGTGACAGACAGGAAGCATATGAAACTGACATTTCCTGACCTTGGTTGAGCTGAGGGTGACAAAGAAGTTGGTGGGAAACCCTTTACTATGGTGGCAGCTAATTATGCAGACTCAACAGTGATGTCAGCTCTCTATCCACAGGGCAGGATTCAGTCAGTCCCATCAGGACCACACACACAGGCCAGATACGGGGAAGCCTAGTCCACATGAAGGGCCTTGATGTAGGTGTTCATTCTTTCCTGGGAATTCCCTTTGCCAAGCCACCTATAGGAACACTGCGCTTCTTACCCCCTGAGCCTCCTGAACCATGGAGTGATGTGAGGGATGGGACCACACATCCAGCCAGGTAAGTTCTCCTGAGTCCCTGGGATGGATGAGTGCTATGAACTCTGGGCCAGACTTCAGTGGTTCCTCATCTCAACCTCGCAGCATTTTTCCATGGCATTGGGGGGATTCCCAAGAGTATCTTCAGGAGATCTTGATAATATTAAGAGAGTGAA
This sequence comes from Pachyuromys duprasi, assembly GCA_028658305.1. Classification (NCBI taxonomy): domain Eukaryota; kingdom Metazoa; phylum Chordata; class Mammalia; order Rodentia; family Muridae; genus Pachyuromys; species Pachyuromys duprasi. The sequence continues at coordinate 40,961,071 of CM053744.1, forward strand.
AGGACTCTGTTGGCCTCTTAGTTCAGGGCTTAGATCAGGCTCCTTCCAGTGTTCTCTAACATCCAAGGAAGGGTCTCTGGGAAAGGTCTGGCTCGACTCCTAGAACCTGTAAGATCCCCAGCTAACAACATCAGAAACTAGGTCCTTGAAGAGAACAACGCCTTGCAAACATCATGTTCCACTGCTGCTGGAACCTACAGGGCTAGATTTCACTAAATAAAAGAAATAAGTCTATATGAATATTAAGTGCTTTTCTTATTGCTGAGACAAAATTCATAGCAAAAGCAACTTAATGGGAAAGAGTTTACTCTGGTATATAATACAAGGTGAATGCCATCATGGTGGGAAAGTCATGGCAGCAGGAATCCAGGGTGGCTTGTCACTTGGTGGAGAGAGGGGGATGCTGATGTTCAGCTTTCTATCTCTCTTCTATTCAGTTCAGGACCCCCGGCAGCAGAATCGTACTGTCTGCTTCTAGGCCAAATATCCTAATCCAGAAACCCCCTCACAAACAAGCCTATTTCTGTAGTGATTCTAAATCTCATCAAGTTGACATTCAAGATGCCACAATATGCTCCTAACTGGAGGTTATGGGAGAGATGAGGATTCCAAGAGTCTGGACTTGGAATGAGGGAGGTTCTCACTACCCTAGGGGAAACTACCCTCCATTCATTTATGGACTCCAGTGTGACACAGCTATCCTATTGCAGAACTGGTTGGCTAAAGAAAGACATGGTCAGTGTCAACACCTGCCAATCAAAGGCTGTCAAAAGGATACCTAAAGGTCATTATTCCCCGCCCCCAAGAGGTGTAGGAACCAAGCCCATCAATAACCTTGAGACCTTACTGAAAGTCTGAGCTCTATCTCAGCTTCCCCAGAGCCTGTATCCTGTACTTCGATGGGCAGGAACTTAGAGAGGGATCATGTGTAAGCCAGGCATCAGAGAGGGAAGTGCCTAGAGATATTTGAAAGCATACTAAACCTGAGGGTCTGTTTCTGGGCATCCTATGTCCCTGGGCTGATTCTCTGCCATGGTTGGTGACCAGGTGCCTGCAGGACATCGCTGCAATGAATATGCAGGCTCTCAAGCTGTTGAAGCTGACCTTGCCTCCCATCCCTATGTCTGAGGATTGCCTATACCTTAACATCTATACACCAGATCATGCCCATGAGGGTTCCAACCTGCCTGTGAGTATCAAGCCATGCTCAATCATGGGTAAGAGTACATTTCTTCTAGAAAAAGATTAGAATATCAGCCTGGGCCACACTGCAGTAAACCCTGATGAGAAGTCTCTTTCTGTAATCCCACCTACCCACCAACTTGTATCTAGAAGATTTATTGGGTGTGCAATGGCTGTACTTTGAAGTCACCAAAGACCTAGCCATTAATTTTCATTGAACTGATGAGATTTAAGAACTCTTCTGATTAATTTTCATGTGACAAAATGGAGAAAATGTCTCCATCATTTTTCCCACAAAAGTTTCTGGGAATAATACAGTCAGGCTTTGATCCGGGTGGACTCCAAGCAGAGAGAAATCTTGTGTCCATGACTGCACTTGAACCCCTTGCTCATAGCATTTGTCTATGTGGGCAGCACTCAGAGAAGTTGTACTGACTCTGAAGGGAAGCCCAGCTGGGAGACATATGGCATATGGGAAACACATGACACCTATCTTGACTTTTCCAGGTGATGGTGTGGATTCATGGTGGTTCACTGGCTATAGGCATGGCTTCCTTGTATGATGGATCCATGCTGGCAGCCATTGAGGATGTGGTGGTGGTCACTATCCAGTACCGCCTGGGTGTCCTGGGCTTCTTCAGGTGAGCCTGGGGCTGGGCTGGGCTGTGCAGTAGAGAATGAACAGAAATAGGACAGCCCATGACTCCTTCTATTCTACTTCTCAGCACTGGAGACCAGCACGCCAGAGGCAACTGGGGCTTCTTAGACCAAGTGGCCGCCCTACGCTGGGTCCAGCAGAACATCGCCCACTTTGGAGGCAACCCTGACCGGGTCACTATATTTGGCGAGTCAGCAGGGGGCACAAGTGTGTCTTCACATGTTGTGTCCCCCATGTCCCAAGGACTCTTCCACGGTGCCATCATGGAGAGTGGGGTGGCCACGATACCTGGCCTCATCTCAACATCCCCTGACGTCGTCTATAGAGTGAGTGTCCTCATGCCTATAACCCGAGCTTTCACCTCAGCTCTCACCCTCAGAAACTCTGGTTCTCTGTCTGACCAATGTGGACAAGGACCATGGAGGTAACCAGGAACTGCCTCCTGTACAGGAATTCCTGAATGGCTAAAGGTTAGAGTCACTCCCCTCTGCTTCCGTGTATCCCATAAAGCCGTACTCCGGATCTGTGACATTATAAGCAAAAGCATGTCATTGGATGTGATAGCCCTTTGAGCTGTCACCTCCGAACACGAAAGAAGCAGGAACAATTTTACACCTGCCATAATCTATATACCTATGTACCTACCCTATGAGATTTCAGGGATACCTGAACCCAAGTCAGAACCTTAAAAAAATAAAAAATAAAAATAAACCACCTTACCTGGAATGATGAGCAATTCCCTGCCTGATGCCTTTATAGACGGTGGCCAACCTGTCTGGATGTGAGCAAGTGGACTCAGAGGCCCTGGTGAACTGTCTGCGAGGCAAAAGTGAAGAGGAGATTATGGCTATTAACAAGGTTAGGCTGAACAGTAGGATGGAGAGGCAATAAAGGATAAGGTAGCCTGCCCTAGGCAGCCTCCAACTGCACCGGGAACCAGCTTCCTTCCTTCCTTCACAACCCAGGGCCCAGGTGGAGACTTGAAGACCAGGATGTGGTAAACCAGGTGTAGGATCTCATAAAGCAGTTGTGACAATTCCAGTATGAGACAGACAGGAACAGGAAACTATAGCCTAACATCAGAATTGTCAATGTCCCTCCAGGCCTTCAAGATCATCCCTGGTGTAGTGGACGGCATCTTCCTGCCCAGGCATCCCAAGGAGCTGCTTGCCTCGGCTGATTTCCAACCTGTCCCCAGCATCATTGGCATCAACAATGATGAGTATGGCTGGATCATCCCCTCGGTGAGGCTCAGGTCCAAGGAATAGGTCTCTGGGAAGCCTCTCCAAGAGCCCCATGTTATCTTCACCACAACATATTCTCTCCTCTTACCATTTAGAGCATGAGCACCACTGACTCCCAGAAGAAAATGGATAGAAAGACCGTGCAAGCTATCCTGCAGAGGAGGGCAGGCCAGATGGTAAGGCTTCTCGAATACTGTAAACAATGAATGCAGAGGGCACCTTCAATGTATCCTGCTCATGCATATGGGAAGAAACTGCAGGAACAGACGCTGAACTGTGATGGTACTTGTGGGTTGAGTGTCCCCAGAACCTGGCCCTTTCTTGATTTAACTTGTCCCATACCAGGCCCTACTTGTCATCCAGAGACTATGGCCTCACTGCCCCAAAGCCTGTGCTATCTGACTCTCCCTGACTCCTCTGGGCTAGATGTGGCCTCCTGAATTTAGTGACCTGGTGATGGAGGAATACATGGGGGACAATGAAGACCCTCAGCTTCTCCAAGTGCAGTTCAAGGAGATAATAGAAGACTTCATCTTTGTGATTCCTGTGCTGCAAGTAGCACATTTCCAACGTGAGTGCATCTGAAACTGAGGCCTGATCCCTAGGGGGCAGCTCAGCCCAGCTGAGCTCTGGGGTTCCTCATCTAAGTAAATTCTTGGGACTTGTGTGAGGCCTAGGAATCTTCCAAACTTTACTGGTGAGGACAGTGAGTCACACCGACATCATAAAACCATAGAGCAAAAATTTTCAAGACCATGATTTAACCAAGTCCCCCGCTCGGTCCCTGATCCAGCCTGGAGTTTCGCATTGCACTATTCAAAATCTATCCAGAGTTGGTCCCATATCCGACTAGCTATCTTGTCATCACAGTTGAAGAAGTACATCACCAGGTGAAAGTCTGCTTTCTCAATTGTCCTTGCCTCCAGGTTCCCATGGCCCAGTCTACTTCTATGAGTTCCAGCATCGGCCCAGCTTCTTCAAGGACTCCAAGCCACCTGATGTAAAGGCTGACCACGGTGATGAGGTTCTCTTTATCTTCAGATCATTTTGGGGAGGCACCCAGAGTGAGTCATTTTTTATTCCCCCAGGATCCAGGCCCCACAGCATGCTTATATGGGGAAACTGAGGTTCAGAGTAAAGACAGCATGGTTTGTGTACCATGATGTATCCCAAAAGGCTAATGTGAGATTAGAAACACAGCCCCTTCCCACTCCTGCCCGTTTTCTCCATCTGTCCCTACCTGTGTGGGCCATAGAATCAGGCACGGTGGTACAATGGGTTGTTTTATGTTACTTGTCTCTTTGTTTGTTTTGACTTTGAGACAAGTTCTCCGTGCGTAACCCATAATGAATGGCAGCTCTGTCTCAGTCTTCTGACACCAGAGGCAAGCACTATGACTCCCACTGTGAGAAGAATATTCTAAAGGCATGGTTATTCCTTTGGTCAGAAGGAAGAAGGATATTCTGAGGCATGAATGAGCCTGTGGGAGTAGAAATTGAAGGCTGAGATGAATAAGACAGAATGTGCATGTACAGGAATTGGATTCTGGGGGGGTGGGAAGGGGAGGGGAGGGAAGGGGAGGGCAGGAAAGGGGCCAGGCCTAGGCCCAAGATCATGCTGTTGCAGGGATGATGGAGTGAATAGCCTCATGAGAAGCAGAAGTATAGACCCTTAATTTCTTCATCTCTGCAGTTGACCTCACTGAGGAGGAGGAGCTGCTGAGCAGGAGGATGATGAAGTACTGGGCCAACTTCGCAAGACATGGGTGAGAGCACGCCCCTCCCTCAACCTCTAAGGAGTTGACTGGTGTCCAGGGCTGGCCTTTTGGGAACAAGACAATACAATAAGATCTTCTTGTTTCCCTACATCAGTACATCTGCCATAATTCTCTAATGGCTTAGTCCACTGCCCTGACCAAAATCAGGGATATGGTCCAAGTTCATCAAAGCCTAAAGTAACCTTTGCTCTCCCTGCTGGGAGGATGTCCACAGGAACCCCAACAGCAAGGGTCTACCCTACTGGCCCATGTTTGACCATGAGGAGCAGTATCTGCAGCTGGACATCCAGCCTGCTGTGGGCCGAGCCCTGAAAGCCAGAAGGTTGAAGTTCTGGACCAAGACTCTGCCCCAGAAGATCCAGGAGCTAAAGGGGGTTGAGGACAGACATGCAGAGTTGTAGCACCCTGTGTCAAGTGCAGGTGGGGTTATTCTGAGGTTTCCAAACACCTTAAGAAGAGACATAGGGGGGCCACATTTTTATAGTCATTAGGTTCATACACCCAACAATTATGAAGTCTTCCCTAAAAAATATATGTTCCTCGCTAAGCCTGACAAGGGTCACTTCTGTTACATACAGTAAACATGTATCCATGCATATATGGATGGGTGAGTCCCAGTAGACAACACCCCTTCCTTGCATGGCCCCTCCCTCCCTCCCTCCTCCCCCCTCCATCCTCCCCCTTTCCACTCCTCTCTCTTCTCAGGCCCTCTACTACTAGTGATGTCCCTTGGGGAGGATTTCACTAAGCTGGGTGACTGAACCCACTTTTCACATCTCAGCAAGCTCCTATATTCTAAGAGATAAGGACAAATTTTAAAGAAAATCAGATACTGAAAGCCCCAAGAGTTCATTCCTAGGGCTATCACACAATTATCGCAACAGGTAGCTTCTATACAACAAAAATTTATTGCTCTCTGTTCTGGAAGCTGAAAGTTCTGGCAATGCTGACACCCAATTTGAGATCTAACAAGATATCTAACATATCTGACTCATAGGCAGCACTCTGCCCTTCCCGCCACAAACCAGCAAACAAGCTCCCACAGGCACAATCCATACAAGCCGCATGTTAGCCCATCTTCTATTGTTACAACAAAAGATCCAAACCAACTACTTATTTTATTATTTCAGTTTATTTACTTTACATCCCAAGGGTGCCCCCTCCCTCCTGAACCAGATAAAGAGAAGAGTTTCTGAGCTAATGAAATGGCTCCACAGTAGGGATGCCTGAGGTCAAGCCTGATGACGTGAATCTGATACCCAGGAACCACATGGCAGAAGGAGAGATCTGACTTTCCAAGTTGTCCTCTAACTTTCACATATGTTCTGTGGTTCTATGGTACACACACATACACAAATACATGTAAAAAAAAACACTTTTTTAAAAAAAGAACAGGTTTCTTTAAACTTGTTTTAAGGGATAAAACTCTATGATTAGATACCATCACCTAATGGGACACTGGTGAAATCATATTAGGCTACCACACAACATAGCAGGGAGCAGAAAGGGAAATGGCCAAGTAAGAAAGAAACACATGGGCTACCCCTGCTGTTTAAAGCCTGACCCCAGGGGTTGGCGATTTAGTTCAGTGGTAGAGCGCTTGCCTAGCAAGCACAAGGCCCTGGGTTCGGTCCTCAGCTCTGAAAAAAAAAAAAAAAAGACAAAATAACAAAAAGACCAAAAAAAAGAAAAGAAAAAAGAAAAGTGATGGTAAAAAAAAAAGCCTGACCCTGTGAACTCATTGGGACTGCACAAATCCCTGTCACGAGCAGTAATTCAAAGACCAAATCACATCCTACTAGGCCTCACTTCATAGAGATTCCATCATTCCTCAGCATTTCCACAATGGAGATAACATCTCTCTGGTACATTAACGACAGGACATGTATTATCTAATTTTGAGTCAGAGCACCAATTCCATTCCTGAGGATTTTCCCTCATGGTAGGGCTCACCTCACACACACACACTCCTCTGTGCTGGCTAGGTTTGTGTCAGTTTGACACAAGCTAGGAGTCATCTAAAAGGAGGGAATCAATCTCTCTCTCTCTCTCTCTCTCTCTCTCTCTCTCTCTCTCTCTCTCTCTCTCTCTCTCTCTCTCTCTCTCACTCTCAGTTTGGCTTTTCAAGACAGGGTTTCTCTGTGTAGTCCTGACTGTCCTATAACTCAGGCTGTAGACCAGGCTGACCTCGAACTCAGAGATCCACCTGCCTCTGCCTCCCTAGTGCTGGGATTAAAAATGTGTGCCACACTGCCCAGCAAGGAGGAAATCTCAAGTGAGAAACTGCCTCCAGAATGTCCTGCTGGAGAGTATTTTCTTAAATAGTGTTTAATGGAGAAGGGCCTAGCCCATTGTGGGTAGTGCCATCCTTGGGCTGGTGGTCCTGGGTTCTATAAGAAAGCAGATTGAGCAAGCCATGAGGCACAAGCCAGTGAACAACACCCTTCCATGGCCTCTGCATCAAATCCTGCCTCCAGATCCCTGCCCTGTTTGAGTTCCTGTCCTGACTTCCTTTGATGATAAACAGTGATGTGGAAGTGTAAAGCCAAGTAGACTCCCCCCCCCAAGTTGCTTTGGTCGTGGTGTCTTGTCAAAGCAATGGTAACTCTAACTAAGACACCCCTCTTAATGCTATAACAGTGGAGATTGGGTTTGTACATTACAATGGGGCAGAGAATAAACTTTAAGACTGTAAAACTCAGAGCTTCCATGTTTCAGTCACCGTGGTCACTAATTATGGAAAATATAAAGGTTCCAGGCCTTGGCTATGGTCGCTCAAGATTAAATGTCATCTATCATTGCATTTAAAGTAATCTACCCTCCATTTTCAGTATGGTGTACTTCTGTAGCTGTGCCCCATGCACTAAGAAAGCTAGGCACGAAGATCACCATCCCAGGTCAGCCTCGTGACATATCAAAATGTTGACTCAAAATAAATGAATATGGAAATTCGTTCTCTTCTATTTCTGTCAGAAGTGGTGACTGGATTCATCTTTGTGAGATGCAGTACTAGCTTTGCACACAGATGCTGGTTCCTATAGGTAGGTGAGTGTGGAAAGGGCCAGGCAGGCTCCTTGTGTTCTGTCTTCTGCCATACTCCAGTGTTGGTTTGGTCTGCAGACACCATGAGGACCACACTTACATGACCATTGCACATCTCCTAAAGGGTCATCTATGAGATCCTCCTAGCATGTGGGATTGTGGTGGGAAACAGAAGATCCAGACATGTCAAGGAACAGAGGAGGTTCCTATCCTCTGGCTCCATGGGGGTCTGTTCATTCAGAGAGGTGTCTTCCTGCCCTTCACAGCCCTCCCCTGCAACCTCCAGACCACCTGACCATATCTCACTTGCCAGGGCATCCATGCAAATAACTGTGTCACCACACTGTTGTCCCTAAATATTCCATCTTCCCCCCCCACACACACACACACACCTCCATCCCTCTCTTGTTTAACTAATCCCTGTCCCATCCCATCCCCCATGTATACCTGAGTATGTGTACTAGCTCTTGAAGGCAAGAGTTGGTAAGACCAAAGACTGAAGTTAGGGTGTCTTTCTCGATTATTTCTCCACTTATTTTTTGAGACAGGCTCTTGGACTGAGCCTGGGTTTCACAGATTTACCTAAGCTGGCCATCACGCTAGCACCAGGATCTGCCTGTCCCTACTTAGTGCTGAGGCTCCAGGTGCATACCACCATATCCGGCTTATGTATGGGTACAATGGATCCAATCCCAAACCTAGATATTTGTTCAGCAAGCTTTACTCTAGCCCTCCAGATCTGGCTACTTTTCAGGACTTTATGTGTATGGATGTTTTGCCTGCACATGTGTTAACATGTTTGGCTACGTTTAATAAGCTTTGAGATTTCATCTTACCAGAGTCAGAATTACGAAGATCAGTTTAAAAAGAAAAGAAAAAAAATACAATAAATAACAGTCTGTGCGGGAGTGCAAACCAGTCCATCCACTCTGAAAACCAGTGCAGAAACTCCTCAGAAAGATTAAAAAAAAAAAAAAAATGGAGTCTGGAGCAACGGCTCAGCAGCCAGCGCTAGCTGCTCTTCCAGAGGACTGAAGTTTGACCCAGTACCCACATAGTGCCTGTGCCAGGGGATACAGTGACCTCTTCTGACTGCCAGCGGTATTGCATGCATGTGGTCCAAAGACATCAATGAAGGCAAAACACCCATACACACAAAATAATACCTTTTAATTAATTAATTTTAAAAATCCAGAAATAAAGAATGGAAAGATGGCTCTGACTTAGGAGTTCTGAGTGCTCTTCTACTGGACCCAGGTTCACATCCCAGCACCCGCATGATAACCCCAGTTCCAGGGCTCCAACACGCTCTTCTAGCTTCCAAGAACACCAGGCATGAAAGTGCGACGCAAACACGCAACCAAAACACCCATACACATAAAATTAAATAAAAATACAATGTTAAAATATTTTTAAAGCTAGGAGCAGGCAGCGTGGCACACACCTCTGTAATCTTAGCACTCGCTCAGGCAGCAGAGGCAGGCAAATCTCTGTGAGGTCAAGTCCATCCTGGCTTACATAGCAAGTTCCAAACCAGTCAAGGATAAACAGTGAGACCCTGTTTTTTTTAAAAAGCTAAAAATACATCTTACACAAATATGATCCTTCTATACTACTCTTGGGCATATTCCCAAAGGATTCTATGTCCTACTACAGAGATGCATGTTCACCCGTGTTCATTACTGCTCTAGTTACAATACCGACTAAATGGAAACAGTCTAGATTTCCAGCTGATGAATGGAAAATGAAAATGTGGCATGTGTACACAAAATAATATTATTCTGCTATTAAAAGAGTGAAATATTCATTTCAGGTAAATATACAGAGCTAGAAATATTTGCCTTGAGGGAGCTAACCCAAACCCAGAAAGATAAATATTGTGGGTCATCTCTCATATGTGGATGCTAACTTTGAATATTTAAATATATTTAAATTAGAGTGACCATAGAAGACTGGACGCTAGTAAGGGACCATGCAGGAGGATTTCAAGGGAAAGGCTAGAACACAGATGGTACAGAGGAAGAAAGAGGAACGATGGGGCAGAAATGATTACATGGGGTGAGGAAGGGCAGGGTACAGGAGTGAGTATGGGAGGGTATAACTAACACTAAAGACATGGAAGCCAACTACTGTAGAAACTTACACACACACTCTGTTTATATATTAATGTATATGGGAATTAAACAGAGTTACACTATGTAACAGAGAGGCAATGCCCTCTCCAAGACACAATAAACAATTAAATTAAAAACCCAGTGCTAAATATAGGTTACCTCTTTTTGAGTTTTTTAGTAGTGGGGTTCTGGAGGCACCACCCCAAAAAATTCTAGTCTGTATTGCCATTGTTCTTGGCTACCCTTCAGAACTTGATTTTAAAACCTATCGCTGAAGACACCACTTATACTTGAGTCATAAAAAATCAAGTTGGTACCTAACACGGAAGCTTTATCCACACTACCTAACCTCCCTAATGGTAGAAGGTTCTATCTATTGGGAGAAAATGCTCACCAACAGTCTTACCCAGCTTTGAACCCTTCAGAGTACAATACCGCTAGCCTGGCAAGATATGTCCACGAGTACAATAGTCGCATGGTGTAATAGTAGCAACCAGCCTCCTTCTGATTAGATTTAAAGCTTCCACAAGATGAAACTCTTGCTTGATACTGTTACCTGGGCCAAATTGGGTGGCTGGCTAGGTCATAGGCCCAAGGGGAGAACTTAAGAGTATTAAAATAACAGTAAGAAACTGTCCCCTAAGTTCTTATTTATACACCCATTAGTACGCCTCTCAGCCCTCACCAAAGAAGCTTTTTTTTTTTTATAGTAGATAGTGATTAAAACAGAGATCAGCAACCAGTCAACGTGTAGAGACTATCAGACTGTGGAGTGATAAATGAAACATCTGCTCTAAATGAAACATCTACATCACACCCTGTCTCAATCAGGGGTTTATTGCTTCGAGGAAACACCATGACCAAAAAGCAAGTTGGGGAGGAAAGGGTTTACTCGGCTTACACTTCCAGATGATAGCCCATCACTGGAGGAAGTCAGGACAGGCACTCAAGCAGGGCTGGAACCTGGAGGCAGGAGCTGATGCAGAGGCCATGGAGGGTGCTGCTTACTGGCTTGCTTCCCTGGATGAGTCTCTGTGATGACTCTAGTTTGTGTCAAGTTTACACACACACACACACACACACACACACGCTGGTACTTTGAAGTTGGACTAAATCCATTTTGCATTGTGTTATGGCTACAAATCCATGGGGACCAGAGAGTGGAATGTGGTGGTTTCAATAGGAATGGCCCACATAGGCTCATGTGTTTGAATGCTTGGCACTATTAGAAGGTGACTTTGTTGGAGTGGGTGTGGCCTTGTTGGAGGGAGCACGTCACTGGGAGGGTGGGCGTTGAGGTCTCCTATGCTCAAGCTCCACCCAGTGTGGCATTCCAGTCCTGGCTGCCTACAGATCAAGATGTAGAACTCTTGTCTCCTCCAGCACCATGTCTGCTTGTAAGCTGCTATGCTTCCTGGCATGGTGATTATGGACTAAACCTCTGAAACCGTAAGCCAATTAAATGTCTTCCTTCATAACAGTTGCCTTAGTCATGGTGTTCCCTAGCAGCAATAAAACCCTCACTAAGACAAACGGGTAGTGGAGTGTTGCTGTGACAGACATGACCGTGTGTTTTGGGGAGGATTGGGGAAGGAAGGACTTTGGAACTTTGGGTTAGAAAAGCCATTGAGTTGAGGCCTCAGTGCGATATTCTGTAAGAGCTTGGGAAAAAGAAGAAGGAGGAGGAGAAGGAGGAGGAGGAGGAGAAGAAGAAGAAGAAAACAATGCTGAGAGCAATGCAAAGACTCTACCAGGAGGAGGAGGAGGAGGAGGAGGAGGAGGAGGAGGAGAAGAAGAAGAAGAAGAAGAAGAAGAAGAAAACAATGCTGAGAGCAATGCAAAGACTCTACCAGGGACATTTGCCATTTTGATTGAAGATCCTTAGCTGGGGCTGAAGAATCCACTGTGGTTAACAAGATCCCAGCACCGCTGAAGTGAAACCTCTGTGTTACCGGGACAATTGATGCTGGTCAGCTAGAGCTGAGAAATTAGTGGTGGTTAAGAAGAGACCAGCATCGCTGCGGTAAAATCTTCTGGGAAGCGTTTTCTGAGAGCGCAAAAAAAGCTTTGTTCCAGAGGCAGCCCAGGTTGTACCTCTTGCTGGCAGCCGGACTTGGAACGGTGTAAGAGTCACCCAGGTGGTCCTGCTTGTGAAGGCATGTAGGGGTCATGGAGAGCAGCTGAGACTTGGCACTGTGAAAGGTCAGGAGAGGCCATTGGTGAAGGTGCAGCCTCAGCGGCAGTTGAAGGCCCAGGACTAAATGGGTCATGAAGAGAAGTTCAGGCTTGGCACCATGAAGAAAGCCTGTGACAGGCTTTTGGTGAAAGTGCAGCCCAGTTGCAGCAAAGGACCCTGGCAGTCTTGGAGATGCCGGTACCTTGGGGCGACCACCCAGGACAGCAGCAGTGGTGAAGTGGAGGCAGCCTGAGCCTAGAAGACAAGCTGTGTGTGCCTCAGAGAGCGGAGCTGGAGAGGGGAGCCAAGCCCTTTGGAGGAGTCTAGAAGATTGTGAGTGGATCCTAGACATTGGACAGTCAGAGTTTGATTTTGCTTTGATTTGATTGTGACTGATTTTTTTCCCTCTTAAAGTAAGAAAGTATTTCACTGGAGCACACAGTTAAGAGACCTTGAATTATTTTTTTAATTGGATTTTTTTAAAAAGGTGAATATTTTGAGGGACTGAAATTTTTATGTGTTTGAAAGACTAAAGACTGTAGAACTTCTGAAGTTATTTAGATCATGGGGATGAATAAGAAAGGAAGGGTTGTGGCTTAATAGTGATGCGGTTATGTGTCAGGTTGACAAGAGGTCAGTTGTACTGGCTGGTTTGTGTGTCAGCTTCACACGCGCTAGAGTCATCACAGAGAAAGAAGCCTCAGTTGATGCTCAACCTCCATGAGATCCAGTGGTAGAACATTTTTTCAATTAGTGATCAATGGGGAAGGGCCCAGCCCATAGTGGGTGATTCCATCCCTAGGCTGGTGGGCCTGGGTTCTATAAGAAAACAGGCTGAAAGAAACCAAGTAATCCAATTAAAAAATGGGGTAGGGAGCTAAAAAGAGAACTGACTGCAGAGGATTATAGAATGGCAGAAAAACACTTAAAGAAATGCTCAACATCCTTAGCCATCAGGGAGATGCAAATCAAAACAACCCTGAGAT
>CM053744.1:40974749-40996946 GCA_028658305.1 Pachyuromys duprasi
CATGTGAAGGGCACTGATGTAGGGGTCCACACCTTTCTGGGAATTCCCTTTGCCAAGCCACCTCTTGGATCGCTGCGGTTTGCACCCCCAGAGCCTCCTGAACCATGGAGTGGTATAAGGGATGGGACTTCTCACCCAGCCATGTAAGTTCTCCTAGGGTCCAAGGGTCTTCAGACCCTGAGGTGAGCAGGTGCTGTAAGCCATGGGGATTTGCAACCATTCTTCCATCTCAACCCCACAATCAATATTTCCTCTGTGAGTAGGGAATTCCTGTGTACATTTTCCAATGACTGTTGAGTCTCACAGGTTAGAATCATTTTGCTGGATTACAGGGCCTAAGATCCACAGATGTTGAAGATATGAACAGTCACACATGTACTATGGTACCAGCAGTACCTAATATTTCTTGCCACTAAGGGAGGCAGTATCTGGAAGAAACCTGGGTAGCTCTCCCAACTTTGAAAAGCCCCTAGACACTAGCAGCAGATAAAGCATGATCCTGAGAAGGGCATCAGTGTTGGGTTCTTGGGTTCTATACCACTGGATGGAACAACAGTCCAGTGTTAGTGTAACTGCACCTGGAAATGCTAGGACAGATGAGAATCCCTGGACTTAGAATGAAGTGGGTCCCATTACCATGTGGGAAAGCTAAACACCACTAGTTGGTATATGGCTGGGGTGGAGCACATCCTATATACAGGCCTGAATGGGTAATGAAGAAGTAGTGACTGCCATCTGCATCCAATGATTCCCACAGAGAATACTGTCATGTTTTCTACCCTCAGGAAGAATGGGATCCAAGGACTTCAAAACCAGGGGGTCTTTTTGAAAGGCTAGGCTCTATCTCAGCTTCTCTAGAGGCTAGAACTTGAACTTGGTGGGAGGGACTTTAGAAAAGGATCATGGAGAACCAGAATTAGGGAGTGAAGAGTATGGAGGTCCTTAGCAGCCAATCTAGGAGCTAATTTAAGTAGCACACAGTTCCTGAAATAATTGCCATTGTTACCAGGTGTCTTCAGAAAGCTGACAAAATGAATGGGCTGGTTATGTCCCTGTTGAATCTGCCCCCACCTACTGTCTCCATGTCTGAAGACTGCCTTTACCTCAGCATCTACTCACCAGCCCATGCTCATGAGGGTTCTAACCTGCCTGTGAGTATCAGGTCATGGTCTACAGTGGACGAGAGAACATTTATCCTGCAGGAATATTAGAAGAAACAAGATTGACATGGACCCCGCTGAGTGTGGACCTTCACATGAATCCTCTCACTATTGAGTACAATAAGGCTTTCTCATTCAGGGCAAGCATCTGGCTCATGCATAGGGGAACACAGAGTCTTGATGTCTCCAAGAGTCAGAATATGTGGCCAAGAAGTATGGCCAACAACCAGAGGCTAATTCTATTAATTCCCAAACCAGAGACCAAACAAACTCACAGGCCCATCAGATGGCACACAGTGTAAAGGAACTTGCCATGCAAGCCTGGTGACATGGCTTCAATCTCCAACACCCATGTAAAGGTGGAAGGTGAGAACTGACTCCAGATATATGTCCTCTGACCTCCACACAAAAAGGCTGCTTTTTCTGACTGAACTTGGATACCTCCTCTAGGCACAGATCATGACACTGTGGTACACATCAATGGCGGTGGCTGCAGAGTGTTAGATAATATAGAGGATAATGTATAATATGAGATGATACAATATTATAATATAATATAATAAATGTTGGATAATATAGAGTATTGTTTAGACCAGGAAGAAACTAGTTGATACCTGTCTTGATTTCCCTAGGTGATGGTGTGGATCCATGGTGGTGCACTGGTTGTAGGCATGGCTTCTTTGTATGATGGATCCATGCTAGCAGCCATTGAGAATGTGGTAGTTGTCACTATTCAGTATCGCCTGGGTGTCCTGGGCTTCTTCAGGTGAGCCTGGGGCTGGCCTGTGCTGTGTGTAGAGGATGGACAGACATAGGATAGCCCATGACTCCTTCCCTTCCACTTCTCAGCACTGGAGACCAGCATGCCAGAGGCAACTGGGGCTTCTTAGACCAAGTGGCCGCCCTACGCTGGATCCAGCAGAACATCGCCAACTTTGGAGGCAACCCTGACCGGGTCACTATATTTGGCGAGTCTGCAGGTGGCGCAAGTGTATCCTCACATGTTGTGTCCCCCATGTCCCAAGGACTCTTCCATGGAGCCATCATGGAGAGTGGGGTGGCCCTGCTGCCTGACCTTATCTCCAACACCTCTGAGGTGATCTACACAGTGAGTGCTATCAACAATCCCAGATCCTGCCCACCACCTCAACCCTTCCCTAAGAACTTCTGGTTCTCTATTTTTCTCTATGAGAATAATGAGGACCATGGAGGTGTTCTACTCTTTTTTTTTTTTTGAACTGAGAATTGCTGGGCCCCTCAAGGCTCAGAATCCATACCCTAGGTCTCATATAGACTATTTCTCTGGCCAGCAAAGCTATACCCAAAACACCCCATCGTCTTCAGAACCATGTGAATAGGTAGGACAGCTCCTTTAAATGTCACAGCTCAGCATCAGGGAATCTGTAACAATTTAATACCTGCCATATGAGACTTGCTGAGTACCCCCACTCAGCTGGAGTGTTAGGAAAATTCTTCTCTCCATGCCTAGCATAATAAGCTATCTGGTCCTTGTTCCTTTACAGATGGTGGCCAACCTGTCTAGGTGTGAGCAGGTAGACTCAGAGTCCCTGGTGAACTGCCTCCGGGGCAAGAATGAAGAGGAAATACTTGCTATCAACAAGGTCAGGTGCAATAGTCATAGGTTAGGAGAAAGAGTGACATAGTATATTGAGCAGAAGACTTACATGGCCTTCAACCTCTTAGGCACATATATCTCACCTCTAGCCATGCTGTCTGACAGTACCAGATGTGAACGGACAGCCCAGGCATATGGCATCTTTAGGGATGAGCCAGGAATGGATATAAGCCCCCACAGAACGCCATAAAATATCTAAAATATGACATTGTTGCTTGACCTTGAATGTCCCCTCAGGCCTTCAGAATTATGCATGGTGTTGTGGATGGAGCCTTTCTGCCCAGACACCCACAGGAGTTACTGGCCTCTGTTGATCTTCAACCTGTCACCAGCATCATTGGTGTCAACAATGATGAGTTTGGCTGGCTTCTGTCCACAGTGAGGTCTTCCCCTGTGCAAGCCTGGGAAGCCCTGGGAGGATTGTAGGGATTTGAAACACAAGACCTGAACTCAAAATCTTCTCCCTGCCTCCCAGGGAATGAACATCTCTGATACTATGAAGGACAGAAAGACCTTTCAGGCTCACCTGCGGAATTTATCAGCACAATTGGTAAAACTCCTGGTGTTGGTCTCCAGTGAACAGGAAGCTGTCAGATACTTGCCCAAGCTGAGAGGCTCATGAAAATAGGACGGGCTCCTATTTTTCTATCTGGGTCTATCAGTGGGAAGAGCAATGAACTTTGGAACTTTCTCCCTGTGCCTCATGACATATCTCAGGCCCCATCTCCCTGCCCTGAAGCTGTTGCCTTCCTGACTCAGGCCTTACCTAACTGCCTCTCCCTGTTCCCCCTGTACCAGATGTTGCCTCCAGAGTTTGGGGACCTCTTGATGGAGGAATACATGAGAGACACAAAGGATCCGCAGGCCCTCCAAGCTCAATTCCTTGAGATAATGGCAGACATCATCTTTGTGATCCCTGCACTACAAACTGCACACTTTCAACGTAAGCATGCCTGGAACTGAGCCTGATGCCTAGGGGCCATGCCAGAGCTGTGGATCCCATGTGAATTCTATGAAGTCCAGTTCTCCATTCGTGTCAGACAGAATTTCACTCTGGAGCCCATATTACCCTGGAACTCATGGCCAACTGCCTGTTCTACCCTCCTGGATGCATTGATTATAGGCATGAGCCACCATATCTGGCCCTACTCTCGTCTTTATTGGGCTCTTGGTACCAGTCTTTTGATGGTCTTTATTTTAGTGAATCTCTATGCTTCTCTAAGTGACAAACATCTCCTTCATTTTACAGATGATATTAGTGATACTCAGTGACTTGCCTAAACTACTCAGCTGAGAAAGCCAGGTCATGATTTAATCAAGACCTTGAGCCACAGTCTTGACCTCATGATGAGGCCACCTTCTTGCCATCTGGATTCCAGCCAGATATCTTGAAACCATGGATGAGGAAGAAGAGTTTTAAGTGAGGGGGTCCCTATGTCACAGTGTGTTTTTACACCCAGGTTCCCATGCTCCTGTCTATTTTTATGAATTCCAGCATCAGCCCAGCTTCTTCAAGGATATCAAGCCACCTCATGTGAAGGCTGACCATGGCGATGAGATTCCTTTTGTCTTTGGATCTTTCTGTGGCAACATGGGTGAGTCTTCCTCAATCTCCAGGAACTGGGTTGCTGGGAGGTGTCTAGCGCTCACTGTCTAGCTGAGGAAACTAAGACTCAGAACGATTAAGACCAAGCATGTACATCTTACACCTCAAATGACCACAAGAGGACTAGAATCCAATCTGTTTCCCACTGCAGACTGTGCCCCATCCACTTGCACCCACTCTGGCCAACCACAATGCCTGGCCTGAGAACTGATGAAAATGATTCAAAGACATAATTGTTCCCTAAATGACTTTGAGTGTAGCATGGAAATGGGGTCCTCAGATTCAAGAATAAACCCAAGGTAGATTCAAGTAGGGACTGGGTCACATAAAGGAAGACTGAGGAAGAAGAGATCCTAGATCCTGAGTGGTGAGGAAGGAAGGAGCACAGAATTGGGGTTCAGGGTCAGGTGACACCTGAGATGGTAAGTGTGGAACATGAGCAGGCAATGAAGACCTTATCTTCTATCTGTCTACAGTTGACCTCACTGAGGAAGAGGAGACGCTGAACAAAATGATAATGAAGTACTGGGCCAACTTTGCCCGAAATGGGTAAGAAGATATCCCTCCCCTCAATTTCCCAGGAGCAAGTACCCACACAAGGCTCTGCTCCTGAGTGGTGACCTCGTTGACATATACAGATCCTTCATAACATGAGAGCCTTCTCCCCAATGCCACAACAATCCAGACAGAAATTTCCTAATGAATTCCAGCCACTGGTCATCTTCCAGTGGCCTAGAGAATAAGGACAGTGGCAGTACTCTTTTTCAGAGCCTGCCTCTACCAGGTGACCCTGCTTCAGTGGAGTAGTCACTAGTGAGAGGCACTTGCTTCTCTAGATCAGGGCACTTTCCCCTTCATGAGTTCCCACAATGCTATGGCCTTCTTGGTCTACTGCCCTGACCTGAACCAAGGGATCTGGTCCAACAAGGACTTAGAGTAATCTTAGCCCTGCCCTGCTGGGAGGGCATGTCAACAGGAACCCAAATGGTGATGGCCTGTTCTACTGGCCAGTGTTTGACGAAGAAGAGCAGTACCTGCAGCTGGATATCCAGCCTACCAAGGACCATGCCCTGAAGGACAACAGATTCCAGTTCTGGACCAAGATCCTGCCCCAGAAGTTCCAGGAGCTTAAGGGTGTTAAAGACAAGCACGCAGAGCTGTAAGGCCCTGTATTGGGGACAGAATTGTCCTGAGTGCAAGTCAGACCATCCCTGCATGCTCACATACCCTTTGAAGATGTGGGATTTAGTCCAACTCTCACACAGCCATTCATCTACTTTCATTCATCCATTCAGACACCATTTATGAAGAACCCAAGGCATGATGCTCATTGCCAAGCCTACCAAAGTCTAGTTTTATTATACATACAGTAAGTCCCTCAGGAAGGTGTGGATGACTGAGCCACAGAAGTTACTACCTTCCTGTACCCTTCATAGAACCACAGAGCATAGATCTCTTCCTTCTTCACTTCCTTATGTTCATTGAGAAGAATTTCACAAACTTGGGTAACTAAGCCACATTTCTGCTTCTCAACAAGTAAGCTTATATTCTATAAATAGAAGCCAGTATAGATGTTGGGCTCTAGAATCCCCAGGGTCTTGGTTCAATAAAGTGACTATAACAAAAGTATCACAGCTACAGAAGTTTATTTCTATCTGTTTAAGAAGATGAAAGTCTTGGTCAAGGTATCATCTGATTTGGCATCTAGTGAGGACTTTCTCTCTGGTTTGTAGGTGGCACTTTCTCACCGTGACCTTCCCACCACAAACCGGTAACCAAACTCCTATACACCTCCTTTACAAGATCCCTGTATTACACCATCTTCTGCTGCTTTATCAAAGGATCTGAACCTGATACTACTTTTTAAAAAGTTTCTTCTAGATCTGGAGTTACTGGTAGCTGTAAGCCATGTGATACAGGCACTGGGAACTGATCTCAAGGTCCTCTGGAAAAACAGCAACTGTTTTTAAAAACTGAGCCATCTCTCCAACCCTAGACCAATGTTTAGGACAGAAAAAATTCTTAGTATTTGGGGGCTGGGTAGATGGCTCAGTAGTTAAGAGTACTTGCTGCAAGGACAGTGTCAGCAGAACAAAACAACAGCCTACAGACTGGGAAAAGATCCTCACCAACCCTACATCCAGTAGAGAACTACTATACAGAATATATAAAGAACTCAAGAAATTAGACACCAACAAACTAAATCCAATTAAAAATGGGGTGCAGTGCTAAGCAGAGAATTCTCAACAGAGGAATATAGAATGGTAGAGAAGCACTTAAAGAAATGTTCAATATCCTTAGTCATCAGGGAAATGCAAATCCAAACATCTCTGAGATTCTATCTTACACTTATCAGAATGGCTAAGATCAAAAACCCAAGTGACAACATATGCTGGAGAGGATGTGGAGAAAGGGGAACCCACCTCCATTGCTGGTGGGAGTGCAAACTTTGGAAATCAATCCGGCACTTTCTCAGAAAATTGGGAATAGCACTACCTTAAGATCCAGCTATACCACTCCTGGGCATATACCCAAAAGATGCCCCACAATTCAATAAGGACATTTGCTCAACTATTTTCATGGCAGCTTTATTTGTAATAACCAGAATCTGGAAATACCTAGATGTCCCTCAACAGAGGAATGGATACAGAAATTGTGGTACATATACACAATGGAATACTACTCAGCTATTAAAAACAAGGAAATAATAAAATTTGCAGGCAGATGGATTGAACTAGAAGAGATCGTCCTGAGTGAGGCAACCCAGAAACAGAAAGACAGGCATGGTATACATTCACTAATAAGCAAATGTTAGCTGTATAATATAGGACAGCCATCTACAGACCTAAGGAAGCTAAACACTAAGGAGGACCTTAGGGAGGATGCTTAAAGCCCATTCAGAATGGCAAGCAGGATAGACACCAGAAGTGATGGAAGAGAGGAAAAAGGATGGAAGTCTACTATAGAGGGCCCTCGGAAAGTATTCACTCAACAGGGGATCGAAGCAGATGCTGAGACTCATGGCCAAACTTTGGGCAGAGCACAGGGAGTCTTATGAAGGAAGAGAGAGGTGGCAATAGAGGGACATCGAGGGGACAGGAGCCCCACAAGGAGCCCCACAAAACTAAAAGATCTGAGCCCAGAGACTGATGTACCAATGGAGGACTATGCATGGAGAGGACCTAGACCCCCTGCTCAGATGTGGCTTGATTGACAGCTCAGTCTCCATATGGATCTTTGAGTGAAGGGATCAGGGGCTGCCTCTATGAACTCAGTTGACTGCTCTTTGATCACTCACCCCTGATGATGCAGCCTTGCCAGGCCATGGAGGAAGAGGATCCACGCAGTCCTAATGAGACTTAACAAGCTATGGGCAGATGGCAATAGTGGAGAACTCCCCCTTTCAGTGGACTAGGGGAAGGGGGGAAGGAGGAGGCAGGGGGGACTACGGGAATTGAGGGAGGGGGTTTCAATCAGGATATATAATGAATAAATTGTGAGAAAAAATGTTTTTAAAAAAAGAGTACTTGCCGCTCTCCCAAAGGACTCAAGTTTGGTGCCTAGTACCCATGTCAACAATTTACAACTACCTATATCTCCAGCTTCAGAGGATTCAAGGCTTTCTTCTGGCCTTTGGGGCACCTTCACACTCAGGACACTCACCCACACAGACACACAGACATATAAGCCAAGAGATTTAAAAGAAAGAGGAAAGAAGAAAGGAAGGAAAGAAAGAGAGAGAGAGAGAAAGAAAGAAAGAGAGAGAGAGGAAGAAAGAGAGAAAACAAAAGAAAAGAAAGAACGCTAGGTGTGGTGCCCACACACTTTTTAACCCCAGCATTCAGGAAGCAGAATTAGATCAAGGCCAGCCTGGTGTACTTAGGAAGTTCCAGGACAGTCAGGGCTACATAGTGAGACCCTGTCTTGCAGACAGATGGTGAGAATATGTGATCACACCCCATGATTTCATTTTTGTAGGCTAATACCTGAAGTTTCTGAGACAAGGAACAAAAGTAGATTTACCTTTCAAAAAATATGTCGTATTATTCATGCATAGACTATGAGGAATGAGAAATGTGCTGAATGGACCTGGTAAACTTTGAGTTCTGAGAGAAAAAGAGAGATTTTGACCAGGCCTGATGATATGCCTACAATCACAATACTCAAGAGGTAAGGACAAAAGAATTGGGAGTTTCAAGGCAAACTAGCCTCTGCTACATATAAAATCTGAAGCTGAACTGGCTTCATCATATCCTGTCCCCCAAACCACAAAGTAAATAATATTTTGCCCTGTACCAACATCCAGACAAAGTATAGTTATTCCCTAATATCCATCAGGATTGGCTCCAGGACCTAAATAGTCCCAACCAGCTATTGGTCCATCTTGTTACTATAGTTGAGGCAGGACAGCTCCAGATAAAGGTCACCATGTCACAGTGTGTCCTCAGCCCCAGGTTCCCATGCCCCATCTTCTTCTATGCGTTCCACCACCCACCAACCCGCCATTGTGAGTAGTTCTTAAATTCTTTCCTATATCAGGAAACTTGCCACCAAGTCCCTACAATGCCCTTGGTTTGCTTGGTTCACTGCCCTGGCCCAAGGAAAGACTATAATCCAAGCTCAACAGGGACCTTAATGATCATTAGCCCTGCCCTGCTGGAAGAATATATCCACAGGAATCCCAGTATTGAGGGTCTACCTCACTGGCCTGTCCATGGCCATGGGAGCAGTAACTGGATATCCAGGCTGCAATAGGCCATACCCTGGTGGTCCTCAGGTTTGAGTTCTGGACCAAGATCTCGTCCCCAAAAAGATCCAGGAATTAATTTGTGGCACCTGAAAGCAATCAGACATAATTACAGTGGCCTGTGTCGGTTAGGAATGTAGCCCTGAATGCACGTGGAGTCAGCCTGAAGCATCCAAATGCTCTGACACCGCTCATGAGCCCGTTGGTCCATAGAAAACTTAAGTTTCACACTTGGGTGATCACTCCCCACTGACAAGGAAATTGTCCTTTAGACTCTTCTTAGATACAGAATTGCGTGGTTGGACTGCAAGGGCTGAGTTGTGGCCTTGTCTCCCGGGGAACCTCTGGGAGCAGAAAGATCAGCTTGCCTTTCTTGGTCCCTACAACCTCCAGACCATAAGCATCCCGCACTCTCCACTAGCATTCTCTTGAGTAATTTTCTTCTCTCTTGCCCCTTAAACTTCCTTCCACTCCACCACAGAGAGGAGGCAAACACCACTCACTAACCTTCTCTTACGTTTTTTTTTCTCCTTGTATAAAAATAACAAATTGTGCTCACTTCCCCTCTTTGGTCCCCTAAAGCATTTTTCTGTCTTTTAAAGGTTGTAACACTCAGTACATAGACTCTGGGACTCTCCCAGATAGCTACCTCTGACCAACTTGCCTTCTTGGTTTTCTTTTATTTTTTTTCCATTATTATCATCATCATTATTATTATATTATAATATAATTATTTATTACAATTTATTCACATTGTGTCTCAGCTGTAGCTCCTCCCTCATCTCCTCCCTGTTCCACCCTCCCTCTTCTCTTCCCATGCCCCTCCCCCAGTCCACTTATAGCGGAGGTCTTCCTCCCCTACTCTCTGACCCTAGCCTATCAGGTCTCATCAAGACTGTCTGGATCCTCTTTCTCTGTGGCCTAGTAAGGCCACCTCACCAGGGGAAGGTGATCAAAGAGCAGGCAACCAACTTAATGCCAGTGACTGCCCCTACTCCCCTTACTAAAGAACCCTAATGGAGACTGAGCTGCCCATGGTCTACATCTGAGCAGGGGGTCTAGGTCCTCTCCAGACATGGTCCTTGGTTGATTCATCAGTCTCTGCAAGCCCCACTGGGCCAAGAATTTTTGGCTCTGTTGGTCTCCTTGTGGGGCTCCTGTCTGCTCCAGGCTTTTCTATCTCCCCCTTCTTAGGTTGATGAAGATCCTCTTCTTTCATACACTACCCTGGAGCTAGGCACTGGACGCCATGACCTTAGGGTTGAAAATGAAGTTGCCCACCCTGAACACCAGGGGACAGGCAAGGATAGCATAGCATTCAGCCCTGGCTCGGTGCCAAGAGCTCTTCCTTTGTTCTGCTGTAGCACTTGCTGAAGGCACCTGTGTGGGCTTCATTTCTGCTGCTGCACAGGACACGTGACCAAAAGGAAAGCTCAAGGGACACTTTTTAGATTCTTTTAGAAGCTTTCTTTTGCGAGGTTGCTTACATACATTTGAATTTATCCATCTTAAATTTTTAATTTGAATAATTGAGGCGTGTAACTACCCCCACTGTCAGCACAATGTTTCTCTTCAGAAAGTTTCCCTGCCGCTTTACGTTAATCATTGACCTGAACTCTGCTCCCTGGCAAGCACCTCACTGTTATCCACCTCCATTTGTCTTGCATCATAATACAAAAGAGGTTATCTGTGACTAGCTCTGTCTCCACCTAATTTGCTTTTGAGATTTGAGGAGCAGCTCCCACTCCTGGCAGGTCACACCACCCTCTGCCCTCTCACAGACCGATACTCACTGGGGGAATGGAGGCAAGTTATTAACGACTTTGTGTAGGCAAAATGTGACATTCCCATTTCTTTGGGATAAACTGAGAGTAGACCTGCTAAGCCGTATAACAAGTGTGTGTTCATTCAACTCAAAAAGAAAAATTGTTCAACTGTCTTCCAAGATGACTCTTTGACCCCTGCCAGCTGCTCCATGTCCTGTCTCAGACTCCCAAGTGATAAGATAACAAGTGTGTACCACCGTGCCTCGTGCTCTTATGGTTTTAAATCCAATTGTAATGGATGGGCATGTAGTGGTGTCTCACTGAAGATGTTTTCCTGAATCTCCTTCTCTATACCATACTTCTGTAGATGTACACACAGAGTCACACACACACACACACACACACCACATGCTACACACACATAAAGTCACACCACACACACAAAATCACACCACACACATACCACATACACACAGACACACAGACAGAGCACACACACTACACTCACACAAAGTCACACACAGTCACACACACACAGAGTCACAAACACCACACATACACACTCTACACACACAGTCACACACACAACATGTTGTGTTGGGGGTAGAAGCCGAGAAGACTTACTTCAGAGACAGAAGCTTAAAACGCAAGCTTTACTTTCTTCATGTGCAAGGAGACAGCCAGTTCCAGATCTGAATTGCGTTGCAGCAGGGAAGCTGTATTGCATATTTAAAGGGTGAAAACCTTAAGGTCAGGGGGCATTGGTGAATGTCAAGGTCATCCAATCAATTTTAACATTATGGGTTAACCAAGGGAGTTTCTCTTAGAGACAGGGCCTGATCCAGGCCTGGCCTCAAGGCCCTTAATTATTTTCCAAGAAGGCCTTAATTTATACTCCTAGACATTTGGTCCAGGGCCCAAGGTGATAAGGAAACAAAGAAGTGGGTCATCTGACTGTATTAAGTTAGGGCTTTGCAATCAATATGTTTTTACAATTTAGGCACCTCAGTTAAGGTAACAAAAGCAAGTTTTACAGTTGGGTTTTTTTGTTTGTTTCTTTTTGTGGGTTTTTTTTTTGGGGGGGGGTTACCGTTAACAGACAATTAGGAAAGTGTTTCAAGGGGCTGGGTAGGAAATGGATCTGCCAGCTTGAGAATGTGAACCTAGTTTGACTTTGCTAGCAAACTGGAAGAGCCAAAACGTAATCGTTGCTTCCAGAAGGCTTTGGTGGCTGCCTCCTTGCACACACAGTCACACACACCACACACCACAGAAATGCCCTGAGAGGCTTCTTTATTCCACATGTTTTCTCTGGGCTTGGCCACAGGTGGTGGCACATATAGCTCAGGATTAGGAAGAAGTACTGGCAACACCTACAAAGTCACTGAGAAGGGACCCAGACAGCAATGGGTGCTCGTCTGCAAAGCTGGGATGCAGAGGCCATGACTAGTTTTCTGTAGGTGTGACAGGCTGTTTGAGATGGAGCCCCACATCGCCTCCTCAAAGAATTCAGGCTTGTAGGCAGAGCCTGGGATTTTTATATCCTCACAGCCCTCTGAAACTAGGAATTAAACTTTTAAAGATTTGGCAAGGAAGGAGGTAAGTGACCTTGAACTGGAGTTCAACTATGAGGTGGGGGGCCTTGGGAAGTGTTAGTTCCCAATGCATTTCAAATGAAAAAGAGCCACGTCTGTGCAGGAGTGCACTGTACAGAACCTTAGACCATGAACTGGAAGGAATGGGAACCTTCAGTGAAGACCTAGTCAGCTGTGGGTCGTGGAATCAAGAAGGTGTTTTCCTTGTCCAATGAAAGGCTCAGAGTGAATGAGTAAACACATGTGCCTTTGCTCTAATCACTCCCTTCCACCCCAACCAAAGGTCAGTTCCATTTCTTTATCTGTGGACATTCTAACTGTTCACCCCCTGAACTTTCAGATTCTGTTTCCACCTTTCTGCCTGGCTTCTCCACCCCAGTCACAGATTTCTGCTCTCTCATCTTCACCCCCAACACCTCTATTGGACTTGTGGCTACAAGAACAGTGATTGTGGTGACTTCCTCAGGAGCATGGAGGACTCCTGGCCTCTTGGAGAAAGCTTCTGCTCCACACTCCTGCAGATTCTTCCTTCCCAACCTCATCTGATCTTGCTGATTAGATGGAGAGAAACTTCTAGAAGAGAGTAGAAGGAGAGAACAGAGAGAGAAAATAGAAGATGCTCTTAGCTTTGCTGTAGAGAGAGAAAATGGGGCAAAGAGCAGGTTGGGTAGTATAGTTTTGTTTGCTGGTGGTGCTAGGGATTGACCCTGAGCCCTCACACGTGCTGGGCAAGCATTCTACCACTGATCTATAGCTCCAGATCTGAACAGGATGCTTCCTAAATGAGGGTGAGTTTACAGTAGAAGCTGGCGGTGCAGAAAAAGGGTCCAGGGAAGATGGGGGGGGGGGGGGTTGGGGCAGGTGTCTGTGAATGGGCTTCAGATGGAGACCAGGATGAAGCAAACAAGAGTGATAGGGTAAGAAATTCTGTAGAGCCAGGAGTGGGTGGCACATGCCTGTAATCCCAGCACTCAGGGAGGCAGAGACAGGTGGATCTCTATGAGTTCAAGGCCAGCCTGGTCTACAAAGTGAGTCAGGGAAGAAAGAGAGAAAGAAGAAAGAAAGAAAGAGAGAGAGAGAGAGGAAGAGAGAGAGAGAGAGAGAGAGAGAGAGAGAGAGAAAGTCGGTAGACATTTGTTTACTGGCACTAACTCCACTTATTTGACCTTGAGCAAGGGCACCTCGACATTTCCTGCTCTAACATGGAGAGGCCTGTCTATATAGCACTCAAGATGAGAAGGGAATAGGCGCGTGGGTCTGAGGCTAGCCTGGGATAATTGTGAAACCTTGTATCAAAATACATATGCGGGACACTGGAGAGAGATCATATCGGTAAAGAGCACTGGCTGCCTTTCCAAAGGACCTGGCCTTGACTGCCAGCACCCATATGGCAACTCACAACCCTCTTTTACTCCAGATCCAGGGGATCCAACACCCTTTTCTGACTTCTGAGGACACTGTATACACCTGATACACAGACATACATGCAGGAAAAACACCCATGCACATAAAAGAAAAATAAATAAATCTTTTTTTAAAATACACACACATACATATTCTGTTTAGGACAATAGGAAGGATGCCTTGTGGATCTCAGAAATCATGAAGGGTGTCCCTTCTATAACAGTCAAGGGACTATTAGTTCTCTGTTTTAATGGCTGGGCTGGGATTCCTTCTACAAGCTCATCGAACAGACATGCCTCAGGGTTCAAACATCCAGGTGACATGCTCAGCAGCTTCTGCGATCCAGGCAGGCTTAGGCCACACTTACACCCTCAGCACACCTTCATGGTGGACATATGGCACCAAGACTATGCACATTCAGAATGCAAATAAGGGGTCTCTGGAGCTTGGTGGATTTTTTTAAAAAGAGTGAAGCCAGACAGAAGTTTGGTGAAACTCTCAGAGTTCCTCAGGGCTCTCCCAATAAGGTAATGCCTAAATGGAGCCGGAATTTACCTTGAGACTTGCAGGAAGCTCGGGGTCTAGCTGACCTGCAGTTCAACCACAGCAACTCTAAGAGTGCAGCACCATGCCAGGCAAGAGCTGGTCATGAACACCAGGGGGCGCCATATCGTAGGCTTCTCCAGGAATCACTGCTGGTCCTGCTCCAAGAGCAGCCGGAATACAAACCGCTTAATTCCAGAGCTGACCACCAACCAACTGGGCCGGACTAAATTACTTTTCACAAGAGAAGAGGTACTAGAAACGGCAAGTCGTCTCCAGCTTTCCACAGCTTCTTCCGCTGTGCTAAGAGAAGTATGGGGAGAACGGTACAAGCTGGGTCCAGTGTCCTAGGCTGGGTGACCTGTCTGCTCCTCGCATTTCCTGCCACAGTCACTGGTAAGACATACTCCCTGACCCAGTGAAGTAGGGCGTCCAGCTGGGTAGGAAACCTGAGGAAGGAGGGGATAAGAGTGAGGCAGGGACCAGTAAGAGTGAACAGCCCTCTCTGGGAAGGGGTCCAATGTAGAAGAATGAAGACAGTGTGTATCCTGTCTTGAGCAGGAGCCTGTATTATCAGTATGCTTATGTGAGTGGGGTGTTTATTTATTTTCTATGGACTGAACCCAGATCCTTAACATACTAAGCCGAATCCCCAGTCTCACTTTTATGTTTTAAAGGGGCACAAGATTTATTTTAATTAGTCATGGTAGGACAAGCAAGAGTGTCATAAAGGAAGCTTACTCACGATTCCCTGAAAAAAAATGGGGGTACAGATCACACACACACACACACACAGCATGAGGCCATACAGGGAAGCCACCAGATAACAGAACAAGTAAGGGGGAGCTGGGAGAGACTCTTTCTTCTTACTTTCACAAGTGGGCAAGACCAAGCAATGCAAGCTCCGATGTCAAAGCATCTGGACTATCACATATTAGTTAGCATGTGAGTAACCTGAGGTTCAAGTGGGCAGTACGTCTGATTCAGCTTAGAGGTTGCGACGCAAGGTCAGGAAGAGGAAGTTAGGAACAGTCATGGAGACAGAAGCCATGTGTGCTAACACACGCTTGTAATACTAGCCCTGAGGAGGTAGAAGCGGGAGAATCAGGGGTTAAAGGCCATCTCTACTATATAACAATTTCAGGGCCAGGCTGAACCTCTCTCAAAAATAAACAATAATCATGAAGGTAGCCACTTGCTGGAAAGCTCAACCACGATGCCGTGAGGAGAGTGCTCAGAATAGAACCCCCACAAAACAGACACTGGAGAAGCAAGTGTCCCTTTGCTCTAAAAGTCCATCTTTTCATCCATCCCCTCATAGAGGCTGTAGACTGACCCAATAACCCCTCTCTCTGGTTCTCAGGATCCAAAGTCACTCAGCCTGAAGTGGACACACCCCTGGGTCGCGTGCGAGGCCGACAGGTGGGTGTGAAGGGTACAGACCGCGTGGTGAATGTATTCCTGGGCATCCCCTTTGCTCAGGCACCACTGGGGCCGCTGCGGTTCGCAGCCCCATTCCCACCACAGCCCTGGGAAGGTGTGAGGGACGCCACCACGGCTCCCCCAATGTGAGTACCCCTGCAAGAGGCGGGCAAGAGGGCAAGGTGGTGGCAACGGCTGGATGCCAGGATGTGTGGAGCTCACGGCTGAGCTGGGATCCCCTTTGGCTGTAGGTGCATGCAGGATGTAGAGAGAATGAGAAACTGCAGATTTACCCTCAACGAGAAGGTTCAAGTCTTCTCTATTTCCGAGGACTGCCTGATCCTCAACATCTACAGCCCCTCTGAGGTCACTGCAGGGACCAGGAGACCGGTACGTAGTCCAGAGGACCCCATCTAGCTCTACCATGCCAACTGCCCCTCTGCACCTTGCCTTCCTAAACATCCCAAAAGTCCTTAGAATACCCTAGGCTGTTAGGCAGGTGGCTGGAGTCCCAGAGGCTGGGGTCACTGACTCATAGCCATTTCCACAGGTCATGGTATGGATCCATGGGGGCTCCTTGGCAGTGGGCTCCGCCACCTCCCAGGACGGATCAGCCCTGGCTGCCTATGGGGATGTGGTAGTCGTCACTGTCCAGTACCGCCTTGGGGTCTTCGGCTTCCTCAGGTGAGAGCCAGCCTTGAAAAGGACATTGCATCCCCAAGGAAAGCCTTCCCAGGAGAGTCTGAGGGTAGAGGGGTTGGGGAGCTGGCTCAGCCAGTAACGCTTGCTTGCCATGCAAACATGAGGACCTGAACTAGGTCCCTAACATCCATGAAAAAGCTGGGTATGGCTGCACGGGTCTGTCATTTCAGCACTAAGTAGTCAATTAGAGACCCTGTTTCAAAAACCAGGGCACAAAGCAGTTAAGCAAGACACCTAATATTGCTCTCTGGCATCCATATGTGAACACTGGACAGGAATTCATATGTGCAGGCACTCCACACACATACCATGTGATCACACACGCATAAGCGTGCGCAAATGCACAGGAAGCAGGGAGGGAGGGAGGAAGAAAATATCCCAGGACTCCACGGTGGGAAGGGGCCCAATCAAAGCCAAAAACTGATCATTGAACTTGGGCAAAGGGTAGTGAGCTCCGGGCTGGGACTAGAGTTCTACCCGGGATGGGGGCAAAGAGCAAGCTCTACTTCTCTCTTAGCTGTCTGAGAGCCAGCTCTAACTGGCTACCCTGCTGCATCTGCCCACATCATAGACTGCGAAGACAGGTGCCAAAGGAGACAGGACTGGGGAGCAGAGGAGTGCCCAGTGCCCTGGTGACTGATTCAAAGCAAATTTGCAGAGTGCAATTAAAAAAGAAATATGTCTTGGGAGCTATCTTGAGCTAATCATTGCCTCGTCCTGCCCCTAGCACCGGGGACGAGCACCTGCCAGGCAACCGGGGCCTCCTGGATGTGGTGGCTGCTCTACGCTGGGTGCAGGGGAACATAGCCCCCTTTGGAGGTGATCCCGACTGTGTCACTATCTTCGGTAACTCTGCCGGCGCCATGATCGTCTCGTCTCTGGTGAGTGGGCACAGACAACCAGCAATTGTGGTCAGATCTGAGAGGGTTCCTAGCGCCCAGACCTCCTGCCTCCTCTGCCTTTTCACCTCGTCTATCCTCTGTTCTGTTCCCAGGTCCTGTCTCCGATGTCTGTGGGGCTCTTCCACAGAGCCATATCCCAGAGTGGGGTTATCAACAACATAATAAAGGAGATGAACGCGTGGCCTGTCGCTCAGGTCTGCCTTTCTTTCACTCTCTTACACTAAGTGTGCCTCCACACCCAACCCTTGTGCTGACCTATGGGTCAGGGCTCACCACTAGGGAGTCACTGAGAGGCTCAGGGGCAGTTGACTAGTGCAGTCCAGGAAGTAGGAAGTCAGACATGGCTTCCTAAAGGAGGCCACCCCTGGGAAGGTTACCACTGGTCCTTTCCTGGGGGCATTTTTAGGAATCTCTCCTTTCTCCAGGAGTCCTTTGGGAGCCTTCCATTCCCAGCCACTCTTTACTTAAGAGGTCTGTCCCCTTTTGAAGAGTAGCCAGAAGAAGCCACCAAGCACTTTCCTAATAGGAATTGTGCATGCAAAAGCTCCAGGCATAAGACAGAATGATGGGTCATAGAAGTGGGAGGCCAGCAGGTAGGGGACACAGCAGGAACTGACTGTACTGAAGAAGGGGAGGGTACAGGGACTAACAGATCATACCCCTGCTGTGATGGAGGGGTATGCCAGGCATTGTAACACTGAATTTGAGGGGTAATCAGAAACCTCAACAGGACATATTGCTTATATGCCCAAGAGCAGCAGCCTACCCCTCACCTCACCATGGAGGGCAAAGATTTTCTTACCACAAATTGCAGACCTCCTCTACTTCCCTGGAAGCCATCCCTCCAGCCTCTTAGCTCCAGATTCAGTACCCCTTCCATTCCCTGCCAGACATGCCCATGAATATCCTTACTGGGGCCACAAACTATTATTCAGCTAGAAAAGTATGCCGTTCTCAGACAGACAAAGGGGACACAGGAACAGGAATCAGCCTCTTAGGTTGGTAGCAGGTCTCTCCAGCTGGTCTTGCACCCAGACAGCTCGGTACAGGAAGCATTGTACCGGAAGTGAAAGGTACAGTGAGTGAGTCTGAGAGGCATCATTCTTCTCTCCGTCCCCAGAGCTTTGCCAGCTCCATGGCCTGCAGCTCCAGATTCCCAGCTGAGCTGGTGCACTGTCTGCTGCAGAAGGAAGGAAAGGACCTTACCAAGCAGGTATGTCACCACTTGGGGGATGATGACATACGGTGGCCCACAGGGATTCTGTCCAGTTTCTGCAGAATCAGTAGGCTTGGTCTCCACAACTGTCCTCCTGCCTTGCTTTTTCCAGCAGCAAAACGTGACAGTTTCCTACATAGTCAACGACTCCTTCTTCCCACAAAGCCCAGAGACACTCCTAACAGAGAAACAATTCCCCACTGTGCCTTACCTCTTGGGAGTCAACAACCATGAGCTTGGCTGGCTCCTTCCCAAGGTGAGTGTCCTTTGGCACCTGTGCCCTTCATGGCCCTGCATAGGCAGATCTTCCCTATACCATCACCACAGCAGCCATGCCCTGAGCACCCCGGTAGTTCTCATTTGGTAGGTGAGAAAGCCAAGGATAAAGGCCGCTCAGCTTCATTTTTCACCAAGCAATGTTCCCTTGCTGAAGATCCGGTTTTTGCAAAGCGGTCCTCTGGGAAGTCCTAACCCACAGCGCATTCTTGCTGGCTGCAGGTTTATAGAACCTGCTCTGAGCGACTGGGGAGTGTGACTCTGTGCCTAAGAGGCTGACTAAGACCCCCGGGTTTCAGACAGCATTAAGCCACTGGAGACTCGATGGGTCAGTTGCCTTCTAATCCAGGCTGGGTGCGTAGAGCCTATATGAGAGTGGCTCCGCCATGCTGCGCTCCTGGCACCTTGCTTCATCCCACCATTTTTATTTGTCTACCCATCTTTACAGAAACTTTGCTCTCCCTCCATGATGCTAAAGACCAAACTCAGGTCCTGCAACATGCCGGCCAAGTACCCTGCCCTGAAGCCCTCCCCTTAACCCAGCAATTGCTTTCAGTGGCTAAAGCCTCTAAAAAGGAAGGGTCCCAGCATGTTTCTTCACTTTGTGGTTTGAGCAGCTGCTAATCTGGGCCATTGGAGCTCACAGTGCAGTGCTCTGTTCAAGTGACACCATGCTGTCAAAAAAAGAAACAAGAAAGGAAGAAAGGAAGGAAGAAAGAAAGAAAGAAGAACGGAAGTAAGGAAGGAAATACCTCTTGTCTTGACATTTCCCCACTGAAAATTGATCTACCGTAAAAATTGGCTTCTCTGTGCCAGCAGTTGGATATACATGAACTCAGTCCCACAAAGATCCTAGGAGGCAGGTCATTGTCATTTCTCTTTCACAGATTAGAAAAGGGAGGCATGAGAAGGTCAAGTAACTTTCATGAACCCAGTAAGTGGTAGATCTGACATTTGAGTCAGAGTCAGGTGTCAGATGCTATTCAAACTAGATCATCTAATCCAGGCACCACACGTTCCTGTGATCCACCGTGGTGGCAGAGGCAGGAGTGTCTCGAGTCTGAGGCCAACCTGGGCTACATCTTGAGCCGTTATCTCAAAAATACCGGCAACATAGAAAGTCAACACTTGAGTCTATGGCCTGGGGTCTTTGTCTGCTTATTTCTTATTTTTAAGCGAGGTCTCATTCTGTAGTCCAGCTGTCCTAAAACTCACTGTGTAGCCCAGGCTGGCCTCAAAGGTGAAGCATCCTCTTGCTTCCGCCTCTCAAGTGCTGGGATTACATGAGCCAACAGGTGACGCTTTTAACCAGAGCCATGAGATTCTGAGGTGAACCATGGGCAACCTGAGCTCCATCCACCGGTAACGAAAAGCCAGACATGGCTCTGGATGCCTATAACCCCAGAGCTGGGGAGATGGAGGCAGGAGAATCCCTGGAGCTCACTGTTCACCCAAACTGACCAACTCCAGGTTCTTCAAGAGACTCTCAGAAAATAAAATGGAAAGAGATTGAGAAAAAACATCCTCAACTTCTGACCTACACACACAAGCACATACACACAAACATACACAAGAACAAAACACATACATACATGTGCACACAAAAACACACATATGTTCTCATGTGTGCACACAAACTCATCTACACAGAAATATATAAAAAAAGGAAGAGAAACGTTGAATGAATGTTCTCCTCCCCGTTGGTACTGCCATCAGCCCCTGACAGCTGTATGCAATACCACTATCCTAGACTCCTCCATTCTTAGCAGTTACAGTTTGTGTGCTTATGGATTTGACTACCCATGACTCTTTTTTCCCAGTTATTATTTTAATTTTTATTAATTACACTTTATTCACTTTGTATCCCCCATAAACCCCTCCTTCCTCCCCTCCCAATCCCACCTTTTCCTTCCCCTTCTCCACACATGCCCCTCCCCAAGTCCACTGGTAGGGGAGGTCTTCCTCTCCTTCCTTCTGATCCTAGTCTATCAGCTCTCATCAGGAGTGATTGCATTGTCTTCCTCTGTGGCCTGGTAAGGCTGCTCCCCCATCAGGGGCAGGTGATCAAAGAGCAGGCCAATCAGTTCATGTCAGAGACAGTCCCTGTTCCCATTATTATGGAACCCACTTGGATACTGAACTGCCATTGGGCTACATCTGTGCAGGGGTTCTAGGTTTTCTCCATGCATGGTACTTGGTTGGAGTATCAGTCTCAGGAAAGACCCCTGTGCTCAGATTTTTTTGGTTCTGTTGCTCTCCTTGTGGAGCTCCTGTCTTCTCCCTATCTTACTATTTCCCACATCTTTCGTAAGATTCCATGCACTGTGCCCAACAGCTGGCCATAAGTCTCAGCATCTGCTTTGATATTCTGCAGGGCAGAGCCTTTCAGGGGCCCTCTATGTCAGGCTCCTAGCTTGTTTCCTGTTTTCTTCTTCTGATGTCAATCTGATTTGCTTTTCTGGCTGGGGATTGAGCAATTTAGCCAGAATCCTCCCTCTTGATTAGTTTCTTTCGGTGTACAGATTTTAGTAGGTATATCCTATTTTATATGTCTATATGAGTTAGTATATACCATGTGTGTCTTTCTGTCTCTGGGATAGCTCACTCAGGATGATCCTTTCCAGTTCCCACCATTTACCTGCAAATTTCATGATATTCTTGTTTTTTTATTGCTGAGTAAATTTCTGTTGTGTAGATGTACCACTGCCCATGACTCTTATCGTGAGTTGTAGACACTGGCCTAGGAATGCCCTCCTGCTTAGGCCCAAGGGTGAAGGACAATGATTGAGCTTTACTGTCCCCACAGGTTTGGAATATTGTGGATAAGTTGGAACATTTGAGCCAGGAGGACATACTGGAGATTTCAAGGCCCTTCTTGGCCCTTCTGGTAAGGCAAGAGGAAGGAGGGAGGGGCCGTTTGGCACCTAGTAGAATAGTGTCTGATCCACTCCCGACGCTGCTCACCAGCCACCAAATCTCCCAGCCCAAGTGATGAGTCCATTCCGTTAAAACTAAAGAGATCAAAGATCAAAAACTCTAGTGACAATGCATGCTGGAGAGGTTGTGGAGAAAGAGGAACCCTCCTACATTGCTGGTGGGAATGCAAACTTGTACAACCACTCTGGAAATCAATTTGGCGCTTTCTTAGACAATTAGGAATAGTGATTCCTCAAGACCCAGCTATACCACTCTTAGGCATATATCCAAAAAATGCTCAAGTAC
>CM053744.1:40997446-41022731 GCA_028658305.1 Pachyuromys duprasi
GAGACCAGAAGTGGTGACTCTAGACTGTCCTACCAGCATTCAGGAAGCTGAGGTGGGAAAACTACAACAAATTCAAGGTCACCCTCCAGGCCACATAGGGAGTTCCAGGCTAGCCTGGACTACAGAGTAACACTTTATCTAAAAAATAAAAATTAAAAAAAAAAGCTTGAGATGGTGTGGTTCTCAAAAGAAAATCATCGGAGGCAGAAATGTCTCCATGGAGACCGCCCCTTTATGAGCACAACTACATACCCAAGACTGTGTCGTGCTCTGCACGAAGATAGACATTCATCCTCTTTGGTTCTCATGCCAGCTCTGTGAAGCAGAAACTGTCCGTTTCCCTGTTGCACAGATAAGAAAAGTGACCCCAGGGCTCAAGTGTTAAGATTCCATTGTGAGGTATGCAGCCAGAGGAGCTCAGGGTCAGACAGACTGCAGCCCTGGTCACTGGGCCAGTTCTCCCAATCCCTTTGAGCCCACAGCTCCACTGCAAATGAAGATGAGCTTCCTGCTCACCTGAGCTCTCCGGGGGGTGGGGGGCGGACAGTGCACATGAGGAGCTGGTCAGATACCCAGGCGGCGCCCATGTATGTTCTTCTTTGGAAACCCCAGAGCCCTCTCTGTCACGCGGCAACCTCATTGTGGCTCTCTGGGATTGTGAGGCGGGGGCCCCCATCATTGCTTGTTCCTGGTTAACTTTCACCCAGCATCTGCTTCCAGACAACATTCTGTGCTGCAGACCTCGTAGAGGTCTCCAAACAACTTACCAGGCAGACACTGGCTTTCAGAGCAGTCAGACACCTGCTTGGGGTGGGACAGACAAACAGTGGCCACGAGGCTGGTAGTTAATGCTACCCTTGAGGTTAGCCTACCCAGACACGATCTATTAATAAAACACCCAGAGATAGCCAGGCTTGGTAGCTCAGGCCTTTAATCCTAGCACTCCATGAGGAGGCCAGCCTGGTCTACAAAGTGAGTCCAGAACAGCCAAAGCTATACAGAGAAACTCTGTCTCAAAATAAAAACAAAAAACAAACAAACAAACAAACAAAAAGCCAACCAGGGATACAGGTAGGGAGATGGCTGTCCCCTGGAGCATGAACCCCAGGATGTAGCATAAACTATAATGGAGGTTGTGGGAATCTGCGAGAGGTCTGCCAAAGCTGTGCAGACCTGAACAGACCTAAGATTGACCTCTGACTCTAGGATGTGCCTCTTGAGATTATGCCCACCGTCATACATGAATACCTAGATAATGGCTCGGACGCATCAGCTACAAGGTATGCCTTACAGGAATTGCTGGGCGATGTCACGTTCGTCATTCCTACCTTGAACTTCTCAAGACATCTTCAAGGTAAACCAGCCCTTGCCACCTTTCCTGCTTTCCCTGTACCATCACAGATACAGAGATAGATAAAGTCCCAAGATGCCTTGCACCACACACTCTACCTCCAAGTCCTTCTTTCTTTGGGCTGTAGGACCACAGAAGTGGATGGTGCCTCTGGCAGATGAAACAGGGGTTCAGAGAGCTCAAATGACTTATCAAAGGTCACCCAGAAGGGCGCATCACTCATTCTTTCTTGGAGAGTCATTCAGTTGGGAAGCAATTAAGTGCTTCTCCTGGGGAAAGCCTTGCTTCACTCCCCAAATTGGCACAGTCCTATAATAGCCCCAAATTCTTAACCTTCAGGTAAAATGCAGAGGTCCTCTCTGGGCCTCACTTTCATCATTGGTAAAGTGAGAACATAGTGAAGGCTAATCTAAAGCAGTGGTGTGACCCTTTAATACAGTTCCTCATGGTGCAGTCAACCCCAAACATAAAATTATTTAGTTGCTACTTTGTAATTTTGCTACTGTTATGAATTATAATGTAAACAGCTGATATGTGGGATATCTGATATGTGACCCGAGAGTGGTCTCAACCCACAGATTGAGAACTGCTGATATAAAGATCATCCTGAGTGTGGAACAAATGATACCAGCACACAGAGCTATGCTCGGTCAGGCCAAGTGTGGCGACCTCCACCCCAGCACTTAGGAAATGGAGACAGTATGATCAGGAGTTCAAGGTCGTCCGTGGCTACACAGTAAATTTGAGGATTGCCTAGACTGAATGAGATTCTGTCTTTTAAAAGCATCGACATCCACCAAGCAGTGTCAGGAACGCTTGCTGTCCATCTCCGGTCTGAACCATTGCTATGATGAAGACTGATGCCATTGTGCTGCCAGATGGCCTGATTAAATGGCGGGCACCTAACATGAAACCTACCTTCTCTGTAGATGCTGGGTGCCCTGTTTTCTTGTACGAGTTCCAACATACACCCAGTTCATTTGCGAAGTTCAAGCCAGCCTGGGTGAAGGCTGACCATGCATCTGAGAGTGCCTTTGTCTTTGGAGGTCCTTTTCTCACAGATGAGAATAACTACCTGGGTAAGGACAGACAGACACTCTATCCCTAGGCTACCATGCTCCAAAGTGGTCTTTTGGGATCAGAGATCTCATCAGCACCAGAGACTTTTGGGCATAGTCCAAACCTCACCTGACCCTAATCCAGACCTGTCCCTCCCACCAGCCTTCCCAGAGGCCACAGAGGAAGAGAAGCAGCTGAGCCTGACCATGATGGCCCAATGGACCCAGTTTGCACACACAGGGTGAGTAGTTGGTTGCACATGCCATGCTTTGGGCCTCATAACTGCATCTACCAGGGGTATCGAATCAACCCTGGGTTCTCATTCATTCCTCTCACGCAGGAACCCCAATGGCAAGGGGCTGCCTCCTTGGCCCCAGCTAAACCAGTTAGAACAATACTTGGAGATTGGCCTAGAACCACGGACTGGGGTGAAGCTAAAGAAAGGCCGGCTACAGTTCTGGACAGAGACACTACCCAGAAAAATCCAAGAGTGGCAGCAACAACAAAAGACCAGGAAAGCTTCGGAGGAACTCTGAGGCCAGGCCTGCCTGGACCTTCCTGACTGGGACCAACCCAAAGAGTGGCAGAGTCCCAGTAGGGCAGCCTCTTGCTGTTTCTGCCCAGAGACTTCAACCTGGACCACGATGATGTAAACCCATGTTTGTTAAAGCATCAGCCAGTGTGGGGCACTACTGGAAATGTTTCCACCCTGGTTTCTACTTCCAGACCCTTACAAAGCTCCTACTTC
This sequence comes from Pachyuromys duprasi, assembly GCA_028658305.1. Classification (NCBI taxonomy): domain Eukaryota; kingdom Metazoa; phylum Chordata; class Mammalia; order Rodentia; family Muridae; genus Pachyuromys; species Pachyuromys duprasi. The sequence goes on from CM053744.1 coordinate 41,000,605, forward strand.
TTCCTGAAGTGCCTTGAATCCTTGCTGTATGGCAAGGTCCAGGATGTTAGTCAAGCTCTTCAAAGGATATGTTCTCCTGAGAAACCTTCTCTACCCCATGTGTACCCATTAGAACCACGTCTACCATGAGTTTACACTGTCCATGCCCATGTCTTTGTCCCTCCCAGAGAAGGTCTCTGAAAATGGAAATACACAGCCTAGTACTGTCACCCACAGCAAGATGAGGCAGGGCCTGGAGGTAGGGAGTGACAGATAGGATCTCTGAACTGTGGATTCCAGATTTTAACCCAGACCCTTCAGGTACCAGAATCATGTTCTATCTCTCACGGATGTCCACCTGGCCAGGAAGGTGACCATGGCGTCGCCTTCTTGATGCGGAAGTTTTTTAGCACCCAGATTAGAATAAACCTTAGCACCTAGGGGTCTTCCTGTTCTCCAACCACTTCTTCACCAACGAAGTTTGTCCCCATAACCTGAGAGAGAGCCTGACAGTAGGAAGTGAGACTCAGTGTGTGTTTCTGGCACCCCAAGAAGCTGTAAGGAACAGTCTGTGCCTGATTTGGGGAAAAGAAGGCCATCTAAGCTAAGACCTAAAAGATAGGCAGAGGTTACTCAAACAGGCAAGCCAAAGAATAAACCAGAATTGTGATAAGCAAGAAGAAAAGAGGGTTCTTAGCAGAGGCCACAACAGGAGCAAGGGCCTGAGGAAATGCTGCTCTATACAGACAGACTGAGATCAGATTATTGGGGTGACTTGATTGTGATAAGATATTGGACTTAAGAGCAAGATGACCCCAGAAAGATTCTAACCAGGGGTGACTTGAACAGATGTGCTATGCAGAAGAGGGAGGTGGGACAGGAGGGTTGGGAAAGGAAAGCAAGGAGAAGCCAGTGCATTTTCTAAGATGGAGACCACTGGTAGACTCTTTTGTTCTGTTGAGAGAAGGTCTCACTTCATAACCCAGGTTTGCCTGAAACTCACTGTGTAGCCAAGGTGGCCACAAACTCATGCCAAACCTTCTGCCTGTGCAGGGATTATAGGTGTGCACCACCACACCAGCTTTCTGGTGGGACCCAGAGATGAGGGGAAAGAAAGACTGTCTGGGAGCAGCATTCACAAAGGAGCTGCTCTGGGAACAGAGGGTCTAATGTGCCATGGTCTCTTCCCCCTGGTCTGAGGGCATGCCACACCTGCTCTGATGCTGCCATCTCCAGAGGACCCTGGAAAGAGTTGAGCCAACTGGCTGGTGAGGCCTCAGACCCTGCCTGGAGACACCTTCTCGCCACTCATGGAAGAATAATTATGTCTAGAAGGTTCCCCAGGATTCTATGCCTCTTGCGCTTACATCTTCTTTTCCCAGACCACTATCTCTGAGATTTCACTGAACATCCTTCCCTTGCTAGCCAGGGTGTCCTAGTAGACAGATGTTTTTGTTCTAAGACCATGTCTGTCCTGTAAAACTGAGGAGGAAATGTTGGAGCCTCCTGTGGCAAGGTTGCAGGAAGGGTTATGCGTTGGTGTGCTGAGGACGCCAGGAGGCGCTGCAGGACAAAACTGCTCACCCAGACAAAGGGCTACCGTATGTTTGCAAGACAGACACACAAGCCCATACAAACCAAGTTTAGACCCACACCTCTCAGTCTCAGACACACACACTCACTGATAGGCTTTGCAGTATGAGTCCACCATTGACCGATATTTATCATCTTTGGGAAATTTCTTTTACCTTGTTTTGGGTTTTTTGTTTTGGTTGGTTGGTTGATTAATTGATTTTTGTTTCATTTTGTTTGGTTTGGTTTGGGGGGATAAGGTTTCTCTGTGTAGCCCTGGCTGTCCTGAAACTTGCTCTGTAGACCAGCTGGCCTCAAACTTAGAGATCTTCCTGCCTTTGTCTCCCCAGTAAAGGTGTGCGCCAACACTGGCTGGCTAGTTTGGGAGTTTGTCTGCTTGTTTGCTTGTTTTTTTTTTTTATTGGTTCTTTGTAAATTTCACATCATGCACCCCAATGCCACTCATCTCCCCTTCCCCTTGTATCTGCCCTCTACTCTTGCAAACTTCTCCCCCAGTAGAGAAAATATCTTGTGGACGCTATAGTGTGTCAGTGTGTGCACAGTACACCCTTTTGTCCAAACTTCTTTGCTTGAAAATGTTTATTGCAATGACTCATTGGTCTGGTATGAGGTCTCTGGCTTCTGCTGCTCTATCAATACTGGAACCTCTTTAGGACTCCTCTCAGATGTCCTGTGGTTGCCCTGTGTCTGGAGGTACTGTAGTTTTGGATCTGTAGGACCTTAGTAGTTCATAGATGGGGCAGATGTTGGGGTGGGCCAATTCAAAGCCCTGGATCTGGGCCTGAGAGGTATCTGAGCTGGTCAGCCCTTACGGCCAACTCACCAGCAACTCCTGCAACCAGGGTCAGCTCTACCCTAGCACCCAGCAAAAGCTCAGCAAATATTCCCTGACTAGGTATGGGCACACATTCCAGACACCTCTAATCGCTGCTTAAAGATTGGTGAACTGGAGCTGTTAGCAGCGTCACGATGTTAGCATGCGCAGCACAGGCATCTTCTTCCTAAAAATAACTTGCAGCTTGTAGAGGCCCAGAAGATGCCTGTGACAGTGCTCTGGGTGTCCAAATGATTATTCTGTGGGAGCCCCTGCCCTTCTCAGGGCTCTAGAAGTCACTGTGGTCCAAGCTCCTTCCCTAATCTGTCTGTAGCCAGCCACTCACCCACCTTGGTATTTTCACCTGCTACTTGCCATCTCTAAACTAGCTCCTGGCCCAAGTTATCTAGTCCCTAAGACCACTGCAAGGTTCTGAATGGGGCATTAATTCTGCTTCTTGGAGATAACACCAATCTCTCCTCCCTTCTCCCTGCCCTGACTCACAGGCCTCCCTTCCGACCAGTCCTACATCTCTTAGGCCTTAGGTTATCCTTGCCCTATGGATCTTCTACTCAAGCAGCATTGCCCCCTCCTAAGGCCCTGAGCTGACCGCCCTGTTGGAACACTGTCAAAAGAATGATACACAGTGAACAACGCCTTGGGGAACTGTAAGAGGCTCCAGGGAAAAAGGCAGAGGGCCTTTTACCTCAGGTACATTTTGTTCTCTGGATTGCTCTTGGATGTGTCATCATGTCTCCTGTGACAAACATTTACATTCAATTATAAGACACGTTTATTCTTGTTGGATGTTGGAACACAGCTATAGAACCCACTCTGGTCAGTGTACCCTGGATATAGACATGGCCTTCTGCCTCGCTTTCATGCTTTCCCAGACACAATCTATAGTACGTGCCAGGCAATTGTGTTTCTATTGGTCTGTCCTGAGAAAGTTCTGGGAAATGGCTGTTCTGTCGATATTTAGTATGTGTTTACTGGCATTTATTTACATGTTGTTCTGATCCTGTTTTTCTGAACTCAGACAACCTTTCTTGGATCGTTGCTTTCTTTGTTACATTTTTGTATAAAAGGACGCTGAAACTGAAGTAAGGTTGTGTGCAGCATCAGGCTGTGGTCCACCCCATTCTCTCAAGTCCTTAGATCCCAGGTCCAGCAAGCAAGATCTGCATAGGTTGCCTGGAATTCTCCCTCCTTGATTCTGAAGACATTGCCCAGGACTCTAAGGAATGAAGAAGTAGTTAACATATTTTATAAGAGCCCAAGCTTGCTGACATCTCTCTCTTCCCTCGGGCCTCTGATTTATCCTCTGTACAAAGGAATTAAACACTGAGAATCAGAGAGGGGAAGCACCTTTCTTACAGCAGTGAAGACAGAGCCAGGATTTTTATTTGGAGGCTCGCTGCCCTCTGACTCCACACCCTCCTAAGGTTGACTCTCCTGCTACTGGAGCTGGTGTTTGGGGAGTCTAATATAGGTGGGAATCTGTGACTGTAAGAAGTAGCAATCCAGGAAGAGATGCCCAGGGAGAGGTGTTTTAGAAGGTGATGAACTCAAATATGGCCCTCAGAAAAATAACAGGGGCCAACACTGTTGTCTCTCGGGAACCTGTGTGTTCCCTGTCCTCCAGACATGCTCTATAGCTCTGGATATATCAGTTTGTGCAAAATTCTTTCCATGGCCTCAGTACCACCAATCATGTCTCCAGATGCAGAGTGAAGAACCAAGGAGAGTTCGTGTCCAGGTATCCTTCATCCTGATCCCCAGGCCCTATTCTTCCCCCAAACCATATGAGACCCAAAGAAGAGAAGACTAAGGCTCACTATGAGTCCTCTCGGATGTGAAAGCAGCAGTCAGTGGCTATCTGGCCTCTGACTCCTCCTGGGAGACCACACAACTCCCAAAGTATGCTTGAAGCTGCAGGAATCATGTGATGAGTGACCAGAATCCCATCATCCTTGGTCTAGCCCACAGGAGTTACCACCCAGCCTTCTTGAGGACCACCCTCCATAGAAGAAGCTGCTATGGACTGGGAGCATGCCTAGGCACATCCCAATCAGGGTCTTCATGTTCTTCTGTGACCCTCAGAACGTAACATGGCCAGGCTGCTGGCCTTTTCCAGCCTCATAGACTCTCTTCCTGCCTCAGTCCTTAGGCTGTGCCTCACCCATTCATAGCTTGCCAGGCACAGCTGGGCTTGGATTAAGCATGAAATTGGCACTCCGACGTGCCAAGATTGTGGGAAGAAGACAATATTGCCAGGGACAGCAGGTGATCCTTAAAAATGTCTGGGAAGCTGGGTGTGGTGGCACATAACCTTTATTCCCAGCTCTTAGGAGGCAGAGGCAAATAGATCTGTGAGTTTGAGGTCAGCCCAGTCTACGAAGCAAGTTCTAGGCCAGCCAGAGTTACATAGTGAGACACTGTCTCACAAGGAAAAAGGAAGAGGAGGAGAAAAAGGAGGAGCAGGAGGTGGAGGAAAAGGAGGAACAGGAGGAGGAAACGGGGGAGAAGGAAGAGGAGAAAGAAGGAGAGGAGAAGAAGTCTATATCTGTACTGTCCTGGGTTGAGATCATCTGAAAATTAGAGATGGGTAGTGGAAACACCCTAGTTCCTTCCTGATTGGACCAGTATTCATAAGGGAAGACTCAGGTCCCTAAGACTTCAGGCCCTGGACTATGGCATTCCCTGTGCATAGTCAGAGCAATCACTGGAAGCCAGGTTCTAGGCTGGGCTCTCTGTAAGTAGGTTAGGGAGGACTAAGATTCCCAATCTGTTCGGTGAGTCTGGACAAGCTGGTGTCTTGTAAAAGACCAAAGAGGTCTGCCTTTGTCCTCTAGAGGTGTATATCCAGATGAGGTCCCCGGAAGGAGATAAGTTGGTTTTGGAGGATGTCTAAGAGTTCTGCGGCTTAACAATGCAAGGAAGGGCAGCTCACATGGGCAGTGTTTGGGAAGGAGGGGTGCTGGCCTGTCATCTCTTGGTGGGTGATGCTCTCACAGTCTGAAGCCATCCCTCAGAATCCTAGAACCCCACCTAAGTACCCCAACTCCAGCACCTGAAAAGGCTATCCTAAACAGAAGGGCACATTTTGGAGGAGGTCACATTTGTAACTCAGAGATAAAAGACAAAACAAAACAAAAAAGAAAACTCCAAATATGAATCTTGGCTTTGTTCTTTGTGCTATTATTGAAAATACTTTGTACGCCTATATGCCCAATAGTATTTAGTATTTCTATAACTCCTTCCACTTCTCTAGCCAAGTATTGCTAGGGATTGAACTCAGACAAGTGCTATGTCCCTATGCTTTCTTTTTGTTTTATGACACTGTCTCTCTTAAGTTTCACAAGCTAGCCTTGAACTTAACATGTAGCTCAAGTGAGCCTTAATTAGTGATCTTCCTGCCTCATCTTCCCTAGAAGCTGGGAGTACAGGCCTTGCCTCAACATCCCGAGCCCCAACTTGTAGTTTTTTGAAATGGGGAGTCTTCTTATGTAGCCCAGGCTAGCCTGAAACTCTTCCTCTTCCTGACTCCGCCTCTCAAAGACTGGGATTGAAGGTGTGTAACACTATGTCTAGATATGATATTGCCTTCTATAATGACAACTTCCCTCTTGAGACAGTCAAATAGTCACAACCACAGAGAAAACACATACAATCAGCTTCTAGCATGCTCACACGTGCCCCAGACAGTCATACCCACCATTCATTCCAGTGACTTGTGGAATCATTACAACAATCATCAGAATTTGACATTGCTGGCTTTATTTTGCACATTTGACCATCGACACTGAAAATTCTGTGCTAGGGGTTGGGACTGTGGCTCAGTTGGTAGACTCCCTGTCATGCACAAAGCCCTGTGTTCATTCTCATGCACTGCATGAAGCCTGTCATGCTTGGAATTCCAGCACTCAAGAAGTAGACATAGGAGAATCAGAAAGAAGTTCACGCTCATATTTAGCTACATATTGAGCTCAAGGCCAGCCATGAGACCTTATTTCAAAAGAAGCAAAGAAGGAAGGAAGGAAAATAAAGTAGGAAAGAAGGAAAAGGAAAAAAAAAAACCCCAAACAAACAAGCTGGATGTGGTAGCACACACCTTTAATCCCAGCACTCAGGAGACAGAGACAGGTAGGTCTCTGTGAGTTCAAGACAAGCTTGGTCTACAAAGGGAGGTCCAGGACAGCCAAGGCTACACAGAGAAACCCTGTCTTAAAAAAAAAAAAGGAAGAAGGGAAGGAAGGTAAGAAAGAAAAGAGGGAGGGAAGAAGGGAGGGAGAGAAAGGGAAAGAAGGGAACAAGATAAGGCAAACAAAACTCTTAAGTCGGTGTGGTGGCACATGCCCATTGTCCCAGCACCCTAGTGGTGGACAAAGGAAGATGACAAGCTGGAGGCTAGCCCAGGCTACATAGCAAGACCTTCTCTCAAAATAAGAACGGGAGAACCAAGAGACTCTGGAAGAGCTGATATTTACCCTGAGCCAATGATGTTACTGGAGCCAGCTGCTGCCTGGCTACCTGCTCTACATCCCTGGGCTCCGTGTGTACACTGGATGAGGCCATATGTTTCCCAAACATGTCATCAGTGTTCCTGGTCTGACACAACCGCTCTCCAGATGGGCCAGGTAAAAGGTTACTCCTTCCCTGGGGAAAGGCAGCAAGAATACAGCCAGCTGTTGGCAGGTCGGGTCCCAGAGGCCCATACAAAGCAGGCCAGGAACCTGCACAGCTGGGTGAGGGAGTTCGTGCATGGCTGATCCACTAGGGACCTAGCAGGTCATCTCACGTCCTTACCTGCCTTCTCTCACCACTCCCTTCCCTTGTCTACCCTAAGCTTGGCCTGTATTTTGAGTGACACACTAGGGTGCTGGCTGCATTTTAGTAAGCTAATTTTATCTAGAGGCTTGACAGCAGCAGGAGAAAGTGTTGCAAACTGAATTCCAGCAACCTGTTGTAAGCTCTGCTCACAAGGGGCCTGGAAGAATGAGTTGACAGGAAGCAGAGAGCAGGCCCTTTGTGGCCTTTGTTTGTTTGTTTGTTTGTTTGTTTGATTGGTTGGTTGGTTGGTTTTTTTCTCTCCCAATGTTATGGGTTAAACTTAGGTCCCACATTTGCTAGGAATGCATTTTACCCCTAAACTATATTCCTCCTTTTTTTTTTTTTTCAGTTTTTATTTAGAAACAGGATCTTGCTAAATTGTCCAGACAGGCTTTGAACTTGCAACTCTCCTTCTTCCACCTCAGTTTATGATTACAGATAAGCATTGCCATGGCCTAGGTACTCAACCTCCTTTATTCAATAATAATAATAATTGTAAATGTATATGGGCCAAGCAGTGGTAGCCTTTAATCCCAGCACTCAGGGGGCAGAAGCAGGTGGATCTCTGAGTTTGAAGTCAGTCTGGTCTAGAGAGCTAGTTCCAGGACAGCCAATGCTAAACAGAGAAACCTGTCTTGGGGAAGGGTCATTGTATTCCTTAAAATTTATTTGGGAGGGAGCAGTAATGCATTTGTGACAGGACATGCTGATGGAAGTCAGAGAACAGCCTGCAGGAGTCATTCTGCCATTTCACCATGTGGATCCCAGGCATCAAGCTCAAGTAATCACACTTGGCAGAGGTCACCTTGAACCTTCTCTCTCTCTCCCTTTTCCTTTTTTATTTTGAGATAGGGTCTCACTAAAAGGCTCAGGTTGGCTTTGGGTTTGCAATTTCCCTGCCTTAATCTCTTAAATAGCTTACACTACCTGCCTGAGCCACCAGCCCAGAATATTTTGGTGTGCATTTTGCATGGCTGAGCTGGTCCTATGCAATACACATTTTTAAAAGCTACCTGTAGAAGTTATTGAGCCACACAGACCTTTTCTCATGCACCAGTTTGCCTTGTGCATTTGGTAGTTCAGAATTCCTAGACTTCACCAGCTGTGAATTGAAGATATTCTAAAACACAAATGCAACAAATCAAAATTTAAAGAAATAAAAGTGTCTGTTCTTCACAAGCACAGACTTTTTTGCTGTCATTATTCCCTAAGGAATGTGGTCCATTAACCGTTTACATACCATTTACATTGCACTGGCTCTCATATATAATCTAAGAACAGTAACATTTGAACCTGATAATTATGGTGCACACTTTAATCTCAGCAAGTAGATGACAGGAGAATCTCAAGTTTAAGATCAGCCTGGGCTGCACTGTGAGCTGGAGGTCAGACTAACCAACTTGGTGAAACCCTGTCTCAAAATAAAAGTAACGTGCTGGGGATACGGATGGGGGTACAGGTCAGCGGCAGAGGGAAAACATGCCTGGCGTATGCAAGGCTGTAGGGTCATCTCCAGTACTGCAATAAAATAGAAGAAGAAAAATAATGTATATTGAAGGATGCCTGTAAACCATGTGTAAATACGACCCCATTTTATGTAAGATACTTGGGCAACCTGGGATTTTTGGTATCTTGTAGAGAGGAAGGGCTTCGGGAATCCACTCCTTAAAAACACTAAAAGAGTGTTTTACTTTTTTAAAAAACAGTTCATTTGTTTGTTTGTTTGTTTCAAAACAGGGTTTCTCTGTGTAGCCTTGGCTGTCCTGGACTCACTTTGTAGACCAGGCTGGCCTCAAACTCACAGAGATCCGCCTGCCTCTGCCTCCCAGAGTGCTGGGATCACAGGCGTGCACCACCACGCCCATCGAGTGTTTTAGTTTTGACAACAGTAGAAATAACGTGCCTTGCAGTGTTGAAAGTATGTTCTATTTGGGCCAAATGTATGAGGTAGCACACATCTGTAATCCTAGCACTCAGGAGGCTGAGACCGGGGGCCTAAAGACCACAAAAGTAAAGTAATCTACGTAGTACTCACTGCAGTCTTAGAATCTTAGTGCTCTTCTTATGTGGATTAGGTAGAGAAAAGGTAGTTCTGAGAATCCGGTGACTTACCCAAGGCCACACAGTAACAGACCTAGGGTTCAAACCCAACCAGCCTAGCCCAGAATCGCCATACAAAGCCGGCTGGTACTGCAGACGCTTATGAAACACGTTCTTACTCACGCTGGGTCACGTGTTTTCTGTTGCTGTCCTGTCTCATCTCCCTGCTTCCTTCCCATGAGTGTGGGAGTGAGGCTGATGTCAACAAGATTGTGTGAGACTCAACCTGTCAACAAGGTTTTGTGTGTTTTGGATGGTCTCTCAGATCAAATTTCTCAGTCAAAGGACATAGGCAATTTTTAGGTTCTTGCTCCATGTTGTCCAACTTGAGGAGACATTGTGTCATTTGCATACTTGCTATCAGGTGAGACACCTACTTATCCAGTAGCGAGGGTGTGGTAGGGAGAAGATGTTTCCATGGTTTCTAAGACCCTGTGCACACACACATACATACACACGCGCACACACACATGTGTGTATTATGTATACATGAATGTGTACATGGGTGTGTGTGACCGTGCGTAGGCGCTAGTACACGTTTAAAGGGTGTCAGCCCTCACCGCACACCTTGTTTGAGAGGAGCTCTTTGTGTTGGCTTTTTCTGCTGTGTGTGCCTTCTAAGCTGGCCTGTGAGCCCTGGATTCCCCTGTTTCTGCCTCACATCTTACTGTAGTATTCCTGGAATTATAAATGCGTGCTACCATGCCCAGCTTTCCACGGATCCTGGGAATTTAAACTCAGACCCCATTGCTTCTGTGGTAAGTACTCTACCTACTGGGTCATCTCCCCAGCTTCCCATGGGAATCATTCTGAAAGGAACGTAGGATAGACAATATTGCCCGTCGCTGAGGGGCACAGAGGCATATGCCAGCCAATGGGAGACTGTAGCCTAACACTGTGAATGGTGAGCAGACTACAAGGAAATGGGCTTTAGCCAACATACCAGATGGTTCCCCGTGTTGACCCTTTTGGCAACAGCTAAGCCTGTCTCAGGCCTTCCTTAGAGGTGCATGGAGCCCAAGAGATGACATTTGGGCAGTGAACCTCGTATTCCTGAGGACAGAGGAAAAGCCCCAAGAATAGGAAATGTGGGTAAGGATCCCAAGCAAAGGACATTTCTGAGAATTCACTAAATGGGCCTCAGAGGAAACAGTGAACTTTAATGACTTGCCAGACCTACTGAGCCATGATCAGTAAGAAATGCATGCCTCTTACATCCTAGCACACACACAGAAAAACAAACCCCTAGATACCCATTTGCCAGAGGTAAGCCAAAACTACAGGACTCCCACCTGACCTGTCAATATAAATGGAAGCATCTCTTCCCATCCAGCCCCACACTTGCTCCTACAAACTTCAGGCCAGAGTTCCCTTTCTTGGCTAATTCCACAAAGGTTGACCTTTATGTTGAAGATTGGGTCTTCCCCAGAGAACTTTCCCTCGCTCACTCACTACCCTGGTCTCACTGAGACCTTCTCATGGTTGCCTTTAGGTCTAGACCCCAGCTGGAACGTGAGGCTGAGAGGGCTCAGCACACTGACTTCCTGTCCCTGACCAATCTGACACTCCATGATGATCCTCTCTGAGAAACCTGGAGCAAATACAAGAGTCTGCACAAAGCGTAGGCAATCAGGAAGACCCAGGACTCTCCAACCACAGAGAGCGTGTCTGAAGGCTGAGGGACCCACTGACCCCAGCGTTCTGCCCCAGTCTTGGCACATAGTCAAGCTTGACTCATGCTAGCCAAACTTTAAGCCGTTCGTTGCCAAACGAGTAAACTGGGCAGGGATTGCAGGCAAGCCAGTTTGGTTAAGAGCCAAAACCATGTAGTGTGACCTGTTACCCCCAAGGAGGAGGCTCAAGGCTCCACAGCTGGTGAGCAGCCTGGTCATAACTCCTCCAGCCCAGCCCCTGAGGATGGGAATGCCAAAGATAAAGGCAGAACTTTCTGACACTTGAGCACTGCGCGCTCAGCTCCCTTCTGACCCTGTAAGTGTGGGCATCACTGCAGCCCATGGTGGAACCTGGCTGGAGAATGAAGTGGATTCTGGGCTTGAGCCTTACCCTGTGCCTCACAGTCCAGGCAGCTCTAGGTAAGATCTTCAGCCCTTCTGGGGATGCCAGCCCCAGCTCAGCCTCTTCTGGAAGGTGCAACTTAGGCAAGGTCTGGGCAGACGGAGGGCACTGTTTCAGAGCGCTCATGTGCTACTAGCTAGACTTCTGAGCAAGTCATTTGTCCTCTCTGAGCCCCAGGACAGCTCTGCAAAGCGGGACTGTGTCTCCTGGATCAGTGAGAATGTTGCATGCCCATGTCCTCCTTCCGGCCTTTCCCGACTCCTTTCTCCTAAGCAGGAGCCACTTCTGCTTCCCTGGGCCCTAAACGGGCCTCTTCGCTACCTGCACCTTTCTCCTCGGTGGCCTTCTTTCTAATGTGAGAGCTATCCTCCAAACTGTGGAAAAAACATAACACATTAGCAACCATTTATTTGAGGCATTAGATATACATACAAGCAAAAGCACGTATCTAAACTACATGACTGTTGGGTGTGTGTATACCATATATGTGCATATGTATATATAATGCAAAAATATGTATATAATTGTACAGGTATGTGTGTGTGCATATATATATACATATATAATAGTCATAGAGTCATATAATGCTGTAACCACCATTCTGATCAAAATCTAGAGTATTACCAGTTCCTATGTGTCATTCCCTGGTCAACACCTCCCAAGTGGCCACTGTTCTGACCTCTGCTGTAAATTGATTTTGCCTAAAAAATTACATGAGTTTTTTTTAATAGAAGCTTTGATAAAACTGCTTTTAGAATTTTGTGGTATGATCTTCTTGTGTCTTTACACATAGCTGTCCTATTAGCATGTACAAAATTTTATTTTTAAGATTTTATTTTTTCGAGACAGGGTTTCTCTGTGTAACAACAGTCCAGGCTTTGGAACTCGCTTTGTAGACCAGGCTGGCAAGATTTTTAAAATTATGCTTCGTGTGTGTGTGTGTGTGTGTGTGTGTGTGTGTGTTCTTATGTGTCATTGCCACAGCACATTTGAGGTCAAATTGCAAGAGTCTATTTTTGTCCTCTACCAAGTGGATCCCAAAGATCAAACTCAAATGATTAGGCTTAGCACCAAGTACCCTTATCCACTGAACCATCTTGCTGGCCCTACAGTTTGCTGTTTGTTTTTTATTTTGTTTTTATTATTTTTATGTGCATTGGCATTTTGTCTGCATATGCGTCTGTGTGAGGGTGTCGGATCCACTGAACTAGAGTTACAGATAGCTGTGAACTACCATGTGGGCGCTGGGAATTGAAAACGAGCCCTCCGGAAGCATGCCCAGTGCTCTTAACCACTGAGCCATCTCTTTAGCCTCTGGCCCTACCGTTTTATACTCTACTTATCTTTTCCACTTAAATCCTTAGGGAAGGTAGCTTATAGCTTAAGTTTATTTCCACTTTGCTTAGCTCACAGAAAGGAGTGTGGCTCTGACGTCCACTGGAGGTCAGACCAGCCTTTACTTTAGTGAAGCAGCACATCCGACGCTGGGGGTATTTTAGAGCCTAATCAGAATGGGATGTGTGTAACTAGCATCATGTAGAGTTGTACAGGCGATACGTGAGCATCTTGCTGTGTGGTACCTCATACCTCAATAACTTATTGCTAATGGGCTGTTTTCACAGTTCAAAGAATACTGATTTTTCACAAGAAATACACTTTGTTTTAAAGTGAAGTCACTGAATCAAAGCATGTGAATATTTTATGGCTCCTTTCATATTTTGACAAGTTCTTTTGACAAGGTATTATATCAATTTGTCCTCCACCAACAATATATGTGAATGTCCTTTCCATTGTATCATCTCCAGAACTGACTGACATCATTCATTAACTTTTCAGGTGTCATCTGTTATTCTAGGCCTTAATGATACTTTATCAATACCAGCAGTAAGGTGGAATATTGGTGATTTAAAACCATTTTTTATTTAAAAAAATTTAATTGTGTGTGTGTGAGTGAGTATGTGTGTGTGTGCACAAGGGTATGGATGCTGCTATGTACACGTGTTCCCACAGAGCCCAGAGGTACCTCATCTCCTGGAGTTGCACTTAAAGGTGATTGTGAGCCACCTGGGGTAGATGCTCTCAGAACTCAGGTCCCTCAGCGAGAACAGTGAGTGCCCTTAATCACTGGGCCATCTTTCCAGATCCAAGGATATTGATTTTTATTTTGTATACTTGGCTGTCAGATTTTTATTTTTGTTTTTTACCCAGACAAGGTCTCACTGTATAGCCTGGGTCCTGAACTTGTGGGGGTGGGGACAAGGACAGGGAGAGGGAGAGAGACAGAGACAGAGTGTGTATTTGTGCATGTAAATGCAGGCTCAGAAGACAATCTTGAGTGGGTTCTTGCCTCCCACTTTGATTGACACGGGGTCTCTGTTGTTTCCAGTCCCCAGCTGGGTATGCCCAGTCTAACTGGCCCAAGAGGTTGTGCTAATCGTCCTGTCTCCTCTACCCATCTCCCTGTAAGAGCAGAGGGATTAGGCACTTACACCATGCACTCAGCTATTATGTAGGTTTTGAGCAATAAAACTCAGGTCCTCACTCTTGCACAGAAAACATTTTTATCCACTGAACCATCTCTCCAGCAAGACTTTGTCTCAGAAACAAAATCACCTTTAATCCCAGCACTTGTGGGGTAGAGGGCCTAGTAATTTGGTTTAGATCAGATGTGTTGGTTGGTTGGTTGGTTGGTTGGTTGGTTGGTTGGTTGGTTGGTTTTTCAAGACAGGGTTTCTCTGTGTAGTCTTGGTTGTCCTGGACTCACTTTGTAGACCAGTTGGTCTTTGAATTCACAGTGATCCACCTGCTTCTGCTTCCCTGAGTGCTGGGATCAAAAGCATGTGCCACAATGTCCGGCATAAATTGGATGTTTTTAAGACATAATCTCATGTAGTCCAAACTGGCCTTGAACCCATGTAGCCAAACATGATCTTGAACTCATGGTCTTCCTGCCTCTATCTTCCAACTGCTAGGGTTTCAGGTGTGTGCTGCCTTGCCTAGCTTGGGAATCTTTTTTTTTTTTTTTTTTGTATCAATTCCTAAATGATTCTGATCCATGACTAGGATAAGTAATAGCTGTATCGCGTTTGTTTTCTGTCACTTTACTGAAGGAGCTCCAGGAACAGGAACAAAGAGCAATTCTGTTTTGATAGGGGAGGAGAGGGAGAAATAGACAAGAGCACTTAGAAACGGACACTGAATGTGAGCCCTCGCCAACACTTGGCAGTAGAAGTAGGGCAGTGTAAAAGCCTGGAAGAGGAGGAGTACTCATTGGCAAGGGCCGGATTCAGCTCAGTCTACTTCATATCTGTTCCAAAAGCTGTCTGTGGTGTTGTTTCAAAAAATAAGGTGAAGAACAATTGAGGAAGGCGCCAGAAATCAACCACTGTCCTCCACCTGCGTGTGTACAAACACCACAGGCACGTTTACACGAACATAAAGACACACACACACACTACGGAGGGGGAAACATATGGAAAAGAAACCAATCGGTTGGCAGAAGAAAGAGAAGCGGAGTTTGGCGTTTGTAGGCCGTGGTGGAGGGACAGCAAAGGGAGAGAGGGAGGAGGAAAGCAAGCAAGGATGGACTAAGAGGACGGGGCAGATGGAGAGATACAGCCCAGCAAAAATGACCTACTGGGAAGTAACATGGGTTGTGTTGCTGAGCGATAGTTAGAGTGTTGAAATCTGCCTAACTAAATGCTTCAGCTTGTAAAATAAAATTTTTAAAAATTCATTAAAAAAAGAAAACAATCGAAAAACTAGTTAAGCTAATTGGCAACCAGGAAAAAAAAACAACGGTGTAGCCATGTTCATATCAAACAGAAGTCAAAATAAATGTCCTTTTCAGCCGGCATTGTGGTACCTACCTTTAATTCCAGGATTCAGGAGGCAGAAGCAGGTGGATCTCTGTGATTTTGAGACCAGCCTGGTCTACATAGAGAGTTCCAGGATAGCCAGGACTACAAAACCGAGAGACCTTGTCTCAATAAATAAATAAATAAATAAATAAATAAATAAATAAACAAACAAACAAATAAATAAATGGTCCTTTCGTTGGTATTAGATAACACACAGAGTAATAGGTCATATAACAGGCATGAACTTTCGTGCACCTGCCAACATGGCTTTGAAATCTTAAATAATGAAGAAAATCTTGATGGAAGCACAAGAGAAAATAAGAGTGATACACAGCTGTTAGTTTTAAACTTCCAGGTTTTTTTCTTCTTTAATTATTGTTTTAAGAAGAAGCAGCTAGGCTGAGGAGATGGCTTAGTGGGTAAAACACTGGCAGCATAAGGAGCAGAATTCAGATACCCAGAAACCATGTACAAGCTGGGTAGTTTTTGCCAGCCTGCCTGCCATCCCAACCCACGGGAGGCAGACAGGAAGCAAGCTGTCTAGCCAGACTAACCCAAATGGCAAGCTCTGGGCTCCGTGACAGAACCTGCCTTAGAACTTAAGGTAGAAAACAATCCACTAAGATACCCGATTTCAACCTCAAGTCTCCATATCCTGAAGCACACATGTGCATCTACACACCTACACACACCTACGCACATGAATACACACTTATATTAAGAAGTAGTTGATTGAGGGCTGAAGAAATGGCTCAGCAGTTAGGAGGACTGGCTGCTCTTCCAAAAGAGCCAGATTCAGTCCCCAGCACCAATATGGCAGCTCACAACTGTCTGTAACTACAGTTCTAGAGAACCCAATGCCCTCTTCTGCATGTGTTATACAGATGTACATGCACACAAAACACTCATAAACATAAGATTTTAAAATATTTAAATTATAATAATGGATTGGTTGATATATCAACCAATAGCTAGATAGATATTTATATCAATACATTGATATATATCAACAAATACATATATCCGCAGCCACCGAGGTCTGGTGGTACACTTCTGTAATTCCAGTATTTGGGAGGCTGCGGCAGAAGGATGATGGGTTCGAAGCCAGCCTGAGTTATATAGTGAGACTCTGGAGAGAGGCAGGGAAGAGAAGAAAAAACGGAGAACGGAGGGGGAGACTGGACCCCATGGCAGAAGCACCAGAATCCCATCTATGGCTGAAAATGATGAGACGGGGTGACAGTCCCTCTTCTCTTCCCAGGTGCTTTGTACACCAAGGAACCTCTCGTGGTCACCAAACAGGGGATCCTACAAGGGAAGGAAACGCATGTGGGAACCGTACCCATCCGAGTCTTCCTGGGAGTCCCCTTCTCCAAACCTCCTGTGGGTGCTCGCAGGTTTGCTCCTCCCGAGCCCCCACAACCCTGGAGCGGGATCAAAGATGCCACCACCTACCCACCTGCGTAAGTGCCAGAGGATTGTGGGCTGGTAGATGGGCAGACCTGAGGAATAGGGCATGCCAGTGCCTATTGGAGCCTAGATTGACGCGCTAGAAACACCGTGTGTGGCCACGGCAAACCTGGGGCCCATTCTTGGCCTCAGTTTCCACACCTGTGTAATGAGGAAATTAAACCAAATGGCACTTAAAATACTGATGGTACTGCTTGTGTTCTCATGAGAGAAATCTAGACAAGGGGGATGAGGCCACTCACTGTGCCACAGAACCTGCTGGGAAGCTCAATTTCCCAGTTCTCATCCACACTCCAGGCAAGCTCCGGCTTTCTCACAAACCCACGCGGTATTACCAGCCACTCCCTGCGGAGGGCGCTCCAAGATGCGACTTATGTCTGCCACCTAGAGCCTTTACGTAGCAAGGCTTGAACAAGGATTGCCCTTCGGAGCCCTGACTTGGTCCTGAGATTAGCCAAAATAAATGTATTTACTGTTTGTTCAATCAACCGTCCAGAGCGCTGTGCGGCAATCATTAACAATGTTCAGCATCTGCTGGTTAAAGCATAAAGTTTAGAATCTGGGTGTCAACTCATACTTAAAAAACAAGAAAAGCACTATAACTCTTACACGAATGTCTATTTGTTAGTAAGAGTTCCACTGTTAGGACATAATCAACCAGATGCTAAGGGTGTTTTTGCTCCATGCCAAACACAGATGAGGTACAGGTTCAACTTCAAGCAACATATTTTTTTTTCAAGCCCCAGGAATTCTGATCATTCTCTGGTTATTATTTGGAGTCCTTGTTATCAGAACATGGGATGACTATTATTTGTTGGTCAGGGTTTGGAAGTGAAGATGCCGCTTTTATACACATTTGGGTGTCACTCATTGGAACTCACTATAAGCTCTCCGAGCAAGGGGTGTTTAAAACTTAGAAAGTCAAGTGTAAATCTGTGACCATTCTAAAGGGCAATGGTTAATGGGGAGAAGCTATGCAGAATGGTGGCTTCTTCAGGGAAGCTAGAAGGAATCGATCGGATTCAAAATTATTTAAAATGAAAAGTTGATGGTATATTTTGGAGAATTGGACATGAGCCACATATGGAAAAAAATTAATACAATGACTAAATTTTGGTCAAGAGAATGAGAGTGTCATTTCCCAAAATGGTGAGCACTAGGGCAAGAGCAGTTTTGGGCAAAATAAGAAAAAATTCATTTGGCTACCAAGCATGATGGCACACATTGATGATCTCAGTAACTGGGAGGCTGAAGCAGGAAGATCAGGAGATCAAGGCCAGTCTTGACTATACAGCAAGTCTGAGGGCACTCTGGGCTATTTAAGATGGAATCTCAAGGAAAAGAGAAAAGAGAAGGAACACTAGCGAGGATGACACACTCCTGTAATCCCAGTGCTTTGGAGGCAGAGGCAGGCAGATACCTATGAGTCTGAGGCCAGCCTGGTCTACATACTGACTTCCAGGCACTCTTAGGCTACATAGTGAGTTGATCCTTAGCAACCATGAAAGTACATGATGGTGTGCACTCATAGTCGGAGTACTGGGGAGACGGACACAGTAGGATCCCTCTGGTTCACTGACCAAACTAATCTAGCCCAGGTGATGAAGTCCAGGCAACAAGATACCCTTTTTGAAAGGAGGTGGATGGTACTTCTGAGGACGGCATCAAAAGGTGACCCCTGGCTTCCTCATGTATATTCAACATACCCACAAACACTTGTAAATACACAGTAAACATGCACACACACGCTCACTTTTTCCCCCCCAAAAAAAGAAGACAACTGGCTCAGCAGATAAAGACTCTTGCCTCCAAGCCTTGATGACCTGAGTTCCATCCCTAGATCCTACAGGGTAGAAAGAAAGAACTGACTCCCAAAAGCATCCTCTGAGCTCCGCACGAGCACCATGGTATGTGCATGTACACAACCAAATAAATAAATGTAATTTTAAATTTAGAAAAAAAGAAGTCAAACAAGCGAATAGAAGTATTGCCTGGAAGTAGAGAGTAGAGCCCCTGCCTAGCACGCCCAAGGACCCGGATTTTATCCTGGCACTACAAATTTTCAGAGAAGGAGGAAGTCAAGCCAAGACCAAAGACAGGGCTTTGGAGCCAGGCATAGTTGTACATGCCTGCCATAGCAGCACTTGGGAGGTGAGGCCAGAGGGTGAAGAGTTCAAGGTCAATCCCAGCTACATGGTTAAGTTCAAGGCCATCCTGGGTTACATGAGACCCTGTCTCAAATGAAAGAAAGGAAAAGAGAGAGAGAAAGAGATGAAGAAGAAGAGAAGGGAAGGAGGAAGATACACAGGAAGGAAGGAAGGTGGGAAGGCAGGCAGGCAGGAAGAAAGGAAAGAAGGAAGGAAGATATGCTGCTTGCTGGTGACCTTTGAAGAGACCAGGTGAGGTAGAAGGAGGACAATTGATTGAAGTTTATCCTGGGGGCTGGGGAGATGGGCTCAATAAGTAAAGTGCGGCCTTACAAGTATGAGGTCCTGAGTTCAATCCCCAGAACACACATAAAAAGACAAGAGCCGTGGCAAGAATTTGTAATAACAGTTCTGGGACACAGAGATAAGAGGGTCCCTCAGGCTCACCAGACAGCCAGCTTCACCTACTTAGCAATATCTAAGTACTGAGAGACCCTGTCTTAAAATAGATAGATAGATAGATAGATAGATAGATAGATAGATAGATAGATAGATAGATAGAAAGATAGATAGATAGATGCCTTCCATGAGGAATGACACCAGAGCTTTTTCTCTGGCCTCCAAATGTATGCATTGACCTACACACATGCACCTGCACACACAAACACAAAAGAAAATAAAAATTTGTTCTTGTAGGAAGCGAGCTAGGAGTGCTGCTGGCAAAGGTGGGTGGGAGACAATAGGTTGGGACGAATAGGTTGAAGTGTTGTGGGAAGGACATATGAAAAGGGGAAGGTAGGCTGGAAAAAGAGAAGTAAAAAGCGTAACAGGCAGACAGGTACTCCTGCAGCCAATCAAGTAGGGACAGCCCTAGGTTTGTAGGAATAGCCATTCCAGGGGCTAAGCCAGCAACAAGGGGGGGGGCGACCTTATAGCCCACTGTCTTCAAATATTCTACAAGTCCACATAGCACCCTTGCTGAGTGCTAGGACACACTGTCATTCTGCTTTCAAGGAGTGATGATGGAGTCACCCAGGAGAAAAACAATTAGTTGAAATAATTCCAACCAGCATTGCAATCAAGAGTGGAGAAAGGTTTGTAGGACACAGGTGGAGTGTGCGTAAGACCGGGCACCATTTGAGCCTGCCATAAGCAGAAGTAAGAGTTTACTGGGCAAGGAAGAAAGGATTTGGCAGAGGACACAGAGGCACACGGGTTTGGATGTCACAAGATGGCTGCCGTGTCTGTAGGGAGCAAAGGTGTCTGGTGAGCTGACTGGATGGAAGGGAGGGCCCTAAGTCAGACTGAGGGCGTCTGGACTTTTTCTGTGAAGGCAGGAGGGAGTCAGGGAAGCAGGTTTTGGCGAGACAGATCTTCACTCTAGCTCAGGATGTCCTGGAATCTACTGCACAGCCCAGAATAGCTTTGACTACAAATGTTGGCTGCTATGCCCCACAGGGAAGGTTTTAAGAAGGGCAGTGCGAGCTGGGGGCATTCCAGCATTCAGAAAGGCAGAGGCAAGTGGATGGCTGTGAGTTTGAGGCCAGCCTGGTCCAGGACAGCCAAAACTACACAGAGAAATCCAGTCTCGAAAACCAAAACCAAAACAAACCAAAGCAAAAAACAGCACCATGAGCTCATCTGCATTGTGTTTTGCTTTGTTTTTCTTTTTGTTTAATCACTTTTATCAATGTCTTCCAGAGTAATGAGAACAAGTTGGAGGACTGTGAGGGGTTGGGGCTCCAGACCATACATTTGATAGTCTTGACAGGACAGTGGGCCTGTGTTTGGGGTGAGGAAACACGTTATAGAGCTCCTTGGCTTGCTTGGGAGATAAGAGGTTTGGAGGGTGGGACATGAAGGCAGAGAGGTACAGGGCACCCAAATTTTGGCCTTGATTTCATTGGCAGTCTCTAACAAGAGCAAAGGCCATTCAGGTTAAGGAGTGAAAGGTAAGACCCATGGTAGAATGGAAGGATGGATCCCGGGGAGACCTGCCTGCCTCTCGGTTCTGGACTTGAGCACTGGTGAAACCCTCCAGAAAGCATGCACACATGCATAGGCTTTTGTCTTAGGTTCTCCCTGATCACTGCTGACCCTGGGTTAAAACCATTCCCTTCACTGCCAATCCGAACTCACTGCACGCCCACAGGTGCCTTCAGGAAACTTGGGGGCAGATAACTTCCCTGTACTTGAGCACGCGGAAACAGTACGAGTGGCTGCATTTCAGTGAGGACTGTCTCTACTTGAACGTGTACGCTCCAGTGCTTGCACCTGGGGACCCTCTGCTGCCGGTGCGTGTTCTCTATCACCCGCCATTCCCCTCTACCACCCCACAGCCCAGCTCAGGTTTTGGTGACCTTTCTTGCCCAGGTAATGGTTTGGTTCCCCGGAGGTGCCTTCCTCGTCGGCTCGGCTTCCACCTACGAAGGCTCAGAATTGGCTGCCCGGGAGAAAGTGGTGCTGGTGTTTCTGCAGCACAGGCTGGGCATCATGGGCTTCTTCAGGTCGGCCTTGGACCAGGGGCGGGTTCTTCACCTAGCTGTCTGAGGCTCAGAAGGCGGGGTCTGGCAGAGGGGGCGTGGCCCGTGGGCGGGACCGAGGAGAGAGGGTAGCAGGAGCCAGGCCTGACTCTGCCCTGGATACAATCTCACCGACTGAGTCAACGGAAGCCTTAGGTAGGGAGGGTTGGCAGCTTTCTGAATCCTGACCATTGAAGTTTGGAACCGTGACCATGAATCTCGTGTGCCTAGCACCGGCGACAGCCAGGCCCGCGGGAACTGGGGGCTGCTGGACCAGATAGCCGCTCTCCACTGGGTGCAGGAGAACATCGAGGCCTTTGGTGGAGACCCAGACAGTGTTACACTATTCGGCCAGTCGGCGGGAGCAATGAGCATCTCAGGACTGGTGAGTGAGAGTTCCATTGGACCTGCAGAGAAATAGGCCAGCATGTTCCCACATTGTGTGTCCACAGACACAAGGGTCCACATGAGGGTTCTCACCCCACACACACACCAAAGGCAACATTTCCGCCAAGGGAACAGCTGCTTACAGCCAAGGGTGCTTTCTCTTCAAGAATAGCACCCATAAAGGCCGTTGAGAGGGCTCAGTGAGTAAAAGTGCTTGCCAACAGGCTGATGATCTGAGTTCAATTCTCAGAGCTCACAAGGTGGCACTGACTCCTGCAACTTGTCCTTCTGCCATATGCATTAAATAAATGATTTTCTGAAAAAGAAAAAAGAATACCATTAATGA